>BLBF01000067.1:8191253-8204845 GCA_015471245.1 Laticauda colubrina
CCTTCCTTCCTTCCTTCCTTCCTTCCTTCCTTCCTTCCTTCCTTCCTCCCTCCCTCCCTCCCTCCCTCCCTTCCTTCCTTCTCCCTCCCTCTCCCTCTCTCTTTCTCTAAAGATTGACTTTTATTACAGCCACACTTTGATTGTTTGATATGTGAACTTGAGATGTTTTCTGTGTGTTTTGGAAGAAACTTAAGATCAGAAGGAATCTTTCAGCCCCTGCTGTGCCCACACTTTGCCTTTCTCATCAATGAAGTGCCATTGTATAGACTAGAATAACGATGTTTGGTTGCTTTTCTCCTGCTCTGAATAATTGAATGTAGGTCTTTTATCTTGGAAATTGTCAGATTTTTCTCTCCTGCATCCAGGAACACATGTCAGAAGCAAAAAAGAGAAACTCCCAAGTCCTTGGGACACCTTGTTGGCCGTAGGGAGTAGTGAGAGTGAGGATCTTTGGCTCTCTATGTGTTGTGATGACTTTTGCTAGCTAGACCATAGGCTCTTCTAGCTGTGGCTGATGGGAGTTGGAATCTGCAGACTTAGGTTTCCCTTCATGTTTTATGCTTGGCCTTTTCTGGGCAGGAGGAGAAAAGCTGGATCTGAGGAACGATTCACACATGTTTTTGAGGCGAGCAACATGTTAAATTGATGGTGTTGATATAGGACAGTGTGCGGATGGGGTGGAACTACATAAAACATTTCCCATTCCTAGATTTCATCCATCTCTCTGTCTGTTTGGGTCTTGCATCTGTTGAGGTGGTGGACTTCCCTTTGTCTGAGATGTTCATTGTCACCAGCATCCAGAAGATTCTAATTTAGACCTCAGGCAAGCTTGTCTGAGGAAGACATTTCCCAACTGGGAACATGTTTTCTGAAAACGACTGGCCCCTCTTACCTCATTTGTGATTTGTCCTTAGGGGCTGATGCATCCCAAAAAAGGCAGGTGGCGTTTGTTTGGGAGCTAGACAATAACAAACAGAAGTTAGAAACATGGAAATATAAGAGAAGGATTGATCTTAGAAGGAAGATTTATTACACTGGATAGATAAATAATATGAGACCAATAATAATGTTACATTGAATATTATTGTTATTATTCTGATTATAGTTTCTCAAGATTGATTATACTCAGACAACGCACTGAACAAATGGATTTTTAAATATTAACTAAAAACTTTTTAAAACACACAAAAAAGAATTAAAATAAAGAAAGGGACTCTAAAAAGATGACATCATGGCAACTGGTCAAAGTTTATTAAACTGAGATGTTTTGTTATTCATCCAAGTAAGTTCTTTAGTGAAAATGAAAAATTTTGGCTACACAGAGAGTTGTTGGAATGCACTAATTTTTGCCATACTGATTGCAAAATGGAATGTAAATATGTAAATGAAGACTCAATCATCCCATATGGAAAGACTCTCTGACTCAATGCCTAACCAACTTTGGTCCACGGTTGCCATAATTTAATCTTTTTAGATACTTTTGGCCTGGATGATTGAGTCTTCACTTGCACAAAGAAAAAGGGAACTTGTGACCTTAGCAAGTCCCAACCAGCCTGATCCTTAGTGAAGCTCACTTAGAAGCTTCAATGCGGCACCACCTCAAGAACCAAACTCAGATCAGAAGGACACCTTGTAAGAATGGAAACAGTTCCACTGGAAGCCTCCTTAGATGCCCATGCAACGTGAATTTTGGGGTGGTGCCTTCAACTCTTCTTTTTCTTGCCCACGTTTTGTTCCAGGAACAGCCCAACCAAGCCAACTTTGCCAACATCTGCACCGGATTGGAAGTCCTCAGTTTCCTGCTCACTGTCCTCCAGTCTTCGGTGATTCTGAGCAGCTTCAAACCACTTCAGCGAGGGATAGCTTCCTGCATGACATGCGGGAACACGAAGGTCTTGCGAGCTGTCCACACGCTCCTTTCGCGCTTAATGAGCAACTTCCCCACTGAACCAAGTACGTCATGACTGCAGGGAATGGAGGTGGCTATTCTGACCTAGGCTTCCCCAACAGCACAATAAAACCCTTTTTATTTAGTTTACAGTGATTTCCTCTTCAGCAAAGATCCGTCGAACCGTCTTTCAAGAGATTTCTCCATTACAGACCTTTATCAGATTTGGAGAGCTACCAGGCCTATATCTTTCAGATGCCACACTGTAGCAGACAATACTTGGCAAGAATGCAGGAACAGATCTTCACCCAAATGAATCGAATTGTCTCCTGCAATTAATTGCCTCCTGCAAAACACCACTCCCCTTTCACTCCTTTTTATTTCTTATGGGAGGGGCCATTTACTGTCTACCTGTGGCTTTACTCCCGAGTCGACCCTTGTTCCTTAGCTATTCCCTTCATCTGGCAGCTCTGTGCATGCACACACTGGCAACAGGCTTCAGCTGGTCTTCTTCCTCACTGATGTCCGACTCTGAAGGCAGCTAATAACTGTTGGATGGCCCTGGCTCCATTTCTGCCTCCGATACAGAGTCTTCCTCAGCCTCCAGGACTGGCCCATATTCCTCCTCAACCTCCTCACTGTCCGAATCTGTTGTCAGCTCTGCTAGCAAGCCACAGCAATGGACTTTTGGGGCCCTTGAAAATGGGAGACCAAGAACCAAGGGCAAAGCATCTCTCTCATGTTGCCTTTCTCTGTTGTGCTTGTTTTTACAGACTTAAAATAAAGAAGTCCATAAAAAACAAGCACAACAGAGAAAGGAGACACGAGAGAGATAATTTTATTTTCCTTTGAAAGTTGCACTCACATCTCCCAGTTTAATTTATTTTTTTTTAAAAAAGCGGAAATAGGTAACCACTAGAAATACATCATTATCCGGTAGCATAAAAACTTAATAACCCGTGGCAGTTATTACTTTGGCTCAAGAAATGCATGTCATAAATTTAATGTCTTTTTTTTTTTTTTTTTGCAATTACTGGGTTTTTTCCCCCCCTCCCATGCTTTGAAAGTGCCATTTTTTCTCAGTTGTTGAACATGGCTGTATTAATAAGACTAGGAAGGGAAATTAGGTGTAAAAAGAGACTTTTGATAAGACAGAGAGAAGTGAACACACTCTCTTTGGCCAATTCTGGCCTGGGGTGAGGCCTCATCTGTCTGCTAAATAGAGAGATGGATGATGATTGCAGCGTCATGATGGTAATTAAATTGAGCACAGGTAGCTCTTGATTTACGGCGGTTCATTTAGTGGCTGTTCAAAGTTAAACCAGCACTTTAAGATAATTTTTCACACGACCATGCGGTGGCCCAGAGGTGAAGCTCTCACCTCACAATCAAGAGGCTGTGAATTCGATACTAGGTAGAGGCAGATACTTCTCTCTCTGGGCACAATTAAAAATATATCTGCTCAACAAAACTCTGCATTGGGGACAGGAAAGGCATCCGGCCATTAAAACACTCTGCCAGCTCCATTCAGTTGCCTGAACTCCACCCCGTAAGGGATTATGGGGTCATTAAAAGATGATGATGATGACCATGGCAGAACTTGTACAGTCATGTGATCAAAACTCAGACGTTTGGCAGCTGACTCATATTTATGATGGTTACAATGTCCTGAGATTATGTGATCCTCTTTTGTGACCTGCCAAGCCAATGGGGAAACCAGATTCACTTAGTTTGAGTTTGAGTCAATCATCAGGAGGCAGTGAGTTCTAGTCCTGTCTTAGCCATGCTTAACATGCCAGCTGAGTGAGTTTGAACCAATCACCAGGAGGCAGTGAGTTCTAGTCCCACCTTAGCCATACTAAACATGCCAGCTGGGTGAGTTTGAGCCAATTACTAGGAGGCAGTGAGTTCTAGTTAGCCATGCTTAATATGCCAGATGAGTCTCTACTCACTCCAACACACCTCACAGGGCTGTTGTTGTGGGGAAAATAGGAGGAGGAAGATGCATTGGGTATGCCTTAAGTCATTTGTACAAATAATAAAAGATGGACTGTAAATAAATAAGAGAGAAAACACACAGCCCACTTGCTAAAAGTCAGAGAATCCCATTCATAGTCCTTCTTTTCATCTCTCAACGTTTTGTCTACTACTCTTGTGTAGGTACTTCAAGCGTGGCCTCCAAGTACGAAGAATTGGAATGTCTCTATGCAGCTGTTGGGAAGGTTATTTATGAAGGACTTACCAACTATGAAAAAGCTACCAGCGCAAACCCTTCTCAGCTTTTTGGTAAGCCCTTTGATTGATCACTTCGTTATGATTCAGCACCTAATCAGGAACAACCAAAAATAAATAAATAAAATAAAATGGCCTGGTTTCATTTATATTAATATTTTGAGAACTGGGAAGAAGATGACTTTCTATAGCATCTTTGTCCTGACCATTCACAGTAGACTTTGGACTTTGCTGTTATAAAGAGAAAAGCAGAGTTGGGAGGGACTTTGGAGGTCTGCTAGTGCAACCCCTTGCTCAAGCAGGAGACTCTCTTATCATCCTGAGGGCAGGATAAGAAGCAAAGGATAGAAACTAATCAAGGAGAGAAGCAACTTAGAACTAAGGAGAAACTTACTGACAGGGAAAACTATTAAGCAGTGGAAGAAGTTGCCTCCAGACCTTGTGGTTGCTCCATCACTGGACGTTTTTAAGAAGAGATTGGACAACCATTTGTCTGAAGTGGTGTCGGATTTCCTGCCTAGGCAGGGGGTTGGACTAGAAGACCTCCAAGGTCCCGTCCAACTCTGTTATTCTATTCCATTTCAAACAAATGGATGTTCAGTCTCTTCTTGGAAACCTCCAGGGATGGAGCACCCACAACTTTTGGAGTTGAGCCATTCCACTGGTTAATTATTCACTCTGTCAGGAAATTTCTCCTAATCTCTCCTTGATCAGTTTCCATAGGGTCTCTCTTCCTCCTGCCCCTTCCCCCTTCCCCCCCCAGCTAATACACAGCTGTTTTGAAGATGTTGTTTCTTAGTTCCCCCCTTATGAAAAGAAGTACAAGTAGTTGTTGACTTGTAATCATTCGTTTAGTCACCGTTCAAAGTTACAACAACTAAAACAAAAAAAGACTTCTGGGAATTGAAGTCCACAGGTCTTAAAGTGAACAAGGTTGGATATCTTTAATAGAAAGTGACTGTATTTTAATGATTTGAGATTCATGCTTGCTGGAGAATTCTGGGAGTTGAAGTTCCCAGTTCTTAACATTGCTAAGGTTGGACACCTTTGGTCTAAAGGTACAAGAGTTGGCTGGGGAATTCTGGGAGTTGAAGTCTATAAGACTTAAAAGTGGATAAGATTGGACCCCTCTGATGTAAAGCAACTGTATTTTAATGATTTAAGGTTCATTCTGGCTGGGGAATTCTGGGACTTGAAGTCCCCAGCTCTTAAAGTGTCCATGGCTGGACAACTCCGATCTAACCTTTCTTATCCTTTTTAGAATAGCCTTAGTTTAGTTTAGTTTACTTTACTGTCATTGCACCCCGTACAACAAAATTAAATACCATCTTCAATGTACATTATGACTATGAAAATAAACACAGACATTCTTCACATTCTATATATTGAATTGAAAACCCCTGATATTGCGTTAATATTGCACTATACAGTAGAATTCAATAGAGTTCCTGCCCTGGGATAGAAGTTGTTTTTCAGCCTATTTGTCCTTGTTTTTATTATTATCCTGTACCGTCTGCCAGATGGTCATAGTTCAAAAAAAGGGAGCCCAGGATGAGATGGATTTTTGAGACTGTTTTGAACTTTCTTAAGGCAGCGGGAGCTACAAAGCTCTTCCAAAGAGGGGAGAAGGCAACCAATGATCCTCTGGGCAATGATGTTAACCCTCTGAAGTGCTTTCCTATCTGCCACTAGTTGAGGCCAGTTCAAGACAGATGAGTTTGACCCTCTTCTTATTCTCCCAATAATGCCCGGTTCTTTTTTCTTTATATCTTTTAGGTACTTTAATGATCCTCAAATCTGCCTGCAGCAATAATCCAAGTTACATCGACAGGCTTATTTCGGTCTTCATGAGATCCCTGCAGAAGATGGTGAGGGAGCATCTGAACCAGCAGGCTCAGTCAGGGACTGTGGAAGCCAATACAGGTGGGTGACAGTTAACAGATTAATAGATTTGGAAGGGATCTTGTAGATCATCTAGTCCAACCCCCCTGCTCAAGCAAGAGACCCTACACCATTTCTGATAGATTGTAGTCCAGTCTCTTCTTGAAAGCCTCCAGTGATGAATCTCCCATAACTTCTGAAGGCAACTTCTGTTCCATGGGTTGATAGTTCTCACTGTCAGGAAATTTCTCCCTATTTCCAGGTTGAATCTCACTCCTTGTTCAGTTTCCATCCATTATTCCTTGTCTGGCCTTCGGGTGCCTTAAAATAGCTTGACCCCCTCCTCTCTAGGGCAGCCCCTCAAATACTGGAACACTGCTGTCATGTCTCCCCTGGTCCTTCTCTTCACTAGACTAGCCAGGCCCAGTTCCTGCAATTGTTCTTCATATATTTTAGTCTCCAGTCCCCTAATCATCTGTTGGATGTTCTTTGGGCAAGAACAATTTTGATCCTTAAAATGTTGAGTTTGGCTGGTTTTATGCAATGATTTGGTTATCATAGCTATCATTTCCTATCCTGAGAAAACTTGCTCAGGTGAACTATTCATATAAAGAATATTGGGCAGATCCAGAAATATTCCCTCTTATTTAGTCAATTGGATGGCTAGTGTGATTATATCTGTGGCCTCTGTTGAGTGGTGGTTTTGCGGGTTTTACTTCATGGATTCTTAATGCTGTAAGTCACAAAGGTGCTTTTTTTCAAAAGACAACTGGACTTTATTTTTTCCCTTGAAGACGTTTTGCTTCTCATCCAAGAAGCTTCTTCAGTTCTGAGAAGAACGTCATCAGAACTGAAGCAGCTTCTTGGATGAGAAGTGAAACGTCTCCAAGGAAAAACAAGAAAATCCAGTTGCTTCTTGAAAATGCACTGTTGGGACACCCATGACTCGGAGGACTAAGAATCTCCACAGACATTCATGCTGGAAGCTGCCTTTGTGAGTTGGGAGGCTGTATCAATTCCTTGAATAAAGAAATAACAAAGAAATAAAGGATTCTCTTCCCTCGTCGTGTTAAGCTGGATTTAAGGCACTAAATCGTGCCTTAAACCACGACCTGTTGGTTGAACCACACCCGATCCTGGTTGCTATCTTGGTTGTGTTTGCAGCTGGTACCAGTGAGCTGGTTATGCTGAGTTTGGATTTAGTGAAGACCCGGCTGGCTATGATGAGTATGGAGATGAGGAAGAACTTCATTCAGGGCATCCTGACCTCGCTGATCGAAAAATCGAGTGATGCCAAAATCCTGCGGGCGGTGGTCAAAATTGTGGAAGAATGGGTCAAAAACAGCTCGTCCATGGCGGCTAACCAGGTAACCTAACGGGAGTATGGCGAGAGGAAGAATAGACTTGAATTTGGTCTCATGGTTAAGGCTAGAAAGTGGGAGATGGGAGTTCTAGTCCTGACTTAGGCATGAAAGCCGGCTGGATGACTTTAGGCCAATCACCAGGGGATGATGAATTGTAGTCCCTCCTTAGCCAAAAAGCCAACTGGATAACTTTAAGTGAATCTCCAGGTGAAGGGAGTTCTAGTCCCACCTTAGGCATGAAAGCTGGCTGAGTAACTTTAGGCTAATCATCAGGAGATGATGAGTTCTAGGTTGATAATGGCCAAGAAAGCCAACTGGGTGACTTGGGTAAATCACCAGAAATGTTGAATTCTAGTCCTACCTTGGGCATGAAAGCTGGCTAGGTGGCTTTAGGCTAAGCACCAGGAGACAGTGAGTTCTAGTTTCACCTTCGCCAAGAAAGCCAATAGGCTTCCAATCACCAGGAGACAGTCCCTTCTTCACCAAGAAAACAGGCTAGGTGACTTTAGGCTAAGCACCAGGAGATAGTGAGTTCTAGTTTCACCTCAGCCAAGAAATCCAACTGGGTGACTTTGGGCCAATCACCAGAAATGGTGAATTGTAGTCCCGCCTTAAGCATAAAAACCAGCTGGGTAACATTGGGCCAATTGCCAGGAGATGGTGAGTTCTAGTTTGACCTTAGCCAAGAAAACCAGCATTAATACAGATGATATAGATAGTCCTCAACATACCACTGATGCCTTACTGATTGTTAAAACTTATGAGAGACCTTCCCAGAAGTACTTGCAACCTGGCTCTGTAATTTTAATGTCTCCCCTCTCACCCATGGTCATGTGAGGGCGGTGATTTGCTTAACAACCATGAGCCACAATGGTCATAAAACCAAGCACAACAACTTAGCCAACAGAATGGAAGCTCTGGTCTCAATTACAGTCGTAACTTGAGGATCACCTGTACGTTGTCCTAAGAGATTATTTCAAAAGTGAGCTAAATTTACTAAGTTTAAAAGCTGTTCTTTTGCCCTCTTCCGGAAACTGGAGGAAAAAAATTGAACATTTTGTTCCCCCTCTCCTTTTTTTGTCTCCCTAAACAGATTCCAACACTGCGAGAGAAGTCCATTCTGCTGGTAAAAATGATGACCTACATTGAAAAACGTTTTCCTGATGACCTTGAATTAAACGCTCAGTTCTTAGACCTGGTTAACTACGTCTATAGGTAAATTGCAGCAATTAATCACCCCTGGTTCATAATTTGTGCCATTTGTGACCTTAAAAAGGAATCATTCATCTTTTGAAGTCAAAAGCTTAGGGATTGGGGACGGTTGCGGGGATGGAGGGGGGAGACAATGAATTTTCAGCTCCCCGAAGTTTTAGCTCTTGTTCCCGCCACTCAAAGCTTTCGTCAATCTCTCTTGGTTCTCCTAAGGAAAAGGGATCTTTCCCCCAATCCGATAGGACAGGGGCCCCCAATCGTTGTGGCTTGGTGGCCCAGCTGGTGGGGGGGGGGGGAGGGAACCAGGTTGCGTGTGCAGCACGCTGGCACGCAGGAGGGAATGCTGGTGTCATAATTCAGGATAATGTCAGCGTTCCAGAAAACCTCCACTCCAACCAATAACTCTTGAGACAGACATCTTCTCAAAAGTTCTGTTTTAATTGGATAGTAAACTGGCACATCTGGGGGAATCCCGAATCTGAAAGTTCTGGACTTCCTTGCGACAAATAAAAACTACAAATCCACCCCAACTGCACCCATCATCACATCACGTGCCCCAATACCATCTGCCTCAACTTGAGACTTCCCCTCACCCAGGTGCAGAAATAACATGACCTTGAATTAGAAAAAGAATGTTGTTATGTCTAACTGTATACATGCCAAGAAATTCCCCTCTCCCATTTTCCCAGTCTCAAAATGTGGCAGCGTGGGAGCATTTGATCTCAGTAGCTGACTACTGAGCAGGAGGTCAGCAAGCCTGCATTTGAGACCCGACGGCTGCCTCAGGACGGGGTTGAGTTCCTGTCCTCCCGCCCAGCTCCTCCGACAGGGCAACGGTGATGTCACCGGCCAGTCCTTTCAACCCGGAAGCTTCTGAGACAACTGCAAAAAAAAACAAAAAAAACCAAACAAACTACCAGGAGTAACTTAAGTTCCCCCTCCCTTTGTTTCTTCTTAGGGATGAAAACCTTTCAGGAAGCGAGCTGACCGCCAAACTCGAGCCAGCCTTTCTCTCTGGCCTCCGATGCACCCAGCCTCTCATCAGGGCTAAGTTTTTTGAGGTCTTCGACAGCTCCATGAAGCGACGGGTCTATGAGCGGCTGTTGTACATCACCTGTTCTCAAAACTGGGAAGCCATGGGGAACCATTTCTGGATCAAGCAGTGCATCGAGGTGAGGATGCAAAGAGGTTGGGTTTTCTCTTGTCTCTACCACAAGCAGAAGAGACCGGAAGATGATTAGGGGACTGGAGGCTAAAACACATGAAGAACGGTTGTAGGAATTGTCTGGTTTAATGAACAAAAGGACTCAGGGTGATTGAATTAAGGCAATTGCTGGAATCCTGACAGTTGGCAACTTTAAGATTGGTGGACTTCAATTCTCAGAATTCTGGGAGTTGAAGTCCGCAAGTCTTAAAGTTGCCAAGTTTGGAGACCTCTGGTCTATAGCCTGTCTCTCTCTCTCTTTTTTTTAACTCCTTCCAGCTCCTGCTGGCGGTTTGCGAAAGAAACACAACAATCGGGACCAGCTGTCAAGGAGCCACACTTCCCTCCATCACAAATGTGATCAACTTGGCGGATAGTCACGATCGGGCAGCCTTCGCGATGGTTACCCACATCAAGCAGGAACCTCATGAACGAGAAAACAGCGAATCCAAAGAAGAAGTAAAGTTTGATTTCATTTCCCCTCCCCTGTCCCCAATGTTACAAGGACAAAAAAAATTGCCCTTTTGGCTGAGGAATTACGGGGTTTGTAGTTAAGATGACTTAATTTGTAGAATTGGGGTTACAAGTCCTCGACGTACAACTGCTTGTTTAGGGACTGAAGTTACTATGGGACTGAAAAAAGGGATATAACTGTTTTTCACACTTACGACAGTGACAGCATCCCCTTGGTTACCTGATCCAAATTAAAATGCTTGGCGACTGGTGTTCACTTATGCCAGTTGTGATGACCCAAAGGGGTGCGGCACAAAGGCAACACAGTCAGATAATCAGTAGGAGTCCCTTTATTTGCCCCCAATGCCCTAGTTACCTTCTGGGCTGGAGAAAAACTCTCCCAGGAACAGCCTTTGGCTGCAGAAAATCAAGTCCAAAGCATGGTCAACAAAAACTAACTATAAGTTCAATCAAGGCAAAATGAGGTAGTTAGTTCGGCAGGCCAGGAACAAGAATTCCAGACCTGAAGGCACAGCAATAACTCAACACGGTTGGAAAGATGCCAGGAACACTGATAACTAAAGTCAACATAAGATGAACTCACATTTGCTCCCAGCAGATGCCACACTCAGCTTGCATTCCTTTTAAACTCTCATTCCCAAGTATGGCTAATGAAGGGAATCAGGGTCCTTTCCTCCCCCGTAAGCCATGCAACCCATGTTGCTCTCTTCTCCGTTCCTCGCTGTGTGCCCTAGGATGAAGAGGGGGTGGGCCTAGGGCTTTCTCTGAACTCCCTCTTCCTTGCTCTACCTCTCCCCTGCTCTGCCCAGCCGGACTTTGTCCTTCCCCAGTTTCCTCCACAGACAATGGAGCCACACTCCTGCTCTCTTTCAGCTGTTTGTCTTTCTCCTCAGATTCAGACTCCGACAGGGGCAGGTCACCAGTTCCCATGTCCCGGGATCACATAATCATCTTTTGTGACCCTTTGACAATCAAAGTTAATGGGGAAGCCAGATTCACTTTAACAACCAGGTTACTAATTTATCAACTGCAGTGATTCACTTAACAACAGTGGCAAGAAAAATCGTAAAATGGAGCAAAACTTGCTTAACAACTGTTTCATTTAGAAACAGAACCAATATGGCCATTGGTACCACCCCAGGGTCATGCGACTGCATTTTATGATGGGGTTTTTTTGCTGAAAACCTGATGTTTACTTTCGTTTTTGGGCATAACCCACGCCCATTGGAAACCATTGGTTCACTTAACGACAGGAGCATTTGCTTAACAACGCTGGCGATTGTTACATAATCCTAGCCATCCCTAGTGATTGCAAACCCCCCCCCAAAAAACCCATAAAATTCACCATCAAACGTTACGATCACGATGGGCAGGCTTTATGACAGTCGTAACTCGAGGCTTTTTCTGTCTTCCTGTACATGGCTTATGTAAGGGAAATTTGGGGTTACATGAAGGTTGTCTGGTGGCCAAAACTCTGGCCTTCTCTCCCCCTTTGCAAACAGGAGGTTGAGATAGACATCGAGCTGGCTCCCGGAGATCAGACGAGCACCCCAAAAACCAAAGAACTCTCCGAAAAGGACATTGGGAACCAGTTGCACATGTTAACCAACCGGCACGACAAATTCCTGGACTCCCTGCGCGAAGTGAAGGTGAGCAAGTTGATGTTCCCCTGGCATTCCACAGGGCCAGGGGTGGGCCTCAAAAATTGCAGCAAGGGGTTCTCTGCTCGGTGACTGAGGGGCGTAGCCATGGTGGGTGTGGCCTAGTCCGCCTTCTGCACCACAGTAGGGAGGGGGCATGTTTTTGCCCTCCCCAGGCTCCGGAGGCTCTCTGGAAGCCGGAAACAGGCCCGTTTCCGGCCTTCCCGAACTTCCAGGAGGCCCGTTTTTCGCCTTCCCCGAGCCTCCCTGCGCACCCTGCACTTACCTGCCTCCAAAACGGGCCACGTGGGGAGTCCTGGGTGTCAGGAGTTCGGCAGTTACTCCAATTAAATCAGGACCCTTGAGCCACACTCCCAAAACTAAAAAAGATTTATTTGAAGTTAACATTCTACGTCCAGCATTAACCTGGGCATAGCCAACTCTGAGATACGTGATTCACTGTCACCCTTGATCCTGTTTTTCCCTCCACCCCTCTGGGTGTATCTTCCAACGAAACACGTCCATGGCCAAGAGTCATCAATCATGCTCTCCAATTAGATTTTTGTGTGGCAGAAGCTTCAGTCATCAAATCAGTCTTTGAAGAAAATATGAATGAAATGTACTTTTGATTCCACACTGCCGCCTGCTCTTTGAAACCCCCCCCCCTTCTTTCTGTTGTCAACTCTAAAACGTGTGCACACAATGTTTTATGAGTTGATACTGGGAATGGGAGGGGCAGGGCAGGGTGGGCAGGGCCAGCCAGAAGTAGGATTTGGTGGTTCTCTGAACTGCGCAGAATCTTAGCTAGGGGCTCTCCTGAACCCATCCAAACCCCCTGTAGGCCCACCCCTGCACAGGACCCTTTAAAACACCAGAGCCTATTTTGCATTTTGTGTGCGCTATTAATACCTCTTTGGGTGGAAGAGAAGTTGTGTTGCAGGTCATTCTTTAAGGTGTCTCGTTGGGGTTATAACCATCCCACAGTTGGTCTGCTGGGTTATTATAGCCGTAGCACTTAGACTTATATACCGCTTCACAATGCTTTACAGCCCTCTCTAAGCGGTTTATAGAGTCAGCCTCTTGCCCCAACCATCTGGGTCCTCATTTTCCCCATCTCGGAAGGACAGAAGGCTGAGTCAACCTGTAGCCTGTCAGGATCGATCTCCTGGCAGTGGGCAGAGTTAACCTGCAATGCTACATTCCAACCACTGCGCCACCACGCAGGATGAGATCTCTGAGTTGCTAGTCTGTCTAGCAGCTTTTCCTAGCTCCGCACATCCCATCTAGATGTGTGGCCTTGGGTAGTTGTCGTAAACCTGCAGGCTCCTGGTTGTAGCTTTAGGGATGGCTTCACCCTCCTTCCTTCTTTCTGGTGGGGAAAATCAGCTTCGTCTTCTTCATCATCACTGAGTAAGCCTAACCAGCAGTTTTCTTCCAGACGGGAGCCCTACTAAGTGCCTTCGTTCAGCTTTGTCACATTTCCACCCCTTTGGCTGAAAAAACTTGGATCCAGCTGTTTTCCAGATTGTGGAAAATCCTTTCAGACAGACAGCAGCATGTGAGTGTCGTTTTGGAAAAAAAAAAAAAAAAGCGGTGATGAAAAACTGGTGATATATTTGGATGCCTGCCTGCCTGCCTGCCTGCCTTCCTTCCTTCCTTCCTTCCTTCCTTCCTTCCTTCCTTCCTTCCTTCCTTCC
>BLBF01000067.1:8206641-8216757 GCA_015471245.1 Laticauda colubrina
GGGAAGGAAAGGAAGGAAGGGGAGGAGGGAAAGAAGGAAGGGAGGGAGGGAAGGAAAGGAAGGGATGGGGAAGGAAGAAAGGAGAGAAGGAGGGAAGGCAGGAAGGAAAGGAAGGAAGGAGGGGAGAGGGAGGGAAGAAGGGGGAAGGAAGGGATGGAGAAGGAAGGAAAGGAGGAAAGGAAAGAAGGAAGGAAGAAGGGAAGGAAAGGAAGGAAGGAGAAAAGGAGGGGAGGAAGGAAGGATAATTTTAAAGAGGAAGCGAAGAAGGGAGAGAAGGAAGCGAGGGAGGGTGGAAAGAAAGAAGAGAGGAAGGAAAACTTTGAAAAGGAAGGAAGAATAGAAAAGAAATTTATTTTGAAGAGGAAGGAAGGGAGAGAGGGAGGGAGGGAAGGGTTTCTTGATGGGTCAACCAGCTTAATTATCAACTAGTCCCTATTGATCTTAGGTTACCTTTTGTCTTTTCCCCTCTCCTCCCCCCGGCCACCCCTAGGAAATCCTCGACTCTCTGGCAGAATTGTACTGCTTGCTGCAAGAAGAGGACATGTGGGCCGGATTGTGGCAGAAACGGTGCAAGTTTCCAGAGACCGCCACCGCGATTGCTTACGAACAGCATGGCTTCTTTGAGCAGGTTGTGTGTGTGTGTGTGTGTGTGTGTGTGTGTGTGTGTGTGTGTTTAACCAGGCCATATCGAGTGAAAAAGAAGACTACAAAAGTTGTCGTTTCTTTGATACCAGAAGCAGGGGAAGGTTCTCCTTTATGGATGAACAGTTGGACTGTTTGTGATCTTGGTGATCAAGGTGCTCGGGCAAGCCAGGATAAATTCAAGCCCTGAAGATTTAAATTAAGGATATTTTTGCCCCCACAAATTTGAGCTGCTCAGCGGGAGTTGCAGAGGTGGTTATTCTGACCAGTTCTGGAGAACCGGGAGCGAAAATTTTGCATCGTTCGGAGAACCGGCAAATCCCACCTCTGACTGACCCCACCACCCCCATCTCTTCTCTGCCTCCTGAGTCCCAGCTGATCGGCTGGGTCTCCTTTGGTTGCCCTGTAGAGGAGAATGGAGCTGGAAAGCAGGTTAGTGGGGTGGGGAGGGAAGGGGGATCTTGCAGTATATCTTTCCCCTCCCAACCTACCAAGCCACACCCAGAGAACACCATGCCCACCAAGCCACACCCACCAAGCCCCATCCATAGAACCAGTAGTAAAAAATTTTTGAATCCCATCATGGAGTAGTTGGCTTTGGGTTGTTATGTTTGCAATCAAGGCCAGAAGTAGCCTTTTCTGGCTGAAATCCTACAGAAATGCAGCATTTGAGTGCCAATTAAATACATATAATCCTCGACTTAGAACCACAACAGAGCCCAAAATTTCTCTTGCCAAGTGAGACATTGGTTAAGTGACACCCCCCCCCCCCCACCCGTTTTACGCCCCTTTTTTGCCACATCTGTGAAGTGAATCACTGCAGTGCTCAGGATAGTCACACGGTTGTTAAGTGATTCTGGCTTCCCTGTTTGACTTTTGATCCCCCATGTTGATCATGATATTTACTTATCTCTTTTAACATATCTCCTTTATTTATTTTTTTGGCCTATTTCTAACTTCCATTTTTATTATTTAACCATTGATAAAATAGATTCCATACCATATAATAGTCAGATTGCTCTTTCTCCTTAATTGCCAATGTTAATCCATTCATTTCTGCACATTCTAATCTTTTCCTAATCACCGTCTCATCTGTAGGTATTTCTTTGCTTTTTCAATGTTGTGCCTGTACAATTCTAGCCGCGGTTAAAATATGAATAACTAAGTATATTATTAAGTATAATAATACTATTAAGTATAAGTTAATTATTTTATCAATGGTTGGAGAATAAAAATGGAAGTTAGAAATTAAATATAAGATTATAGAGGAGAAGGAGCTAAGAAGAGGATGTTTATAACGATAAGATATGTGTTAGCAGGCCAAAATAAGAATGTAATTATTGTTGTTATGGTAAGGAATTTGTATTAATCAGAAATATAAGATATTTGTACCCAGATGACAGACTGTTTAAATGAAAGAGGGAATGTTTGTAAAATAAAATAATTAAAAAAAAACTAAGTATATATTTTCCTTTCAAGGCTCAGGAAACCTACGAAAAAGCCATGGAAAAAGCTAAGAAGGAACACGAAAGAAACAATGCATCTCCTGCTATTTTCCCTGAATATCAGCTCTGGGAAGACCATTGGATTCGGTAAGTTGAATTAAATCAGATTGCTGCTCATTTTTTATTTTTTTATTTTAGGATGTGATTATGAACGTTTGGGCCTCTGGAAACCCAGAGGATATGAGGGTTAACCCCCTGAATTTCAGAAAAAAAATATCCAGAAACCCGCAGACTTTGTTCCGTTCCCCGAGGGCTTGGGCCTCCTTTAAGCTTTGTAGAGACATTCCTTGCTTTTTACTTGAATGGACTTCCAAACAAGTCTTTTCCTTCATGACAAAAAATATGTTGAGACTCTAGAAAAAGTCCAGAGAAAAGCAAGCAGGATGATTCGGGGACTGGAGACTAAAACATATGAAGAACAGTTACAGGAACTGGGCTTGGCTAGTCTAGTAAAGAGAAGGACAGGGGAGACATGATAGCAGTGCTGCAATATCTGAGGGGCTGCCACAGGGAGGAAGGGGTCAAGCTATTTTCCAAGGCACCCAAAGGCCAGACAAGGAATAATGGATGGAAACTGAACAAGGAGAGATTCAACCTGGAAATAAACTTTCTGACAGTGAGAACAATCAACCAATGGAACCGAAGTTGCCCTCAGAAGTTGTGGGAGCGCCATCACTTGAGACTTTCAAGAAGAGATTGGATTCCCATCTGACAGAAATGGTATTAGGGTCTCCCGCTTGGGCAGAGGGTTGGGCTAGATGACCTAGAAGGTGCCTTCCAACTCTGATTATCTGTTATCTGTTACCTTCCACATGAAAGTTGCATTTGGAGAAAAAAGACCGGTTTTGTTGACCCTCACACTACGAATGCGTCCTCTTCAACGTGTCTGAGAATATTTTCCCAAGTCAAAATGGAGTAGAGTTAAAACTATTTCAGATTCGGCTCCTAAGAAGGGAAAAATTGGGAACAAAAGACGGGAATTGGATGTGGGAGAGTAGCTCCATTCTTCGAAAGGGTTTTGAGTAGACTCTCTCTGTTCTTGCACTCACAAGGGTAGAATAATGATAAAGATAGGATAAGCCTTGCCAAAAAAAATTCCTTCTTGAATCCTCAATATAGGTGGCCTAGAGGTGGAGCTCTCGCCTCACAATCAGGAGGATGTGAGTTCGATCCTAGCAAGAGGCAGATATTTCTCTCTCTGGGCACTATGAAAATATATTGGCTGAATGTAACTCAGGACAGGAAAGGCACTTGGCCAGTAAACAGCCTGCTCCATTCAGTTGCCCAGACTTCACCCCGCAAGGGATTACGGGGTTATTAAAAGGTGATGATTGAATCTTCAATATATGAGAGCCAGTGTGGCCTAGTGGTGAAGGCTTCAGACTAGAAACCAGGAGTCTGTGAGTTCTAGTTCTGCTTGAGAAATGAAAAACCGGCTGGGGAACTTTGGGCGAATCACCAGGAAGCTGTGAGTTCTAGTCCCACCTGAGGCACAAAAAGACAGCTGGGAGATCTTGGGGCGATCACCTGGAGATGGTGAGTTCTAGTCCTGCCCTAAGCCATCTGGGGGAGGGGGTTGGGCCAGTCCCTGAGGGACTGAGAGTTCGAGTTCTGTCTTAGGCATCAAAGCTGGCTGGGTGACTTTGGAGCAGTCACCAGGAGATGGTGAGTTCTAGTCCTGACTTAGCCATGAAAGCCAGGTAGATGACTATGAGCTCTCTCTTTCTCTCACAGCCCAACCTATGTCCCAGGGTGGTTGTTATGGGGAAAACAAGACCAGGAAGATACATTGGATATGTCCACCCTTGAATTATTTGTAAAAGTAATAAAGTCTGGATAACAAATAGATAAGTGGACTGGTTTACAACACCTAGATTTACTGCTTTTGAATGGAGGAAAGGTTCCTCTTGATTAGAAAACTGGACTGATGTTACATTTCTCACTCCTAGGTGTTCCAAGGAACTGAATCAATGGGAGGCTCTCACGGAATACGGCCAATCCAAGGGCCACATAAACCCATACCTGGTTCTGGAGTGCGCCTGGCGGGTTTCCAACTGGACAGCCATGAAGGAAGCCCTGGTACAGGTGAGCTGTGAACGTGATCAAAGGCTCCCCTTCTTTTTCTTGCAGAAGAGAAGATTCTAAGGTGAAGCCTCTGAGTGGTTTGAATGTCTGAGTTTTCAAGCTTTGCGTCTACCTTGGCTGGGTTGCCTATATAACCCTATTGGGTTATCTAATATTTTATTTGAATGGAATTCTTTATTGGCCAAGTGTGATTGGACCCACAAGGAATTTCTCTTTGGTGCAAATGCTCTCAGTGTACATAAAACAAAAGATACATTCGTCAAGAGTCAAGAATCATCAGGTCCAACACTTAATGATAGTCATAGGGTACAATAAGAATAGGATTAGAATTAGAATTAGAGATAGAAATAGAATAGAATAGAATAGAATAGAATAGAGTTCTTTATTGGCCAAGTGTGACTGGACACACAAGGAATTTGTCTTTGGTGCTCTCAGTGTACATAAAACAAAAGATGCCTTCGTCAAGAGTCAAGAATCACCAGGTCCAACACTTAATGATAGTCAGAGGGTACAGTAAGCAATCAAATCATACTAGGAAACAATCAATATAAATTGTAAGGTTACAAACAACGAAGTTACAGTCATACAATCACAAGTGGGAGGGGATGGGCGATAAGGAGTGATGAGATTAATAGTAATAGTTGTGCAGACTTTATAAATAGTTGGATAGTGTTGAGGGAAATAGTTGCTTAGCAGAGGGATGGCGTTCAGGGAAAAACTATCCTTGTGTCTTGTTGTTCTGGTGTGCAGTGCTCTATAGTGTCGTTTTGAGGGTAAGAGTTGAAACAGTTTTATGTCCAGGATGTAAGGGGTCTCAATTCATGTAAACATCAATTCATTTGCCTTTCCTCCCCCCTTGATGCTTCTGCTCCCCTACACATACACATACACACACACACACATTAAACGATTTCCTACCCAGTCTTCCCCATCTACCAGGCCAGGCAGCCTGTAATTCCACCTTCAGTGCCAGCAGCTGTACAGACAGACACAAACACCCAGACAGAGGCTTTTGGTAGGGTTATTTCTGATGCAGGAGGGAGCGGCTGGTTGCTCCAGCCATCCGTGCGTAGCCTCCCCATGAGGGTCTTGTAGATTTTGTCATCAAGATTCCTCCAAGAGGAGAAAATGCTGATTGAGCACCTGCAGAGGGAATACAGACAAATGATTTTGCAGCTCAGCAGTCTTGTCTGGTGGCCAGGCAGCTTTTCGGAAGAGCGGGAGAAAAGGAAGGGCATGTATATATACACTCTGTGTGTGTGTGTGTGTGTGTGTGTGAGAGAGAGAGAGAGAGAGAGAGAGAGAGAGAGAGTATGAACCCTAACACAC
Organism: Laticauda colubrina; assembly: GCA_015471245.1. Classification (NCBI taxonomy): domain Eukaryota; kingdom Metazoa; phylum Chordata; class Lepidosauria; order Squamata; family Elapidae; genus Laticauda; species Laticauda colubrina. The sequence goes on from BLBF01000067.1 coordinate 8,212,203, forward strand.
ACATAGATACATGTGCAGTGGTTCAGTGGTTAAAGAGGCTGAGATTATCAGTTGCAAAGCTGAGAGCCCAGGTTTGAGAGCTACACACTGTGGTGAGTTCCTGTTATTTGCTGCAGCTCCTGCCCACCTAGCAGTCTGAAAGCATTCAAATGCAAGTAGATAAATAGATATCACTTTGGTGGCAAGGTAACAGGGCTCCATGGGCCTTGGTGTATAGTTATGCTGGCTATAGGACCATGGAAAATGTCTTTGGACAAGGCTGACTCACTTGGCTAAGAAATGGGGAAGCCCATAGACATGGTGAACCGCTTTAGAGCAACCCCTGGTCCATGGACCGGTACTGGGCCTTGGCCTGCCAAAAACTGGGTGCACAAACAAGCCAAGCCCCATCCATGGGATGTAGGCAGCACACGAAACCATGCCTCCTCCAGTTCATAGAAAAACCTCTCTCCATGGAACTGGTCCCTGGTACCCCAAAGGTTGAAGGCCGCTGCCCTAGAGGCAGACATGACTGGATAGGGGAAATCTTTACATTTATATTTCTATCTAGCTATCTCTATCTGTATCTATTTATCTGTATCTATCTATCTGTAGTGATGCGGTGGCTCAGCGGCTAAGATTAGGTCGGCAGTTCGGCGTTTTGAATCCATGGCGCCGCGTATCGGAGTGAGCTGCCGTCACTTGTCCCAGTTTCTGCCAACCTGATGGTTCGAAAGCATGTAGAAATGCAAGTAGAAAAATAGGGACCCCTTTGGTGTGGAGGGAACAGCGTTCTGTGCTCCTTTGGTGTTTAGTCATGATGGCCACATGACCACAGAGACGTCTTCGGACAGCGCTGGCTCTTTGGCTTTGTAACGGAGATGAGCACTGCCCCTTAGAGCCGGAAACAACTAGCATGCATGCGCGAGGGGAACCTTTACCTTATCTATCTGTATCTCTATTGTTTATATCCAGTGAAATATATACCCCAGTTCTCTAGTCCTCAAGAATTGTCAGCAAATGGCATGAGAAAGAAATTTGGAGGCGTTTTCAAGAACACCACTGTTGAGGGCAGGAGAGGGAAAAGGCAGGGAGGGGATTGAGGGTTTTCTAAGAGTTGGTCTCCAAGAATTCAGTGGGTGGAAGCCTTCATAGCTCCTTGCTCATATCACTCCTGATTTTCCAGATGACCTACTTCGAGATGGTTAAGACGAGAAGGAACATTGGGTTATTATGCACATAAAAGATAATAAGGAATATTTAGAGCTCGGTGGAATTGCGTACATTCCCAAATGGAGTTGATGGGGAGAGAGAGAGAGAGAGAGAGAGAGACAGATGGATCCAGTAATTATAATTTATTCAACAGCAGTATGTAGGAACTCCTGTTAAAATAAATTTGTAGAAGTACCAATTTCTGTCACTGCATGGACTTGTGTTTTGTTCAGTTTTGTTCTCCTTTGGTTTTTGAATTGGCACAACGAGGAAATTGCCAAATTGTCTGAGACACTTAGAATCAGAATAGAGCTGGAAGGGGACCTTGAAGATCTTCTAGTCCAACCCTGTGCTCAAGCAGAAAACCCTATACCATTTCAGATAAATGGCTGTCCAGTTTCTTCTTAAAAACCTCCAGTGATGGAGCGCCCACCATATCTGAAGGCAAGCTGTTCCCTTGTGCTCTCCCTCTTAGGAAATTTCTCCTTAATTCCAGGTTCTCTCTTGGAACCATTGCATCTTGTCCTGCCTTCAGATGCTTTGGAGAAGAGGTTGACCCTCCCTTCTTCTTCGTGGCAGCCTCTCAAATATTGGAATACTGTATTTTTAATCTTTCTTTTAATCTTTCTTTTATTTTCCTTTTTTAAATCTCTCTTTTTGTTGTTTGCTTGTTTAAAGCCAGCTCTGGAAGAGGAGGCTTTTTAAAATCCCGCTGGTGCTAATTGAGATATATTTCAGTTTGGATGGCATGGTTTCATAGGAAAAGTGCATTAGGGGATCAGTCTGCCACTGTTTTATTTCACATCGCCAAAGCCTGCAGTATGGCCATTAGTGACAGCGAAGATTGGCAGCCAAAAAAAAAAAAAAACAGGATAAGAAGTCAATTTGATGTGTGTGAAGATTTTAGCTGTGGAGAGGAATGGATGACATGTTGCAACAATCCCGAATGCAGGCAGTCCTTGATTTATGACTGATTGCTTGGCCTTCTGTGCTTGATATGTTCTGATCTTCAATTACTCATTTCAACATCTGTGACCAAACCATGGTTTACTTGTCGCCCATATCGGCTTCATCTTCCATGTGATTTTTTTTTTTTTTTTATGGTATTTGATGCGAGGGCCAAGTTGGGTCAAGAGATTTTGCTTCAAGACAAACGTTGGAACTAGGCCCAAACGTTCGCTCTTGACTGCGGTTGGTGAGACCCATACTTCAGTGGCTCATTTAGGAATTACAGGTGGTCTTTGACCACAATGGAGCTCCAAATTTATGTGGTATTGAGAGAGTTTTGAAGCAATAATTCAGCGCCAGAAAAAGAAACACAGATGGCTGATGCCTCATTTAACATCTTTATAAGCATAAGTAGATTTTACAAACCAGTTGTAGATTTCTCCAACATGGAGCAAACTCAGACAGAAACAAGTTGCAAGTTCAGAGCAGAGCTCCAGTCTTCAGCAAGCAAGTTAGTTTCATCTTCAATAGACAGACTCAGAGCTCAACACATAGCTGCAGAGTTGCAGAGGTTGCCAGATGGTAACAGTTCAAAAAAAGGGGTACCCAGGATGAGATGGATCTTTGAGAAGGTTTTGAACTTTCTTAAGGCAGCAAGAGCTATGAAGCTCTTCCAAAGAGGGCAGAGGGCAACCCATGATCCTCTGGGCAATGATGTTAGCCCTCTGGAGTGCTGTCCTATCTGCCCCTGTGCAATTGGCAAACCATACAGAGGTGCAATGAATTAAGATACTCTCTATGGTGCAGCGGTAGAAGGTCACCAGCAACTTTTCATTCAGTTGTTGTTTTCTGAAAAGTCTCAGATGGTATAATCTCTCCTGGGCCCCTTTGACCAGGGCTACAATATGAGCACCCCAGGTCAGGTCTTCTTTTAGGGTAACACCCAGAAACTTAAAACTGGCTACTTGCTCCACTCGGTCTCCCTCGATAAGCCAGGGCTGGATGTCTGATCTGTTCCTTCTATAGTCCACGATAAGCTCCTTGGTCTTACTGGTGTTGAGAACCAAGTTATTGTCTCCACACCACAAAAGCAACCGGTCCACCTCATCTCGGTAGGAGACTCATCCCCCCCCCCCCCCCCCCCCCCCCGGAGATGAGTCCTACCACTTTTTGATCTCCATTGAGGTCCAGAAAGTCATCTTCCACACTTGGAATAGACTCTGCTTATTTGCCTCTTAAACCGAACTCTGCACGCTAACCGTTTAAGATGAAATTTGAGATAAGTAACTGCTGGAGAGAAAAGGCTGATTTTTCAAAACACAGCTTCTCTTCACTAAACCCCCTAATTCAGGCCCGCTGAGATATTCGAGAACTTCAAAGATAATGATTCTTAAAAACAAAACAAAACAAGAAGCCCCTTTGTATAGCTTGCTCAAATGTATATTTCAAGCAGGTTCTTATCGTGAGTCTATCCAAGGAAGTCTGCCAAGAGCTCCAAGGAAACTATCCTTAAGCTAAATGATACTTCTGTTAAATGGATGCTGCATTAGAGGCACTAAAAAAAATGAGTGTCATTGCACACAGATGTATGATAATGATTCTCCTGTTATTTTCTCAATTGTGCTGCAAAATTTGGGAAGCAACACCTGTGTGCATTTGAATCTCTGCAGTACAGGGAAGTAGACTTAGAATAACTGTATTCTAATTAAATGAAATTTGGTTTCAGGCAGTTCTGAAAAGGTCACCACCTCCAATATATACTACATAAACATGACAAAATAAATAAATATAAAATTATGCATATCTTCTTCTTTTAATGACCCCATAATTCCTTGCGGGGTGTATTCTGGGCAACTGAATGGAGCTGAGTGTTTATTGGCCGGATGTCCTTCCTGTTGCCGATGCAGAGTTTTGTTCGGCAGATATGTTTTCAGTGTGCCCAGAGAGAGAAATATTTGCCACTGTCTAGGATCGATCTCACAGCCTCCCGATTGTGAGGTGAGAGTTCCACCTTTAGGCCACTACGCAAAATTACGCATAAATCCACATATATTATATGACACAGAGAAACAACAGAGTCTGAGTTGGATACATGGACATGGCGAGAAAAACGTAAGAGTTGAGAAAAGCACAGGATGAGAATCTTGACAGCTGTGTATGTGGAATTGTTCTTGTAATTGTAACTTTTATCAAAGAAGCTTTCAAGACAATAAAAATAATGTAAATTTTGGATTGAAGAGAAGGAGGAGGAGAAGGAGGAGAAGAGGAAGAGGAGGAGAAGGAGAAGGAGGAAGAGGAGAAGGAGGAAGAGAAATAGAAGAAGAGGAAGAAGAAGAAGAGGATGAGAAGAAATAGAAGAGGAGGAGGAGGAAGAAGAAGAAGAAGAAGAAGAAGAAGAAGAAGAAGAAGAAGAAGA
>BLBF01000067.1:8252622-8278779 GCA_015471245.1 Laticauda colubrina
ACAACACGTCTATTCTTTGCCTACACCCTAACACACAGATACAACACATCTATTCTTTGCCTACACCCTAACACACAGATACATCTATTCTTTGCCTGCACCTGTACATGCAGATACAACAGGTCGGTTCATCACAGAGAAGGGACTTCAGATGTCTTTTCCAGCCACTGCGTAGAAGTGAAGCAGTCGAGAAGAAGTCCAGAACTCTTCGGGAGTAGGGGTTTCCCCCTTGACTTGCTCTTAAGGCGAAAATATGCTGAGTTTGCTGAAACTTTTAATGGGCATCCTCCCCCCTTCCTCCTCTTCCCCCCTCCTCCCAATTCTCAACTGTTCCTTTTCAGCTGCATTGTCAGGGACAACAACATCGAAAGTTTCTGTGTGCGGAGAGAGAGAGGAAAAAAATCAGAAACAAGAGCAATTTTTTCTCCCCACCCCCCTCGGTCTGACCTATCCGGCTGCACAACAAAAGAAGCCATTATTCAGGATTGATACCTTGCTGAGAGAGTTTGATACCTGTCATCTTTATACGCTGGTTAATAGAGGGTTGCGTTTGTAGCCGAATTTCTTGTTAACCTCACTGTGCCGATCCTGCCTGAGCAGTTTGAAAAGCGTCTCTTGGCATTCCGCTTCAACCTCGTCTATCACAGATGTGGAATTGAACATCTCAGGGAGGAGGGCTCCCCCCGCTTTTTTCCCCTCCCAATCTTAAATCTCTGGGGGCCCACAAGCCAAATAATGTCGAGGGAGGGGGAGGGAAAGTTAAAATCTAAACCCATTGTCATTAAAATTGCACTCATGAAACGCAAGTGCACTTAACCACTGAATGGATGGGACTCCTTCCACTTCCATAACACAGGAAAGTCCTTGACGTGCGACTGCCATGGAAGGCCAACATTTCCGTCGCTGGGCAGAATGTTGGGTTAAGTGAGCTTTGCCCCAATTTGTAACGACCTTGCTTGCCCCAGGGACGTTAAGTGAATCCCTGCAGCGGTTACATACCATTGTAAAGTGAAACCAGCTTCCCTGTTGGTGTTTGCTTTTTTATGTGCCAACTGGGACATTGCAACCGTCGTAAATATGAGCCAGTTGCATCTGAATTTTAATCAGGTGACCCTGGGGAATGTGTCCAGAGTTTTTGCAGCATTAATTCAGTGCCAGAAAAATCAACACAGAGGGCTGATGCTTCGTTTAACGTCTTTATAAACATAAGTAAATTTTACAAACCAGTTGTAGATTTCACCAACATGGAGCAAACTCAGACAGAAATAAACATGTTGCAAGAAACTTCAGAGCAGAGCTCCAGTCTTCAGCAAGCAAGCAAGTTAGTTTCTCTTTTACTTTAGTTCAGCAGGCAAGCAAGAGGAGAGAAACAGTTTCATTTTCAATTGACTCAGAGCTCAACATAGTTGCAGAGCTTAATATAGCGCCATGTCTGGGCTACTTCTAGTTTCAGTTTCCAACCTAGGCTAGTTTCAGTTTCCAGCCTAGGCTACTTCTAGTTTCAGTTTCCAAACAGTCCTCCTTGGCTGACTTAGTTGCTATGCCTATTCATTGGCTGACCATGTTACCATGCTCTATTCCAATTCATGAATATACTCTTGACAGAATGCTGCATGGGTCGTAAGTGCGAAAAACAGTCCTAAGTCCCTTTTTTCAGTGCGATCGTAACTTCGAACTTTGTTATACGAACTGTCGTAAGTGGAGAACTGCCTGCACATTGTCTCTTTCCATCAATTAACAATTATATTTTTGGGGGTTAGAAGTGTTTGGAAGCCTCTGGGGGCGACCTTGAAGAATTTGGAGGACCCCCCCGGTGGCCCCAAGCTGTGCATTATTATTTTGGAGTCGATTTTCCTTCCCCGCTTTCTCTGTCGCCCCTGCCAACGTTGTGCTTGTGTTTCCTTCCAAACCTTAGGATACGGGCAAATTAAATGTGGCCTATTTCCGGTTTGACATCAACGATGCTACTGGGGATCTGGACGCCAACCGTCCTGTCCCATTCCGGCTCACCCCAAACATTTCGGAGTTTCTCACCACCATCGGGGTCTCCGGGCCCCTCACAGCATCCATGATTGCCGTGGCTCGTTGTTTTGCTCAGCCAAACTTCAAAGTAAGTGTGTAGTGGCTGCCCTAGTGCTGGGCTGGCGTGCTGAGAAGGGCGCTTCCTTGGCTACCAGAAATTGTATTGATGGATTGGTTTTAAATGGATGGAATGATTGATTATTTATTGGTGTGCCTCCTTTATTATTTTTACAAGTAACGCAAGGCAACGGACATATCCAACACGCCTTCCTCCTCCTGTTTGCCTCACAACAATAACCTTGTGAGATGGGTTAGCTGAGAGAGAATGACTGGCCCAAAGTTATTCAGCTGGTTTTCATGCCTAAGGTGGGACTAGAACTCACTGTCTCCTGGTGTTTGGTTCAAAGTCACCCAGCTGGCATTCACATCAAAAGTGGGACTAGAACTTACCATCTCCTGGTTTCTAGGCTGGTGCCTTAATCAAACAGTTTCCCTTTATTATTAAATTTATATGCCACCCGTCTCATTGTGTTGAGTTACTCTGGGAAGCTTTTGGTTCTATAAAAACATAAATATAAGGGTATTAGAAGCATTAGAATTAAAATGAACAACAATTGATGAAAAAAATTCCATCTGCCAAGCAATATTTTGTCTGTGTGGACTTTTCACAATTATCCTGATATTGTCAATACAGATTGGGATATTCTGAATATTTGAATATCAGTTCAGTCGCGTTGGTTAACGACCTCAATAAAGAAAATGACATTCCTAATAAATTATGATTATCACCCTGGAGACATCATCATAATTTGTGCCAAATTAGCATCAATTGTAACAGATTGTGATGATCGCCCAGGATAAATGATCATAAATTGTAATAAATTATGATTCTTATCCTGGATAAAATGATCATAAATGCAACCTCCCCACCCCACTTCCCAAAAGAGGATCAGATTAAAATATTTTATCAGTTGGCGTTTTTCTGAAGTATAAAACCTCCAGTTTTAGAGATTCTGGCTTGGTCCAGACCGTGAATTCAAACTCTTCTCTGATTTGGATTATTCTTAAATGAACTTGTTGACATAAAGAGTTCAAATGAATGCCTAGAAGGTCCGACAGAACCAGAGAGTATTTCCAGCATGGTCCCAAATTCCACCATTGTTCTACTACAGATCTGGGCATTTTATGACCTGTGGGCCACATATAGCCCTTTTAATGTTCCTTTCTGGCCCGCATTTGATGGCTTTTTATTATTAAGGCGGCTGTTATTTTTCCTCTAATGTACATACGTGTGTGAATGTATGCACATCTTCACAGCCCTATTGGTTCAGTCCTCCACAACTCTTCAGAATTTTCCTGTGGCTCCTTGGAAAAATTAATTGCCCATTCCTGCTCTTATCTGCTTTCTGAGTTGATTTCACGAATCTTTTCCCTACCAAGATCTTGTGACATGTTAATACCACTTCATAATGCCTTGGTAAGACCACACTTGGACTACTACATCCAATTTTGGTCACCATATATAAATTTTGAGACTCTAGAAAGAGTGCAGAAAAGAGCAGCATAGACAGTTAAGGTCCTGGAGGCTAAAAGATGTGAAGAATAGTTGCAGGAACTGGGTTTGTCTAGTTTAATGAAAAGAAGGATTAGATGTGACACAATAGCGATGTTCCGATAACTCAGGGACTGCCCCAAAGAAGAGGGAGTCAAGCTATTCTCCAAAGCCCCAGAAGGCAGGACAAGAAGCAACTGATGGAAAATAATTAAGGAGATTAAGCAACCTGGAATTAAGGAGAAACTTCCTAGCGGTCAGAGCAATTAATCAGGGCATTGGGTTGCCTTCAGAAGTTGTGGTCCATCTTCTGGAAGGCTATTAATTAATGGAATGGCTTGTCACCAGAAGTTGTGGGTGCTCCATCACTAGGAGTTTTCAAGAAGAGACTGGACAAGCCATTTGTTGGAATGGTATTGGGTTTTCTTGAGCGAGGGGTCGAACTAGAAGACTTCCAAAGTTCCCTTCCACCTCCCGCTTGGGTGGGGGGCTGGACTAGATGACCTATAAGGTCCCTTCCAACCCTGATTATCAGTCATCTGTTATAGGTCATGACAGAAATAAGATACATTAACTTGACTTCTTATTCTGTTATTCCGTTCTCTTCTAGGTCGACGGCATCCTGAAAACAGTGCTGAGGGATGAAACCATTGCTTGGCACAAGAAGACCCAAGAGGACACATCCTCTCCGCTCTCGGCAGCCGGGCAGCCAGAGAACATGGACAGCCAGCAGCTGGTGTCACTGGTTCAGAAAGCTGTGACGGCCATCATGACCAGGCTTCATAACTTGGCCCAGTTTGAAGGCGGAGAGAGCAAAGTCAACACCTTGGTTGCGGCCGCGAACAGCTTGGACAACCTGTGTCGCATGGACCCAGCCTGGCATCCGTGGCTGTAGACATCTCCTGAAGACTCGGATGACCGCAAAACCCGTTGAGACACAACAAGGACTTTCAGACCCATCACGGATGGTTCTTCACCCATCGCGGCACTGATGTGTTCCGGCAGGATCGTGTATCCAGGAGCTGTTATGTTTTTAGACTTTCATCTCAAAGTTAAGATCCCGTCCTCATCATGCTGGCATCTCTCCACTCTGAGGAAATCTTCAAAAGGATGAGATTTGAACTTTTGCACATTGGGCAATCCTGTTTTATGCAGCGAGCAAAAAGAGCGAAGACACCGACGAGAGTTGAGACTTGCCTTAGGAGTCCTCGCCAATTTGGTGTTTTTTTTTAAAAAAAAAGAATTATCCCCTCCTTGAGGATACTGATGTGTGAAGTTAGTTTTTTTTTTTAAAACTGTTTACTTTCTGGTCGATTACAAAGACACTTGAAAGACCATTTTAATCCAGCCAAAAACGTAGGTGAGTTAGGGGGCATTGTACAGAGATTTTTATAAGAAAAATGTACAGGTTAAAAAAAAAAAAACACTTGTTTTTGTTGGTGTGGTTGATTGTTTTCAGTTGCTAGTTGGTAAAAAAACCCACCAGGAAATGATCAAATTGTGTTACTTCCATGAACTTTCTACAGTGAAAGTGGACTCACTTCTGGGTTGGTGAATCCCTTAGGCCTAAGAAGAATTTCCTCAACCTGAAACTCGTCCGTTAAGTATTTGGAAGTAACCCATTTGCTCAAATCCCCAAAAAACTTTTGAAAACTCTTTGAAAACCTTTATTTTTTGTTTTTGTTATTTGTTTTTCAGCTCTGACACATTTCAATGTATATCCTTAAAGTAACTTCCGGTGGAGCCCTTCCATTTTTTCATTTTTGTAGTTTTAGCTGTGTAATTTAAAAGAAAGAAGACATTGTTTTTATTGCACCCATCTTAGCCTTTTTTAATATAAAACCATATTGCAATATTGAGAATGTTCCCATTCGAATTTGTAAGGAGTGAACTTTTCTTCAGAATAAATATTTTCTAAAACGTCAGGAATGGACCTTATTTAGCTCATGGTGGTGTTTTAAATGGCCATAAGAAACATGGATGAGAGACACCACCATACTTGGGGGGGAAAAAAAGAGTAGAGTGTGCCAAAATGGGGGATTGTTTACCCCCTGGAATTTAGGTTGCACTAAATCCCTTAATTGCTTTGCTTAAAGAACAGGTGCAAAATTGCCTTGATATTCAGACATTCTAAGAACCTGGTCCTCCCTCTCTGCATATTACCCCGTTTTCCCAAAAATATGACCTACCCTGAAAGTAAGTCCTAGCTTGATTTTTACACGTGCACCCAATATATAAGCCCTACCCCCCAAAATAAGCCCTAATTAAGATCCCACTGACTCCAGAGTGCATGGATAAAATTCAAGCTAAGTGGGATGGGGAAGGGTGGAACTGCCCTACTACTTACTTTTGGACAATTGTAGTCAGGCCTTGCACACCCCGACACCTGCCTTGCCGGCCCATTTCTTCTGCAGCCAGTAAGGCTGGCAAGGCTTTCCTGGAGGCCTCTGGAGCTGAGAACAAAGCTCTGGATCGATCCAGAGCTCTCTTATCGGCTGCAGAGGCCTTCAGAAAAGCCTTGCCGGCTGCAGAACAAGAAGTTCCCGGAGGCCTCTGACAGCAAAAAGGAGGTCGGGGACAATGCGCATAAGTAAGGTTAGTTCCGTGGAGGACATCCCCTGAAAATAAGACCTGGTGCCTTTTTTGGTGGGGAAAAATATATAAGACAGGGTCTTCTTTTCGGGGAAACACGGTAGTTACTTTTTCCTCAGAAAGCATTTCTCAAATGACTTCAATTTCCATGTTCCTTGGAATTCTGAAAGAAAAATGATAGCTGGTGGGATCTTCTGAAGATAAGAGTCCACCTGGCAGGATCCTAAAACCTTGAAAATTTAGGAATCTTGCCAAACTCAAGCAGACTTCAAATAGACCTTGATTTTTGACCGTAATGGAGCCTGTCCGCAATAGCTTAATTCATGTTTTGCTAACTGCCGCATTCCTTCACCAGGGTCATCTCTGTGCTTCTCTTGGAAAGAGAAAGAGATTTGAAGGACAGCCAGAAAACAGTCTTGCCAGCTGGCCTTCTAAGATATGGGTATTTTGAATCGCCCACATCTGCCCTTGGATCCAAGGTTGATTGTAGAATACAAAAAGAAGTAGTCCATCCAAGGACCCAAAGGAAGGACAGGTGCTCCCTTCAGGCAATGATCTGCAAGGAGACACCCATACGGTTTGAGTATGTGATTGCAGACACAAGATACACTATAGCAGTTGTGCTTGGCATGGAGGAGGGAAGCAGAAGAAAACAAACTACACAGGACATCCTAAATATGGCTACTGGCCTCAAAAATGAATGTTTACTATGCTAGAAGTGGGAACAATTACTAAGTGTGATCCCTGATGATTTTTGACTCTTGATGAATGTCTCTTGTGTACACTGAGAGCCTTTGCACCAAGACAAATTCCTTGTGGGTCCAATCACACTTGGCCAATAAAGAATTCTGTTCTGTTCTGTTCTATTCTCTAATCTATTCTATTCTCTGTTCTATTTATTCCTCTATTCTATTCTATTCTGCTCTGCTCTGCTCTGCTCTACTTTACTCTACTCTACTCTACTCTACATTCTTATTGTACCCTAGGACTATCATTAAGTGTTACACCTTATGATTCTTGACGAATGCATCTTTTATGTACACTGAGAGCATTTGCACGAAGACAAATTCCTTGTGTGTCCAACCACACTTGGCCAATAAAAAGAATTCTATTCTATTCTATTTAGTCCTGCCGGCCACATGACCATGGAGACGTCTTCAGACAGTGTTGGCTCTTTGGCTTTGTAACGCAGATGAGTACCGCCTCGTAGAGCCTGAAACAACGAGCACGGATGTGCGAGGGGAACCTTTACCTTTAAGACACATTTTATAACCAGCTGTTTACTCCATTCTCAGTGGTCTCCTCTGTGTTACCTCTGCTCTTCTAATCCAGGAAACCCACAAATCAAATTTGTTTCTGGTACAAGTTCCTTGTTAGAATTGCCTCTTGAGCCATCTGTGGTGCAGTCTGCTCTTCAGAGCAGCTGCCAAGGAAGCCAAACAACGAGGACTGGTATTTATTATTTTCAAAGGTGACATTTTCTTCCTAGAACCGCTGCAGTTCTCATTCCCACCTTCAAGCCATGCTTGATGGCCATTTTCCTTGGGGAGCTAGGGCATTTATCTGCAGCAGCGGCTGTCAGGATCCCAATCCTCATCCATCAAAGTTTGTCCTCCTGGAGAGGGGCTGACTTCATAAGTTTCCTTAAGAAAAGCGTCCAAATCTCTTATCTTCGGGAGGACAGAGGCCCTAGGTGACTTTTGACTTCCCAGCACATTAATTCTTCTCCCCCGCACCCACCCACTGCACTGCCCGGGGGATATTTATAAAACCTGGACATGGATGGATCAAAATCCTCTCATTCAGCAAGATCTTTTTTGATCAGGGCACATTGTGATGCGCTGGGCACTTTGAAACTGGATATAATGGTTGGTAGGAAACGATTTCGGGAGACAGGAGGAAGAGATGTACATTCAGGCTTGCAAGAGTCCATTAACGTAACCTTAGAAATAAAGCTAGAACTATTATTCTGGGTGGATGCTTCCTGTCTGGACTACCTCAAAGGGGTAACATCAATCTTGCAAGTCTGAAAGAACATCTCTTCCCCCCCCCCTCCCCACGTGCCTTTACAGTCCAAGAAACTTGGGAGGGTTTCTTCTGAAATGTTTCCCATGTCCCACACCGTCTGAAGGCTCAGCTGCCTCTTATCTGCCTCTCTGTGGCTCTTCTTCCTGTCCCCGAAACTCATTCCCACATGCCATTCCACAAAACTGGTTAGTGTACAAGATGGATGTATTGCAGAATTTTAAGACTAAAGAAACAGCTATTATTCTGGGTGGATGCTTCCTGTTTGGACTACTTGGAAAAGCTGACATCAACCATCAACCTTGTAAATCTGAAATTATATCTTTCCCCGCCTCCTTGCCTTTATGGTTCAAGAAAATTAGGGAGGGTTCCTTCTGAGATATCTGCCTATTGCTTCTGCAGACTCAGCTGCCTCTTTTCTGACCATTAGCTCAATGGTCTTCGCTATGAAACTATGTGATCGGGCTTAGATTTGGGGGTGAAAATAAGGAGAAAAAAAAAATGTGCCTCTGCCAACCAGTATCCATTGGTATTCATCTGGCTAGCATCCTGTCAGTGTGTGAGAGAGTTGAGGGCTGTTTGGAAACTGAAACATGGAAACTGAAACAGTATTTGCTGTGTGAGCAAGAGGGAGACAGTAAGGAGCCTGGGCATGGCTTAGTTCAACTGTCTGTACTAAAGTTGGTTGCTGCTGTGAAATTAAAACTGAAATTCCTCTCCTCTGCTTGTGTTTTGCATTTGGAACTGATTTCTTTTTAGGTGGGGAGGGGTAGTAGAACTCCTTAGCATCATCATCATAATAATAATAATATAGGAAATATGAATACTCTGATGGTCATTTTGAAAAAATCCTTTCTTAGTGAGCACCTAGAAGCCAAGAGGAACATACGTGCCAAATTTCAAGTTTGTAGGCTTTACAGTACTGGAGATTTTGTGATGATGTGTGAGTGGTATAGATAGATAGATAGACAGATCGACAGACAGACAGACATATAGATAGAGACAGACAGACAGACAGACGGATTGTCTGTGATCCTTCCTTTTGCTTCCCAAGAGCCTTCCTATGTACCGTTACGTTAACTGATGAGCCTACAAGATTGACATATTGCAAAATTCTGGAAGGTGCTTCCTATCTAGGCTACTTCGATGGCCTTACATTGACCTTGCAAGTCTGAAAGAGCATCTCTTCCTCCCTCCCCACCTTTACAGTCCAAGAAACTAAGGAGGGTCTCTTCTGAGATGTTTGAGATGCAATGGATAGAAACTAATCAAGGAGAGATCCAAGCTAGAAATAAAGAGGAATTTCCTGCTGGTGAGAACAGTGAACCAGTGGAATGGCTTGCCTTCAGAAGTTGTGGCTGATCCATCACTGGAGGCTTTTAAAAAGAGACTGGGCAGCCACTTGTCTGAAACAGGATAGGGTCTCCTGCTTGAGCAGGAGCTGGACTAGAAGACCTCCAAGTTCCCTTCCGACTCTTATTCTCAGAACCTCTGATAAGTTTGCCATGTCCCTTTCTTCCTGAGGGCTCAGCTTCCTCGTATCAGTTCTCTGTGATTCTTGCTTCTCCCTCCCAAGGCCATCCCCACATATCATGACACTGGGTCAAGAGCACACTCAAAGCCCCCCCCCTCCAAATGATGTGATGTCCATTCACAATTTTAATGGAGACCTGCCAGCAAGTTGCAAGCTTCCTTCTGCAGCTGAGCCAGAAATGCCTCTCTCACCTACCTCCTTGGGAAAAACCCAGCAATTATTCTATAAAACAGAGGTAGAAGCTGATAGATGTATTTTTAAAGTAATATAAACTGTGTAGGCGGCAATAGTATTCCCCCCTCCTTCTCTTCTTTCCAAGGTAATTCCGTTGCTCTTTATTATATCATCTTTAATCGAATCAATTCTTTCTCATCTAACAATAATAGGTAAAAACAGAAGGTTGTCTATCATGCTGAAACAAAAAAGCAGCTTCATTCTGTTTGTACAACGTGTTTTACCAGATCGGTAAAAAACCTTGTGGTTACATCAGCACTACATGCTAAATTAATATTTTTGGGGAGTGGGGAGCAGAGGGGGAAACCTATTTTTCTTCATTTAGGTCTGGATATAATCTGAAAAGGGAATAAGTCAATATTCCAGTTGAAGCTTCCCCGGTCCCTATGCAGAGCTTATATTTTAGAATTTTCAGAGTTTTAAGCTGCAAAAATAAATATTTATTATCCAATTCCAGCCATCAGCCTAGTTACAAAGTCTGGACCTTTGCGAATTATGTAAACGGTGGATTTTGACCATTCCTATTCTACCCTCTGGAACTTGCAGAAGGAAAATCATGCATTCAAAAAGTAAAAACACAGTTATTTTGACAAAACTATCTCCAGGCTGAACAGTTGCAATAATAGAATTCTTTTTTCCCTTCTGGACTGTTAGCTGCTGTTAGAGAAATCCTAATAGGAACCCCACATCTAGTTCTGGATCCATGAGACATAAACATCTGCCTTAAAATGTCACCATCCAGTAAAAAGAAAACTCTGCAAGCCATCGGTTGCCCACAACACCACACAACTCATGCCATACAACTTACAACTCTCGGTTGACAAAATTTCCCCAACAGGCAAGGGGGAAACCTTGGTTGTCTCAACTTGGTTGCTGTGAGTATAGTTAATCCTCGACGTACAACCTCAATTGAGCCACAAAATTCTGATGCTAAGGGAGATAGTCATTCTGTGGATCTTACCCCATTTTATGACTTCAACAACAGTGGCCAGAAAGGTTGTTAAATAAGGCAAAAGTCAACAGCTGCCTTGCTTAGCAACAGAAATTTGGGGTTCAATAGGGATCCTAAGCTCACTGTATTTTGGGGAATATTACACAACCATCAATTTCAGGAAACAATTCCCTTTCCTTTTATGAACATAGCTCTTTGGTGCAGAGGCAAAATGAAGGCATGGTCCTTCTACATCAGCTGAACTCTATGGTTGTTCCAGCTGCAACTTATTTGGCTGATTTTTCAGTGCAGGTGTTGGGGAAACTGTTTGCTTCCAGTGGAGGCTTCCTTGGGTGGCAGCCATTTGAGCCAACGTCCAACCTCCTTTGGAATGATTCCATCCTCAATTACGCTCAGGATATAAACCCAATGGTGCATTTCAACATTTTTTTTTTTTTTTAAAGCACAAGGAACATGTTGATGGCTCTTGAATGGTTCTTCAGACCTGGTTTTTGGTATGCCTGAAGATCTTGGTCTTTAAATTGTTTCTTCTGGAGCTTCTTCTGTCTCAACATACATGATTAAGAAGAGACTGGAGGCTAAAGCATATGAAGAACAGTTGTAGGAACTGGGTATGTCTAGTTTAATGAAAAGAAAGACTTAGAGGGGACAGGATAAGACCCTTCCGATATTTGAGGGGCTGCCACAGAGAAGCCTGTTCTCCAGAGCACCTGAAGGCAGGATGAGAAGCAATGGATGGAAAGTAATCAAGGAGAGAAGCAACCTAGAACGAGGGAGAAACTTCCTGCCAGAAATTTCAGCGGGACAGGTTGCCTTCAAAAGTTATAGCTGGAGGTTTTTATGAAGGATTTGGACAGCCGCTTGTCCTACTTGAGCAGGGGGTTGAAATAGATGACCTTGAAGGTCCCTCCCAACTCCTCTGTTAATTACTGACTCACTTCAAGACATCCAGGTTCATTCACTTGCCCAGCAATTCTATCTCTGGAAAAAGATCTTGAATGATTTAAGGGTGATACGTTGTATTTGGTGGTTTTGGAAAGGCTTATATATATGAATATACTGATGATTTATAGTGGACTGAATCTTCACATGCAAAAATAAATAAATAAATAAATAAATGATGCAGAACTGATCACGAGGACAAAGTTTCCCCCCCCCCCATTCCAAAACGTCTCTTTGACAATGATAGACTTTCCAAGTTATCCCATCGTAAATGCATCCTGGTTGCCAAGCACCCACCCATTTTGATCATATGACCTTGGGCAGAGCTGGCTGAGGAACTCTAGGAGTTGAAGTCCACAAGTCTTAAAGTGGCCAAAGTTGGAGACCCCCCTGTTCTAGGTGACACAAATAATCTATCTTGGTGGGAAGTGAAGTGGTTGCTTCAGGAAAGGATTTGGAAAGCCAGCTTGGAAATTCAACTGATCGAAACCCTGAATGAATCCAAGGAAGATCGCTTATCTGTACCAGAGTGAGTGAATTTTTCTTTTTTCCTTTGGGGACCCTTGACCTTGGGGATGCTGAGAAGGTCATAACCGCAAGAGGCTGGCCATGCATCTCCTTTTTCCAGTGCTGTTATATAAGTTTGTTGCTAAAAGAAATGGTTATGACTTGAGGACTTCCTCCAGTCCGCTGATAATGAGGAATATCATCTTTTTTTTAATCAGGTTTTTTTTATATCAGATATATCTTTTTTTTTAAACCAGTTTAGCTGGGTGTAACGCTTTCATCACCACTGATCTGGATAGCTTTCCAGCATGTCTCTCCTATTAAAATCCACAGTTCCCCCATGTTAATGGGTTTTGTTTCCATCAAGCCATAACAAGGACTGGCAGATCTGCATATTCTCCAAGCGAGCTCAGAACACAGGCAAATGCTCAATTTTATTACTACCTGACAGAGACATAATGATTTTCTCAGAATCTCATTACCATCATATTACGTGATGATTTAAAGTTAAAACAGACACACTCACATACATTTTTGTTGTCTTGCAGAAGCCCAGAGGGTTTGGGGTTGTGGGGGAAGAAAGGAGAACTGGAAACCTTTTTAAAATATCCGAGCCCAGGGAGAAAAAAAAATCCAACCTGTTGATGCCCAATCATTTTGAGCCCAACTATCTCAATCCCATTTATGTTTCTCCAAGTTTTTAAGTTTCCAGACAGCTCCTTGGAGTATATGCCGTGGCGACAATTGGAAACTAGACAATTTAAGGAACTGCTTCTGTGCCACGTTGTTTAATCTGCAGGGACCTCGGGTGCATGAAAGACGAAGAATTGTTGGGGAAGAGCTAAGCAGTGACATTGTCAACTAAGGTGGGTATCTCTAGGTCAAAGATTGGGTCTTAAGCTACTATAGGCAGGTTGCTTGGATTCAGCCCTGAGTGGATGAACCATGGTTTATGGAACAAGCCACAACTGACAGGTTATGAACTAACTCAGAAGAGTCTCCCCAACAGAGGAGGTTGAGATGCGGTGAAATGAGAAGGTTGTGGATGGTAGTCCCTAGGTATCCCACAGGTCCTCTTCCTCCTCCTCCTCTCTCCATTCCACAAAACCCACTCCCTCCTACTACTGATGATGTTCCCCAGTTGCGTCATGAAACATCTGCAAGAAAACCACCAAGCTCAGAGAGCACTAAGGACCCTCCTCCTCCTCCTCCTCCTCTCTGCAAACTCCACTCCCTAGTAGCAATGATGATATTACCTAGTTGGGTCATGAAATGTCTGCAAGAACACCACCAAGCTCCAAGAGCATCAAGGACCACCCGGTTCAACCCCGAACTACAACTATTCTCTTCTATTGATAGTAAAGGTAAAGGTTCCCCTCACACATACTTGCTAGTCATTTCCGGCTCTAGGGGGCGGTGCTCATCTCTGTTACGAAGCTGAAGAGCCAGAGCTGTCCGAAGACGTCTCCGTGGTCATGTGGCCGGCATGACTAAACGCCAAAGGCGCACGGAGGGAAGCTGCTCCCTTCCCACCAAAGGGGCCCCTATTTTTCTCCTTGCATTTTTTACCTGCTTTCGAACTGCTAGGTTGGCAGAAGCTGGGACAAGTCATGGGAGCTCCTTCCATTACGCAGCGCTAGGGATTCGAACCGCTGAACTGCCAACCTTTCTGATTGACAATCTCAGCGTCTTAGCCACTCAGCCACCACGCTCCCTTTTATCGATAGCGCATACTGTCAAAGGCAGCATCTCTCTCTCCACCACCACCCTCACACCAGCAAGAAGAACACCCTAGGTTATGTGTAGGGTACAAACAGCTTTTCTGTTTCAGGTGACAGTGTAAAGCAACAGATGGCGAGAGGGCAGATGTGTGGAGCCAACTAGAGATGCATCCACGCTAATGGCTGATCTGAGTAAATGAGCCAGCAAACCCATTGTAGCTCCGATGGCATCTCCAAAAAATGACAGCGTTGGTCTTCCAGTATTCATCTCCAGGTTACAAACACTTTCTGTGCTGCTCGGTTCCTTTTTCTCCCTTCCCCTCCTCCCAAGTTCCTTCATAATTCTTGCACGGAGAAGGAACATTACATTGATTATATTGACTAGGAAGAAATAAGGTCACTGCACAAACAGCCTTTTGAATGGAAGGCAGTTACCGAGGCGGCAGAAGACTCTGTTTTAAATAAGCTTAAGGGGACTTTATGGCAAGACAATATTCTGTGCTATTTATTTCCAAGTGGACTGTCAGAGCCATTATGGTGCAGGAGAGTTAAAAGCCAAGGTTTCTTTTTCCCAGAACTGAGCGCTGTCGCCGTTTTTATTTTTATTTTTCCTCCACAAGGTTGGCATTCATTGGTATTTAATTGAAAGTGAGCACAGCTATACTTCTAAAGCAGGAAAACCACGGCTGGCATTTTCTTTCCCCACCCCTCCCTAACCAGAATCTTGTGGTCTTGTTAAGGCACCAGGGTGGTGGTGGGGGGCCTGGCTTATCCCCGAGGAATCTGATCCTAAATTGCTTGGAGCGGGCCACTCTGGGGGAGAGAGGTTTGGCACGCCTCTTTCGTTGCCTCGAAAAACAAAATATTTTAGAGCTTTAGCTCTAAAAAGGGGAAGAGACCCCATTGCAGGGCTGGGCTTCAAAAATGGTAGCAATGGGTTCTTTGCCCGGTGGCTGGGTGGGCGTGGTCATGGGGGGCGTGGCCTAGCTAGCCTCCTGCACCATAGCAAGAGGGAGGGGGGATTTTTGCCCTCCCCGGGCTCCAGAGGCTCTCTGGAAGCCGGAAACGGGCCCATTTCTGGCCTTCCTGAACTTCCGGGAGGCCTGTTTTTCTCCCTCCACGAGCCTCTGTGTGCACCCTGCACTTACCTGCATCCAAAATGGGCCATGTGGGGGCTTCTGGGAGGGGAGGGGCGGGGAGGGGTGGGTGGGGGCCAGCCAGGAGTGGGATTTGGGGGTTCTCCAAATTGCACAGAATCTTAGCTTCGAATCCCCAGCAGCCCAGCCCTGCCCTGTTGTGGGTCGCAGCAATTGCATTCAGAGGCAAATCTCAGGGCTGTTCACAACCCCCAACTCCCTCCCGTTCTCAAGCCTGCCTTGATAACACACACAGCGGCTTTGATGATTTGAAATGTGGGGCCTTTGGTAGTTTTTGAGCTTGGTGGTTTCCTTGCAGGCGTTTCATGGCCCGACTAGGTGTCATCATCAGTGCTAAAAGGGAATGGGGTTTGTGGAGTGGAGGGGGAGGGAAAGGGGAGGAGGAGGAGGACAAAGGGGGCTTTGGTGCTCTTTGGGCTTGGCCGTTTTCTTGCAGACATTTCATGAACCAACTAGGTAATATCATCAGTGCTAGAAGGGAATGGGATTTGTGAGGAGGAGGAAGAGGAGGAGGACTGTGGGGTTCTTGATGCTCTCTGAGCTTGTTTCCTTGCAGACATTTCATGACCCAATTATGTAACATCATCAGTGTTAGAAGGGAGAGGGCATCAAAGAGTTCTTGTCCTTCTTTTCCTTTTCCTTCCCTCCCCTCCCCCCGACAAAGTTTGTCCTTTTTCAAAAAAAAAAATCATTCGTGTGTGCGCGTGTGTGTGTGTTGTGTCATGTGAGGGGGGAGAACTGTGTCAACAGCTTGTGATGTGAAAGGTCACAGGCGGCCTGGGCATCAAATGTCTTTTGATGACATTGAATGGCAACCATTAATCTGGGCAATTCGACTTGGAGACCTTTGTCACCACGATGCAAACCTACATCAGTAAAGAAGACTTCCTAGCTGCAGAATGGATTCCTTGCCACTTCGTTCCCGTATATGCACAGACCCTGGCCAGCTAATTAATTTGGCAATTAAATCTGAAGGAGTTCTTTGCTCATTGTTTACGTATGCGTGTCAAAATGGAAGGCATTGTTTGGAGAGACTGGTTAATTAATTAATTGGAACTCATTAACTGGGAGGCAGTCTCAAATCTATTTCTTTGCGACGAAGAACCTCTGAACTCTGTTTCAGGAATGCAAGTATTAGACTGCTGCTGTTCATCTCCTAGCGGACTAGTCTTTGGGGTAATCTACAAATTAGGTTAGAAATCAAACTCCGGTAAAAAAAAATTCATCAGAGCAAGAGAAAAATAGGGTCAATATGTAAACAGTGGGACAGCTATGGTCATCTGTTCTTATTTATCTGTATCCTGCCTTTATTATCTTCACAAGTAATTCAAAATAGCGAATATCTGACACACCTTCTTCCTCCTGTTTTCCCCACAACAACCCTGTGAGGTGGGTTGGTTTGAGAGAGAGGGACTGGCTCAAGGTCATCCAGCCAGCTTTCATTGCTAAGTCAGGACTAGAACTCAGACTCCTCGTGATTGCCTCAAAGTCACCTAGTCAGCTTGACTATCTAAAGTGAAACTAGAATTCACAGTCTCCTAGTGATTGGACCCCAGTCCCCCACTCAGCTTTCATATCTAAAGTGGAACTAGAATTCATGGTCTCCTAGTGATTTGCCCAGTCAACTTTCATATCTAAAATAGAACTAGAATTCATGGTCTCCTAGTGATTGGACCCCAGTCCCCCAATCAGCTTCCATATCTAAATAGGAACTAGAACTCAGTCTCCTAGTGATTTGCCCAAAGTCCGCAGTCAGCTTTCACATCTAAATGGAACTAGAACTCAATCTCCCAATGATTGGCTTGGTTAGCTTTTGTATTTAAAATGGAACTAGAACTCACAGTCTCCTAGTGATTGGCCCAAAGTCACCCTGTCAGCTTTCATATCTAAAGTGGAGCTGGAATTCACGGTCTCCTAGTGATTGCCCAAAGCTTCCCCCCCCCCCCAGCCAATTTTAATGCCTAAAACAGGACTAAAACTCGCAGTCTCCAGTTTTCAACTCTTCCCTTCCCTCCCCTTCCCCGTGGCTGGCAAAATCGTTTTGTTTTTAAAAAGTCTCCAGTGTTTGTGAACAGATGCTTTTTGCTGAAAATGAAATGCTGTTTGTTGTGTGCTCCTTGGAGTGGATAGCTCAGTGGTGGCAATTAACAATCAAACACCCTTTTCAAAGCTGTCCTCGCATTTGCCAGTAATGATGTGCTAAGACAACACAGAGAATTTCAAAAGCCAAGTTCATTTTAGGCTTTGCAAGGCACAGGAAATAAAAAGGGTTGACTTGTGAGCGAAAACATATGTAGAAAAAAAAACAAAACAGAATGCCTTTTGCTTCTGGTCTGTTCAGTATTTTTTTTTCTTTAAAGAAAGAAAATTGTAATAAACGAAGAACAAAAATAAAAGTGTGCTTGTGTGTTACAAAACAAAATATTCCAGTGTGTTTGGAGAAAAAGCAGATTACTGTGATAGATTTGCTATCAGGTCTGGGATGTAAAAATCTAACTGTCCACTAGAGGGTAGGTAAGAGTTGAAAAGTTCCCCGCCACACACACACTGCCTCTTTGCTGACATCTAGTGGATGCTTGGAGTTTGCAACCCGAAATTTATATCCCAAAAGTGCTTTTTCAAGAGGCAACTGGACTTTCTGCCTTTTTTTTTTTTTTCCCTTTGAAGGCGTTTCACTTCTCATCCAAGAAGCTTCTTCAGCTCTGACTTCCATTTCCCACCATCCAGTCAGAGCTGAAGAAACTTCTTGGATGAGAAGTGAAACATCTTTAAAAAAAACCCCAGAAAGTCCAGTTGCCTCTTGAAAAAAACCACCTTTTGGACAACAACCATGACTTGGATGATTGAGAATCTCCATAGACCAAATGTTATATGTTGATAGCAGTTAAGTATTGTAGCTAACATTTTGAACTTGAAGCAGAAGATCTGTATTTAAATGAAACAGTGTTTTCTGAAACTGATTGCTTGTCTTGGGTTAATCTTTTGAGAGTACAGCTCTGTTTATTGATAACTACATTAAAACAAACCTGTTTTCTGGTAAACAGGCTTATCATTGTGGAATCCTTGATGCTCTCTGAGCTTGGTTGTTTTCTTGCAGATGTTTCATGACCCAACTATGTAACATCATCAGTGCTAGCTGTCATAGACATTTGTGCAGAAAGAATAGCTGTTCCTTGGTAAAGGTTTGCCTGCAGGCAAATTTCTCCCATTTGCATGTTTTCAGAAGCATTTGATGCCCCTATACAAAAATAATTGTAGCTCAGGCATGAACTGTGGGGTCCTCAATGCTCTCTGAGCTTGGTTGTTTTCTTGCAGATGTTTCATTATCAAATTAGATAACATCATCAGTGCTAGGAGGGAGAGGTTTGCAGAAGAGGAGAAGGAGGAAGACTGTAGGGTCCTTGGTGCTCTCTGAGCTTGGTTCTTTTCTTGAAGACATTTTATTACCCAGCTAGGTAACTTGATCAGGGCTAAATTTAATTTAATTTAATATTAGAGTTACATATTTTGTCAGGTCCATGACTAAAGATGATACAGTGAAATCCACTTGAGTCCAATTATTTGTTTAATTACACTTAATAGACAGAATCTTGCCAGACTAAACCTATTAGGCTTCCAACCTAATACATATACCTTATTCTAGTGTCTGATTCCCTTGAATTTATTCCTGCCTCCCTCCTCCATCTAGTTCAGAACTGTGTAATCTCTGGTGCAATATGTCCTTCCTGGGAAGCCAAGATGCTACTGCTGACATTCCCAACCACCATTCCTTCTCCATCTGCACATTCTGTCACACATTTGGAAGATATTGGAAGAGTTAGGAAGATATTAGGAACATATTGCAGAAGTACTGCAGACTTAGAAGAAGAAGAAGAAGAAGAAGACTTAGTTTAATTTTTTGGGGGGGGAGGATTGCATGATTCATTGACCCCTCTGCTAATGGCATGGGCTGGTTCACACAGCACTGAAGGCTGAAACACGGCTTGTCTATTTTGTGACATTTGCTCAATGTGTTGTGCAAATACAACTGATCGTGCTTCCAACCTGAATCGCTTGGGAAGGGCCAGGGCTTGTAGGCTGTTATTCATATGATATTGAATTTAATGTAATTGTATCTGCTTGGTTATTTTCATACAATACCCAACATCAGAAGCAAAGCACATCGGCTGGGTTGCACATAAAGTGCTGGTCTAAACTGTAGTTACTACTTTGGAAAGTGGCACCACAGGGCAAAATAGTTAACTTAAGATTTGGTTGTAAGACTTTCAGTAATTGGGTTAACATCATGATTTTAATTAGTCGTGGGTTAGAATGTTTTGCAAATATAGCTATTGAAAAATGTTGCTGGCCCTTTTGGAAGCAGAGGGGATATTTGAGAGGGTGGAGCTTGCAGTGGCTATTGTGGCCTGAATATCAAAGATTTCCAATTGGTTCAGACTGGTTTTGGAGCAACTAGTCTGCTCAGTCATGAAGAGGTGCTCTCCATGGTCCTGAAATCTGCCCTGTTAGTTGGGAATGCTTTGTTGGCTTATATTTCTCTCTCCAGTTGACTGCCCTTTCTTTTTTTGTGCACATCTAAGCTATTGTTGTGAAAGGTCAATGAATTCCACCCTGTTGGACCAGGGTGCCTTTCACCCTACGAACAAGGTAAATTAAAATGTTTTGAGGAAGTAATTGGCTCTAATAAGCACTCTTGTAGCTTTTTCATGTTGCATTAACTCTGAGAACAAAAAAGACTGATGCTTAGTTCCTGTTGTAGAAGATTGCAAAATTCTGGTTTTCTATGGATCTAAAAGGGCCAGAACCCAATTTCAAGGGTTGCATTTGCAAAACATTCTGCTTTTTTTTAAAAAAAATAGTATAATAAATCCATAGAGGAATGCCTCTGCTGATTACATCAGCCTGTCCCATTAGCTCTGGTAGAGAAGACATGCTGTGAGTGCCATCTGCTAGGGACTTACATTCAGTGGGATCCAGAAGGAGTAGCTTTCTCTGCCGTGGTGGCTGCCTTGTGGAAAATTTCCCCCCATGAAGTCTGATTAGCTCCATCTCTGTTAATATTCCAGAAGTCCCTTACGACCTGGTGATGTCACTAGGCTGGGAAGATGGTTGTTCCAGGGAAGGAATAGCAATAGCAATAGCACTTAGACTCGCATATTGCTTTACAGTGCTTTTACTGCCCTTCTAAGCAGTTTGCAGAGTCAGCCTCTTGCCCCCAACAATCTGGGTCCTCGTTTTACCCATCTTGGAAGGACGGAAGGCTGAGTCAACTTTGAGCTTGGTGAGATTCGAACTGCCAAATTACAGTCAGCCAGCAGTCAGCAGAAGTAGCCTACAGTACTGCACTCTTTTTTTTTTTTTTTTTGTAAATTTTATTTGAGTTTTCACACACACAAAAATACAAATAAAACATCTTTTTTGAAAGTAGTGTAATCCCGGGTTACATTTCTTCATACAGACACAAATTCAATTTCATGCTCATTTTTATGTTCTATTCCATATCTTATTGCTGTTTTACATTTTCTACATAGCTCCTCCCTTCTTTTAATTTTCTCAATTTTATTTTAATTATCTCGTCTCAATTCAAATCATGATATTTATACTTTTGTCTGTCCTGTTTCAATTTCATATTATCTTTTCTCATTAAACAAAGTTTCTCCTGTAGTTGCTGATTAGAGTATGACACCTTTATATCTTTTAATTTTATCCATTTAACTCTTATTTAAGCTTCAACATATACCTTAAAGTTATGACATTCAATATAATACATAACTTCCATTCAGATTCTGCTTGGTACATTCTTAAAATACACACTATATTCGTAAAAAAAAAGGTGATAAATATATGTAATTAAAACAACACATTCCATTCCAATTCAATTCTATCATTAAATATCATTAAAATCTTAACTTACTTTTTAATTAAACATCATACCTCTATGGGAACAGTTATAAACTTTCCATAATTAATTTCCCCCCCCTCTTCACTTATATTTTAGAAAACATTAACTAATTAAAATGTTCCCATCTCTTCCTAATTCAATTCTCTCATTTATTTTATTTCATTTATTTTATTAATAAACATTTCACTAGATTACAGTAACTATTTTATCCCTCATTTTAATCATACATTGTTTCCAATTTTCTAAAATTATTTCTATCACTAATATAACAATACAATCTTATGTACCTACTGCACTCTAACCACTGTGCCACCATGGCTCAGTCATATCTCAAGATGGCTCCACTATTGATACGTTCTCTCTCTCCATGCTTTTAGTTGATATATTTCACTTCTCAATAAAACCTAATGTTTAATAATGATATATAAAATTATATATAAAAATTATATATATAAAATTATATATAAAATTATATATAAAATAATGACATATAAAATATAAATATAATCTTCACAAAAATATAAAGTTTTTGTTTTTATTTGGTGGTTGTATGCTACCCAGAGTCATGTCTTATGTGATTGGGTGGCTGTAAAAAGTTAAAAGAAGAAGGCCATTGAGCAAGGAATAACAGTAAAGGAGGCTATGGATGAAGGATCCAACCTCCTTTATACTACTTGGAGGACTCTGAATAGGGTTGGAGTGCCTAAATGTAAGACCAACATGCTTAAGTGGAGGCGGTTAGTGAATAACAACATGCTGTGTGAATGTGGAGAGCCCAGCTCATCTGCTGATATGATGGTTATTATCAGAAATATGGACCAACGATGACTTATTTTCACCCAATGACAAATCCAAGAAGGTGGCCTCATTCTGACAGTCTAAAGTTTGACCTGGACATGGAAGAAGAAGAAGTTGAGAAATAAAATACCTATTCTTCTTTCATGGATTTTGGATTGAAGCAAAAGAGAGATTGGGGAAGCAAGAATGTGTGTTTTGCTAGCAGAATGTTTTACTTTACTTTCCAAAGCTGGTGTGATGATGATCCCAGAAGCTTTTCTGCTCATCAATGATCCATTACTTGCCCCAAAGTTGCTTTTTTTCAAGAGGCAACTGGACTTTCTGTTTTTTCTTTGAAGATGTTTTGCTTCTCATCCAAGACACTTCTTCAGTTTCTTCTTCTCCGGAACTTCTTCTCCGGAACTTCAGTTCCATAACTTGTTTCTTCTTGTGACATCCCATCAAGCTAGTTTTGATCAATGCCAACTGATTAATCTGATGTACAGGTAGTCTCCAACTTAGGACTGCAATAAGGACTGATAAATCCTAAGTGAGACATCACCTGGCCATAACTTTCCCCTTCCCTGCCAGCTTCCCCTTGAACATGCTTGTGGAAAGTTGGCTGCAAAGGATGATCACATGACCATATGAGGAAGACCTTCAAGCTCCCTTCCAACTCTGTTGATTCTATGGATTGTAACTGCCACCATGCAGGTGAGGGATGATGGGAGCTGTAGTCCAAAGCTCCTGAAACTGAGAATATTTTGCTTTTCAGGCAGTGGCTTGAAAGCCTTTTGGGGGGGGGTGGAGGCAGGGGGGTTATGTAATCCTGGAAAGATGTTTTATTTCGCTCCCAGTGTCCAAGGGTTATTTTTACGCTTTAAAAATCGGAGGAATGATGAAAAAAAAAGCTAAAACAAGCCATTCTTGCCAGCCCTGTTGTAATTAACAAATGTGGTTGATGAAAGAATATTTGCAAGCCGGACTCTCTTTTATTCCCCGTGCACGAAAAGATGCTCTAGTTGCATTGATTAAAATTCCTCTCCTTCTATTCCCCCCGCTTTCCTCTGACAATTAAACACAAGGAAAGGAGATGAGCACCAGTGCAAAAAATTAATTACCTAGTTGGAGAACAAGATAATAATTGGCTGGCTTTTTTAAAAAAAGACCTGATGCAAAATAATTTGGAAGGAAAATCTCTTCGGAGGGGCCTTTCTGCTGCTTTGCTGTTTCGTGTTGTGTATCAACTAAAAAGCAGAGAATCATCCTGAACAACAGGGTTGTTACACTCACACCCAGGCTGGATTTATGGTAATACACACACACACACACACACAGACAGAGACAGAGACAGAGACAGAGACAGAGACAGAGAGAGGGAGGGAGATGGAGATGGAGATGGAGATGGAGATGGAGATGGAGATGGAGATGGGAGAGGGAGAGAGGGAGACAAAGGGAGGGAGAGAGACAGAGAGGGGGGAGGGAGGAAGAGAGGAAGAGAGAGGGAGGGAGAGAGATGGAGACCGGAGAGGGAAGGAGACAGAGACAGAGGCAGAGGCAGAGGCAGAGAGACAGACAGACAGAAAGAGGGACACACACACACACACACACACACACACAGAGAGAGAGAGACAGAGAGAGGGAGAGAGAGACAGAGAGAGAGAGCATGCATCTTGGTCAACAGTCAGTTGTTCTTGCCTTCTTGGTTTTCAAGTCGGATACTTGCTGAGAGGGTTTGGAGGGAGGTTTCCCACGTATTCCAGTCCAACTGCTTTGGTTTCAGCCAAGTCACATTTTTTTATTGGTTTGACTTGGTTCCATCTTACCTACCTCCCAAAGGGATTTTTAGATAAGGTTTCTGGCTTTTGTCTACCCTGCTTAGATGCTCCCTTTATCTTTAGGTATGGTAGTTTCAGCCTAGTTTCACATCAGGTGGCCTTTACATCACATGGCTTTCCAATATTTGATTCTCAAATCAATCTTTCTTTCTTTCATCTCTTATTTATCATTTATATCCATTCATTCATCCATCCAACCATCCCTCTTCTGTCTGTCTATTTCTCTCTCTCTCTCTCTCTTGTCCATCATCCAACTAGCTAGCTAGCTATCATCTATCTATCTATCCATCCATTTTCTGTCTCTCCATTTGTCTCCCATTTATCTTTCTCTCTCCCAACCTATACCTACCCAACCATCCATCTATAGTATATACATATATTTGGATATGGGTATGTCTAGTTTAATGAAAAGAAGGACTAGGGGAGATACAGTAGCAGTTCCAATATCTCAGGGGCTGCTCCAAAGAAGAGGGAGTCAAGCTATTCTCCAAAGCCCCTGAAGGCAGGACAAGAAGCAACGGGTGGAAACTAATCGAGGAGAGAAGCAACCTAGGAACTAAGGAGAAATTTCCTGACAGTTAGAACAATTAATCAGTGGAACAACTTGCCTCCAGAAGTTGTGAATGCTCCAACACTGGAAGTTTTTTAAACAATGTTGGATAACCATTTGTCTGAAGTGGTGTAGGGTTTCCTGCCTCTTCTGTTCTATTCTATTCTAATTTCTATTCTAATTTCTATTCTATTCTATTCTATTCTATTCTATTCTATTCTATTCTATTCTAATTTCTATTCTATTCTAACCTGTCCTATCCTATCCTATCCTATCCTATCCTAATTTCTATTCTGTTCTAATTTCTATTCTATTCTATACATCTTATATATCTATTTATCTATCCCATTATGTCTAAATCATTCTCTCTATCTTCAGTCTATCTGTCCATTTATCTATCTCATTCTGTCTCCATCTGTCCATCCATCCACTTTCTTAAAATATGTCAAAGTAGTCCCAACTAAGGTGAATGGCCCGAACTCAAAGGGAAATTTCATTTTCTCTTGTCACATAAACAACCTCCACTTCATGGCTTGGATCCAAAAGACACAGTCAGGATTGTGTGTGTGTGTGTGTGTGTGTGTGTCCTCTGCATGTCCATCTCTCCCCTGGATCCAACGGCCCGTGGTCTGTCCACAGCAACACCCATAGCAAGTAGCACATCTAATCTTAGCCAGGCCTCCTTCTTCCTCCAGATTCATCTGTGCCGTAGTCCCTGAAAGTACCCAGAATTTTTTTTTTTTTTAAATAATAAAGCCCTGGAAGAAGACTTCAAATTTCAAATGCTGGCAAAGAATAGGTGCACAGCGCCATGCGCCCAGGAAAAATGGGACTGGAGAGATAGGACTTGTACAGCTGTTTCCTAATCTCCTAATCCCCTGCTAAGTGGCAAGAGGAACCACACTCTTTGGCTGCCTTTCTCTCACTGCCTTCCAGTTTTGAGTTGTGTCATTGCATGATTTCATATCTTCTGTCACAATAAATGAAATATCAAGAGATTGAGGACATCAGCTTGGCAAGGGGCCCCCAGACGGGCAAGGGCAGGAAGTCTGGTCAGAACCCGAGAGGAGAGTTTTTAATTGGACATTCAGCTGTGAGAACATCCAGTGTTCTGTGCAACCTGCAGACAGACAGATAGACAGACAGAGACAGAGACAGAGACAGACAGAGACAGAATGAGATAGGTAGAGAGGTAGGTAGGTCAGTAGGGGGAATGAATGATGGATGGATGGATAGACAGACAGACAGATGATAGATAGGTAGGTAGGTAGGTAGGTAGTAGCTAAGTAGATGGATGGATGGGTAGAGATAAATAGAGATAGATAGATAGATAGATAGATAGATAGATAGATAGATAGATGATCAAGATGATAGATGCATAGATGGATAGATGGATGGATGGATGGATGGATGGATGGATGGATGGAAAGAGATAGATAATATAGTGCAGTATTGGTGCGGTGTCTGGGGTTTTTGGTTCAAAGTGTGGAGGGTGAAGGATGTGTGTTTGTGTTTATTTTCATGGTCATGATGTGCACTGAAGATGGTGTTTGATTTCGTTGTTGTACGAGGTGCAAAGTAAGCTAAAGATAGAGAAAGATAGATAGATACACAGATAGAGGTATAGATAGAGATATAAATAGATAGACAGACAGATGCTAGCTAGATAGGTAGATGGATGGATAGATAGAGACAGATAGAGACACAGAGAGAGATTATAGAAAAAGATATTTGAATGGCATGTAGGGAGGCAGGCAGGCAAGTAAATAGGGGGATGAAATGATGGATGGATGGATAGATGGATGGATGGATAGATGGATAGATGGATAGATGGATAGATGGATAGATGGAT
>BLBF01000067.1:8302600-8318407 GCA_015471245.1 Laticauda colubrina
TCCTTCCTTCCTTCCTTCCTTCCTTCCTTCCTTCCTTCCTTCCTTCCTTCCTTCCTTCCTTCCTTCCTTCCTTCCTTCCTTGTATATAGCTGCCCATCTCAATCCAGTGATGCAAGCTAGGACAAGCATAAGCAATCAGAGCCACTGTTAAATAGCTGAAATAAACATCTTTATTGACTTCTACCTGTCTCACAAGAATCTCCCCAGACTCCTTGTCTTCACCTGGGGAACGACCAGATACGACTTCATAGATCTTGGGATGAGGTCAAGCTTATGTCACTTGTGACTGTGCAAGGATTCAAAAATAGGCCCTCATTTAGCCCCTCTTTCCAGCTTAGCTGGCAGTTTCCCAACAAGCTAAGACCAGCTATAATAACAGTGAGTGGCTTCTCCTAGGATAACGGTCTTTTGGTGCGATGTTTCCCATCCCATTCTCATAACTTCTACCTTGTGGCTGAGGAAACGTTCAGCTTGATAGTGACTTGATGGATTCTTTCCTAATTGCATTTGCAAATGGAATCAAAAGCTCCAGATCATAATGGATGCCTTCCTGCAAATTAATCAGTTAAATTAATTCTCTCTCTCTCTCTTCACCCTTTCCTACTCCCCCCTACAAATCAGCTTTCTGAATCAAAAGGACCTGATCTGGATATTTTATTACAGTAGTCCAGGAGGGAATCAGACCATAAATCTAAATTGAATTGATTATTCAAATTATACATTGCAGATATACCCATCCCTTCTCTGTATCACAATTATGCATAATGTGGTTGAGACAGTTTTAATACATTGAGAAATGAGATGCTTTTATACTATCACGAGTTCTTTCTGTTCTGGGCTATTTCTGCACTGCTGTTTAATTAGAAAAATTTCTAAAGCTGCAATATTGTTTAATTCCAAAATTGTTGTAAAACATATGTATTTTTGTGATTTCATTTTTTCCTTACAGGCTGTTCCCCCCTTTGTGTTACTAATATTCCCGCAGGGATGGGTAAAATAATACAGTTTTCGCACACCCAAGCAAGGCAATAACACAAATAATGTTGTGATCATATTTGTGGGTGTATCAAAGTTCCTTTGGGGTGAAGCTTTATTATGTGCATTATTATGCACCACCAGCACATCATGGAAAGAAAAGAATCTTCATGAAGTTATATGTATCATCCCTTCTAAATGATACCTAGTTAATTGCAGTTAGACTTAAACCATATTAGTCAACTTGGAATATCAGAATTGGAGAAGAACTTGGTGTCATGCCCCTGTTGGAATCTGATTCTGAGGGGGAGGTTAAACAACTGACAGGGAGTGGGAGTGTGGCTCTGGTGGCTGTGGAGGGAACTGGGGAAGGGCACAGTCTGGCTGGGCATTCAGAGGAAGACCCAAGCCCACCCCCTCTTCATCCTAGAGCATGCAGGGAGCAATATGGGTTACGGGGGAGCAACGTGGGTTAAGGGAGCAACGTGGGTTACAGGGGAGAAAAAGGCCCTGATTCCCTTCATTAGCTGCAGCTGGGAAAACAGGATATAAAGGGTGTTTGCACACAGCACCTTGCTGGAAGCAAAGCATGCATTATCTTCGTTTGTCACGTCTTATCTGGGTTCTGGCATCCTCCCAACTGTCTGTGTGTCGTTATCTTTTGAAGTCTGCAATTCCTTATCCTGACCTGTCTTGTTAATAGTGTGGTTTGTGGTGGTTTTTATTTATAATTTATATGTACTTTGGGTTTGGATTGAATTTCTTCCCTTTAAAAACTGTTCTTGGGAGTGTTTTTTCTCCAGCCAATGATAACTGGACATTGGGGCCAAATTGGAGGAATTAAAGGGACTTTACCTACTTTTGTGGCTTGGTTGCTTTTGTGCCACTCCCCTTTGGGTCATCACACTTGGTTTCAGAAGCCTCTGATGCTACCTTCTGGAGCAGGAGGGAAAGCAAAATCATAAATATTGCAAAGAAATCTAAATGGAGAAATTGCTGCCAATGGCCAACCAGTTATTTTCTCATTACACAAGTAGAAGCAAGAATTAGAACCTACTTACATATTTACATCGCTATGCTTTGTTGACCTCTGGAGAGAAGCCAGGGTCAAAATAGATTTGGAATGCATTTGTGTTTTTCACTCAACATCTGGTCATCCCATAGAAAACAAGGTAATTACAGAGGCTTGGGGGTTGGTGAACCTCTTGAACTCAGCCGGCTGTGCTGTAAACACTTCGCTGTGGAAAGCTGTCCTACTCCATGTTGGAGAACAACTAGACTGTCTGGCTACGGAGAACATCCCATTCTCTTGTTTTGACTGAAAATAGGAGGCAACTCAAGTTAGTACTGGATTTTTATCAGGGTTGGAGCAGGGTCTTAAAAACCATGAGGGGCGTCTAGCTAAATGAGGCTCTAGTAGAGAGGGAAAACACACACATGAGAAAGGATAAAGTGGATTGTGAGTTTGGATGGACTGAGGCAGAACTTACCCAGACCAAAGTGTTTAGATAGCTTCCCTGTGGATCTGAATTGGACATCCTAGAAGTTGTTTATTTGTTGCTCTTTGCACTCTTTTCTAGGTCTCTTATGCAGTTGAGGGCTCTGCTATCTCTTACCTCACCATTCTTTAGGACAGGAGTCTCCAACCTTGGCAAGATCTGTGGACCCTAACTCATATTGGCTGAGGGATTCTGGGAGTTGAAGTCCAAAATTCTTCAAGTTGAACAGTTGGAGACCCCATCTCTTAGCTCCGTCTCCTAAGGAATTTTTCCGCATACCTTTACAAAAATGTTCTGTCATTTCCCTTTATATCTCTTCCTTTACTGCAAATGGAGTGGAACAAGTGGCCAGTTTTAAGTTTCTGGGTGTTGCCCTAAAAGAGGACCTGACCTGGGGTGCTCATATTGCAGTCCTGGTCAAAAGGGCCCAGGAGAGATTATACCACCTTAAACTTCTCAGGAAACAACAACAGAATGAAAAATTGCTGGTAACCTTCTACCACTGCACCATAGAGAGTATCTTAACTTACTGCCCCTCTGTCTGGTGTGCCAATTGCACAGGGACAGATAGGACAGCACTCCAGAGGGTTAACCTCATTGCCCAGAGGGTCCTGGGTTGTCCTCTCCCCTCTTTGGAAGAGTTTTAAAGCTCCCGCTGACTTAAGAAAGTTCAAAACATTCTCCAAGATCCATCTCATCCTGGGCACCCTTTTTTTTGAACTATTACCATCTGGTAGACGGTACAGAATAATAATAAAAACAAGGACAAATAGGCTGAAAAATAGCTTCTATCCCAGTGCAGGAGCTCTGTTGAATTCTACTGTATAGTGCAATATGAATGCGGTGTCAGGGGTTTTCAATTCAATGTGTGGAGTGTGAAGGATGTGTGCTTGTGTTTGTTTTCATGGTCATGATGTGCACTGAAGATGGTGTTTGAGTTCGTTGTACGAGATGCATTGACAATAAACTAAACTAAACTAAAACTAAACTAAATCCAGATGGAATAATTAAAGCCCTTTTAACAAATATTCTATTGCTTTTTTCAAATCCCATCTGCTCTTCAGTTGTGCTAAATCATAAGGAATGTGTGTATCTATATGTGTTTGACCTCCTTTAGAGTGTTTCCAGAAAGAATGGGAGGGGGGGAAATTCAGTTAAATTACCTCACAGGTACCAACGTTCTTCACATGGATCTCATAACCACCTGAAACATACTTCAGAAAATACCCCAACCTCTTTTTAACTATATTGAGATACCAGTGGCAAGAAACTAGAGAAACTACCTTCAAGAAAAGCTTTTTCCACACCTGGCCAGGACTTTCCCCCCCAAATTTGAGATCAGTGAGAATTTTTGCACAGATGTTATTGAGGTTTGAATTCAGTTCCTGAGGGAGTTTGGGCTGTCATTAGAATTTAGAAATATCTTCTTTTTTCTATATTT
The DNA here is from genome assembly GCA_015471245.1 of Laticauda colubrina. Taxonomy (NCBI): domain Eukaryota; kingdom Metazoa; phylum Chordata; class Lepidosauria; order Squamata; family Elapidae; genus Laticauda; species Laticauda colubrina. Next base: position 8,306,516 of record BLBF01000067.1, read on the forward strand.
AGTTGTATTGGATAGCAATGATGAAAAGAGAGGAACTCATCTAAAGCGGTGGAGAGATGGCTATGTTTGAGGATCTGATGTTTGCTCTAAGCACTTCTGATTTCTTAAATCCTCAAATATTGCTTTAAGCAGTAATGGGTGGCTCAGATCTGATGCTTTATTAATTTCCTTGGAACCTCTGGTGGTTGACTCATATCAGGACAGAGCCTGGTCTTGTCATGACTTGTAAACTCAAAGTAAGCCGCTCCAAACTCGATTGCAGAAAATACGACTTCAGCCACAGAGTGGTCAACGCCTGGAATGCCTGGACTCTGATGTTACAGCCTCGACCCCTCACAGCTTCAACCTCAAACTGTCTACCATGGACCTCACCCCATGCTTAAGAGGTCCTTAAAGGGGGTGTGCATAAGCGCACCAGCGTGCCTACTATCCTTGTCTTACTGTCCCCATTTATCTGTATTTACTTCCTTTGTTCCTGCTTATGTTCATACTTATACTTGTTATCTCCTACATGTTTGACAAACAAACAAGTAAATAAATATCCTCCAGATAAGGTGGGATATTGAATTTCCCACTTAACTTGAAAAACACAAGATTTTCTCCCCACCCAGTCTCAGGGTAGTGGTTGATCTTGGCTGAAGGACAATAATGGAAAAATGGAGGTGTTGACCACAACTTTTAGGGAATGTTTTGGAACATTCTTGGTCCAATGGGACCAAGACAACTGGAGGACAATGGCCAAGCAAGCAAGCAAGCAAAAAAAGTAAAATAAAATGAAAATAAAACTCTGCTAATAAAGTTTGTTTTTTTAAAAGCATTTTGGGTTGGAATCCTTTATTGGATTCTTAAATGTGGTAGACAGGCTAATAAGCTTTCATTTCCTTTAAAGGAGCAGAGGGCTAACTGTCTGGGCCGTACAGAATAATAGAATAACAGTGTTGGAAGGGGCCTTGAAGGTCATCTAGTCCAACTCCCTGCTTGGGCAGGAGACCCTATACTATTTCAGACAAATGGCCGTCCAGACTCTTCTGGAAAACCTCCAGTGACGAAGCACCCACAACATCTAGTGGCAAGCTGTTCCACTGGTTTATTGTCCTTACTGTCAGGAAGTTTCATTTCAGTTCCAGGTTGCTTCTCTCCTTGATTAGTTTCCATTCATTATTTCTTGTCCTGCCTTTGGGTGCTTTGGAGAAGAGGTTGACTCCCTCTTTTTTGTGAAATATTGGAATATTGCTATCATGTCACCCCAGTCCTTCTTTTCATTAAACTAGATATACCCAGTTAACATCACCAAACTCACCCAAATTAAGTTTTGACTTTTTGAAATGGTTAGACGAAACCATCCTTTTTATTCAGGGCAGTAGAAGAACTCAGTTGTTACAATTTCCAACATTATTTTGGTCTCTATGGTTTTCTGGACCAGATAATGAATTTCAACACAGAGGGACAATAGGAAAAAAAAATGACAGCGAATGCAGAATATAATTTGGAATAAGAACAGCTTTCAAAGTCTTACAACCTTGTGCCTGAGCTTGATAAAAACTAAAACTTGAACATGAATGGGGACGCTGGATTGTCACTGTTGTGTTTCAATTCTCCTAACCGTTCTGGGATTGTAGATCTTGATCAATTCCAAATATGTTTCCCCTCCTTTTGAAGGTTCTCTCAATGCATGCACCGCTGCAGAGAATCACGGTGCTGATATAATGATTGCTCATCTTTTTATTACTGTCTTCAGAAAATAATTGGTGTTCAAAATTGGTTCATCATCAGATGGCTTCCTTCCTGTCACTGAGAAGTTGATAGCTTTCCCTTGGCCAACGTTGCCTCAGCAAAATTCCATCTAATTATCATCTAATATTTTCTGACTGGCATAACGTTGTTACAGTCCTCACTGTCTCATTGATTTTGTAACTCTGCTGGATTTCTTCGGTATGTGTGTGTGTGGGAAGATATTAAGGGAGATTTGTTGGCTAGCTCATTGACTTTACTTTGGGGCAAAATCTCATCTACATCTTCATTGCCATCAAGTGATTTTAGCTGATATCAAGGCTGGTATAAGAGACTTCAATCTGTTCTCTTCTTCCCACTTGCAAAGATTCTACTATAGCCTATAAATTCAACATCTTCTTCGTGATATCCACTGAGATTCAACTTGAGAGGAAATGTTGCTATATCAATGTTTCTGATCAAAGGATGAGCCAACTTGGCACTGGCCAACTCACTGTGGGCCAACTTGGCACTGGCCAACTCACTGTGGGCCAATTCAACAATTCAATTCAATAATTATTTAAAATAATTTAAAAAATATTTTAATTTTTCTCATTCACCTTTCATTTTGTCTTCCCTTTTACTTCCTTTCTTTTATGAGCCCATTCCACCATTTATTGATATTATGTCATTTTTGTCCTGCAGCAAGTTATCCCATGGTGATTTGGCTGTGGTGAATTGTCCTGTGGCAAGTTGACTGTGGTGAGTTGGTTATGGTGAATTAGCTGTGGTGAGTTGGCCCTGGTGAGCTGGCTGTGGCCAGTCGGCTGTGGCAGGTTGTCCTAGGCCTGATCCAGAGATGACTCACTCTTCCACTCTTGGCATGTGACCCTCTGATTCCAACCCAGTTGGTCACTTTTGAGTCTTCAGCCTTCTTTGGCATTGGAGTCTATCTCTGAGATTCTTCCTTGCTCTGTCAAGAAAATAAAAGGAGGTCACAACTTTATGTCACACAACCTTCAGGAACAATCCTGGGTTGATAAGAGTGACTTGGCCAAGTTGGAAGATGGATCACCTCAGCCCAATCTGTGTCCTGCTTGCACTGAAATTCCAATAATAAGATATATGACAAGCTCTTGGCAAGAGAATGGGGTGAGAGGAATTAAAAGTGAAATAGATAGGGCTCAGCGCGAGAAGGCTGGTGAGGGGAGACAGGAAGATCCATCTACTCGGTAATAAGGCTGAAAATTCTGATCCAGGTGGTTAGACAAAATATTGATGATGGATAAAGCATATTTAGTTTACTATTGATCAGTGGTTATGCAAGCCTGGACCCCAGGTTTTCTTTTCTTTTTGGAAAGCAAGAATGCTCCAGTAGGTTTTTTTTATCCAACAATTTGAGTTTTGGAGGGTGGGGTTTGCTTTATTAGTCCCCTGTTTTTAATAGAAGAAGCAAATGTGATTATTTGGGTTTTAGTTTGGTGTTTTAGCAGGGAAATAAATTCCCAAGAAGGGAATTAGGCTGTTTTTCAAGGGACCACCAAGACAACTCCCCAAAACATTGACAGGGCACACCACTAATATATAAAGATAAAAGGAAACCCCAGTCCCTTCTAGCATTGATAATATTACTTAGATTGGTAAAGAAATGTCTGCAAGAAATCCACCCAGTTCAGAGAACACCAAAAACCTCATAATCCACCTCTTCCTCCTCCTCCTCCCTCCTCCTCCTCCCTTCCCTCCCTTCTAGCACTGATGATGTAATCTAGTTTGGTAGTGAAACATCTGCAAGTAAACCACCCAGCTTGGAAAACCAAGGACGTCATAACCCATCTGTTCCTCTTCCTCCTGGCTTCCTCCTCCCATCCAAATCCCACTCCCTCCTAACACTGATGTTATTACCTAGTTGGGTAATGAAACATCTGCAAGAAAAAAAAATCAAGCTCAGAAAACCCACAATCCTCCTCCTTTATAAACCCCACTCCCTTCCAGCACTGATGATGTTACCTAGTTTGGGTAATGAAACATCTGCAAGAAAACCATCCAGTTCTGAGAACACCAAGGACCTCCTCATCTTTCTTGTTTCTTCTTCCTATCATCCTTAGGCAGTATTTTTAAGAGGTTTGATATGTGGTCTTCTCTAAAGATACCCATTTGGGGGAAGATAGTCATAAATAATATTCCTAAGTATGAAAGAGGTTATTTAGGATGGGGAGATGAAGAATGGCTGGGAAAGGAATGGAAGGGAGGGCAGCCCCAAAGCATCAAGAGACAAAAGGTGAAACTGATGATGGCCTCTTGTTTTGTAACAGCCTGGGTGCGAGGAAATCTGAGAAGCTTGAGTTTCAAATTATTCAGAGATATTCTGAATAAGAATATTCCAAGATTTTGCTTTTATCTGTTTAGCAAACTTAGCAGGAATTTAGGGCTCCAGGAGAAGGGAGGATACCCCAGACTTCTTCCCCCACCTGACAACTAAATTTTACTTAACTCTTTCACTACTATGCTCAACTTTAGTTTTCAACTTTAGTTTTTTTTTAATTTTTGCATTCCCCCCCCTTATCAAACTTTATTAAAAAATGCATTGAGAGGTGTTGAAAATGTGCATTTTTTCTCTATCACCTTGGTTGTCAGTTTGCTTACATTGCTTAAAAGGTAGGTGTTTCCCTTGTACATACGTGCTAGTCATTTCTGGCTCCAGGGGGGCAGTGCTCATCGCCGTTACAAAACCGAAGGGCCAGCGCTGTCCAAAGACGTCTCCGTGGTCATGTGGCCGGCAGGACTAAACTCCGAAGGCGCAAGGAACGCTGTTCCCTTCCCACCAAGGTGGTCCCTATTTTTCTACTTGCATTTTTTATGTGCTTTCGAACTGCAAGGTTGGCAGAAGCTGGGACAAGTCACGGGAGCTCACTCCCTTACGCGGCGCTAGGGATTCGAACTGCTGAACTGCCGACCTTTCTGATCAACAAGCTCAGTGTCTTAGTCACTGAGCCACCACGTCCCATATGTTGCTTACTTATAGTGTTAAATAAATAAATGCACTTTAAAAAGGTGTAATACTTTTGTCTGAGAGATAGTCTGGAAGAAAATGGAATTTTAAATTTCTTATTCCACCTTCGAGCATTTGTTGTGCTTTAATATCTTGTCAATAAGCAATGGAAGGGTCAAGAGGCACCACCCTTGGCTGTGTTTAAAATAACAGTGGTACTTAACCAGGTTCTGCTTTTACCTTTAACCAGCATTACAGATTCCCCTTGTGTTTCTAGATCTTGGCAGTTGTGCACTCTTGACAATAAGCTCTCTTTAGCCAGCCAGACCGAAAGCATAAAACTCAGCTTCCTACCAGGCCAGTTTTTGCTTTCAGGAGGTTTATTTAAATCAGGGTGCATTCAAGAATGAGATCCGCCATCTGGGATTGAAGATTTGGTGCCAACAGGCTGGGAATTAAAGACCACAGAAAGCCAAATCCCCCTTAGAAATCAGTGATAAATGGACACCAGTGAGATTTTGGAAATAATGAATGATTGATCCCTAACTGGGGATGAAAGGAATGCAAATTTGATGAATGGATAATGAAATGAATGAAAATAAACGCGGTCCTGAAATTAGGGTTTTTTTTTAAAAAAAAGTCTGCTTTAGTGGGAACTACTAACTAAAGGAAGGAAAACATAGGTGCTTTAAGCTGTTGGAAATCTTGGTTGTAGTTGTCAACCTTGGAAACTCTTTTTTACTTGGGAACTTCAAGGCTGCCACATTCAGTGCCTGGGAATTTGGGAGGGAGGACTTCATAGAGAGGTAGAAGATTAGACACAACAACATTCCTTTCTTGGAGAATCAAGGACAAGTTGCCCTGCACCTGGAGGGGAGTAACTGGAGGGATGTCTCCAGGTGGGGTGAAGGTTTGATTGGACCATGTGATGGACTGATAGATGCAGGGCAGTGGTGGAATTTAAATTTTTTTATTATTGGTTCTGTGGGCATGGCTTGGTGGACATGGCATGGCATGGCGGGCATGGCTTGGTGGACGTGGCAGTGGAAGCATACTATAAAATCTCCATTTCCTCCTGACTCCTGGGGTACTAGTATTTGGAATGGAGTTCCTAGGAAGAGTTGGACTATTATGGACTGACTAAGTTGCACGCTCCTACCCTATTGAAAAGCTACCCCTAAGCTTGGATCTTCTAGAAATTATTGAAGACCCTTCAATAACCCTCTTGTTATAGAGCAGGGGCCTTCAAACTTGACAGCTTTAAGACTTGTGAACTTCAACTCCGAGAATCCCTCCTCCAGTCATGTTAGCTCAGGAATTCTGGGAGTTGAAGTACACAAGTCTTAAAGTTGCCAAGTTTGAAGACCCTTGTTCTTTTCTATTCTGTATTTCCATTCTATTCCAAATTCTATTCCTATTCTCTATTCTATTCCAGGGGTCTTCAAACTTGACAGCTTTAAGAGTTGTGGACTTCAACTCCCAGAATTCCTCCTCCAGTCATGTTAACTCAGGGATTATGGGAATTTGTCTTAAAGTTGCCAAGTTTGGGGACCCCTGTTCTATGTGGTTGCTAAGAGTCAACACTGATGTGAAGGCGCATAATCGATAACCATCATCGTAATGAAAAAAGATTGCCACCCAGGAAAGATGGATCTGGCGGCATAGACAAAGAAAATAATTTGTGGCTTTTTTCTTTCTTTTTATGAGCTTGAAATTGAAAAAGATGGTTCTTGTTTCTTTGTGTGGCTCCGTCAATCCCATTTCCTGTAATTAAGGCAATCTGTTAGAAAAATGGTTGAAAGTATCATTAAGTGTCTGATTAATTTAGACATTTTTCTTTCCCCGCATATTTTTTTTTGTTTTAAAGAAGTTTCAATCAATGTATAGTATTTTTTTTTTCTCCTTGCTTTCAGTCTGCCAGATTAGTAAGGCTTAATTGCATTTCTCTGGACACAACCCATTCCTCAAAATTTATTGTAATTATACAATACCCATAGCTCATTTATTTATTTTTTCCCTTCTTGGTGATTAACTGAAAAATGTTGAATGTCTTCCTATTTCTTTTCTCTTATTGCTATGTCTTTCAGTGCCCTTCTTCATATTATTTATCCTTCTCTTCTAGGTTCAATTGCTTTGAGATATGTAACTAGAAATATACTCATTGGTCTTACATAATACTCTGCTGTTTGTTTGTATATTACTAGCTTCCTCGTACAGTATCTCAGATTTTCTCAGCTCTTTAAGCTGAGGTTTTATAAGAGGAGAAGAAATTCACTTTGAAGCAGAGAAGGTTGCTACTCATGCTGGACCATGTAATGATTCATCATTTCCTTTTAACAACCCCATAATCCCTTGCGGGATAGTCTGGGCAACTGAATGGAGCCAGCAGAGTGTTTTAATGGCTGGATGCCCTTCCTGTTGCCAAGGCGGAGTTTTGTTCAGCAGATAAATTCTCAGTGTGCCCAAAGAGAGAAATATCTGCCTCTACACCTAGGATCGAACTCAGAGCCTCCTGATTGGGAGACGAGAGTCCCACCTCTAGGCCACCGTACCACTCCAAGAACCTGTAATGATTGATCAGAAGGAAAGAGCACTTTCAACCTCCATAGAGGAGGCGTAAAAAGATGATGGCCATAATGGTGTGATTAAAACTCTGCGTTGTGTGTATGACAAGTAAGACTAAACCACATTGTTTAAGGTGGTTTTGACTAGCATCTTGACTTCTTGACACCTCAAAAAAACCTCTTGCCTTATAACATCTAAGAAGTGCTTGAGCAGGAAAACCCTATTCAATTTCAGACAAATGGTTGTCCAGTCACTTCTTAAAAACCTCCAATGATGGAGCACCCATAACTTCTGAAGACAAGCCATTCTATTGAGTCATTGTTCTCACTCTTAAGAAATTCCTCCTTGGTTCTAGGTTGCTTCTTTTTCTAGTTTGCTTCTCTCCTTGATTATTTTCCATCCTTTTTGTCCTGCCTTCAGTTGTTTCAGAGACTAGACTGACCTGTAGCTTTGTATGTTTTAGATGATTGAATTGGTTTTCTAGAGAACTAGACCTTGTAATGCTTCCAACATTTACAACCCTTGGCATGAAAACCTTGAATTTCTATGGTTTGGACATGGATTTGGTCTTTAAGGAAAACTCAAAACTACACCAATGATTAATGGCATTCCTAGAGATATTTATTTACTTATTTACTTATTTATTTTGTCAAGCAGTTATAAGATAACAGGTATTAGTATAACATAGTTATGAATACATGAAATGGGTGCATATAAGAAAAATAAAAAGAATCAGTAGGACAGGGATGGTGGGCACTTGGGTGCCCTGATGCACACCCCTCTCAGACCTCTTAAGAAAGGGGGGAGGTCAATAGTAAACAGTCTAAGGTTAAAGTTTTTGGGGTTTGGGGAAGAAACTACAGAGTCAGGTAGAGTATATTGTATCACAAGCTTGTTCAAGTGTTTCATTGCAGTTGATGATGTTGGTAGATGATGATGGGTCCAACTGTCCATGCCTTCCTTGACTGATTCGTCAATGGAGACATAGTTTTCAGAGAAACAAAAGACACTCTTTTGAGGTTTCCAGCTGTGTAGGTAAGTGAAGGGTTTCCACCATGCTACCTTGTAGCTTCCCTTTAATCAACTTGAGCTTTGATCTTCTGCAGAAACAAAAGCATTCTTTATAGCTGGAGGTTTTAACACTCAGTGCATTTAATGGACAACCATCTGTGAGGCACATATTAACTGTACTAGGAGCAAAACTCCAGAAGATTTTAGGATCTTTGGGCTTAGATGCATTCCCTCTATAGCCACATTTCATAACTTCCTTTTATTTATCAAACTGCCCATCATTGCAACTACCAGCTTAATATTTTCAAGATTGAGATTAAAAATGAAAATCAAAATGTACAGGAAAAACACGGAAAGGGGAGACAGAATGAACTGAAGCAATAACATTTTTTTTTTTAGTTATATGCCGGGAAATCTATCCATATGAAACATCCTGAGGGCTAAAGGATAAATAATAAGAATACAAAGATTGTAAATTTCCAACTTTTATTCAGTTAGAATGTTGGATTGGATCAGCTATTTTTTTTTTACTTACCTCATAGCAGCTTTGCCTGGCTATTTACCATCTGTTTAGCTGGTACATGTAAGTTCTGCCATTTAAACTTTGATCTTCCTCCAATTCTTAAGCTGCTAATTGCGAGTGTTTTTGCCAAGTTTCAGAACCTTCTTAAAAAGAAGATCGCTTGCTTTAAAAATACAAAAGAGGGAATGTGTCCAACTGAACACAGAAAATAGTTAGGCTGGGAATGAAGAAGTGGTAACTTTTGGCAAATTGGAGCTTTAGGAAGAATTAAATATCCCTTCTTTGAAGGATAGTGCTCGAGAAATTCTTGGATATTTATGCACATGTGGATAAAGCAGAGAAGAGATTGCTTTCGCCTTCCTCAAATACTAGAATCAGAGGCCACCCATTGAAATTGAACCGTAAGAATCAGAATAGAAAAAAGTCAATGTAAACATAAAGATAAGGATTTCCTCTGTCAATCATGTCTGCTCGGTGCTCATCTCTGTTTCTTAGTCAAGGGAGCTAGTGTTGCCCAAAGACAATTTCTGTGGTCACATGGCCAGAGAATGCCAAAAGTGAATGGAACATTGTTACCTTCCCACTGAAGTGGTACCCAGTGATCTACTTGCATTTGCATGTTTTCAAACTGCTAGGTGGGCAGGAGCTGGAGCAAGGGACATGCACGTGTCTTGAACTTGGACTATCAGCTTTCCAGCTGGCCAGCTCAGTGTCTTTAACCACTTAGGCCATATACAATGCATAATTTAGCCTTGAGCTTCACTTATCATGTGGTACTGGCAACCAACTTGGTTGGCTTCAAGAAAGGGTTGGACCAATTCAGGGAGGTCAGTAGATCAATGGCTATTAGTCCTGATGGTAGTGAGTTTGCTTCTCAAGACCATCTTCCAGAAGGTTAGTGGACTTCCTTGTTTAACTGGTTGGCCAATGTGAGAATGGACTACTGGATGAGATGGATCAGGAGTCCAGTCTAGCAGGGTGCTGCTGTTCTGACCCAGGCTTCCTAAACCGTAATTACGCACACTCTTATTTTAAAAACAAGATTTATTTTATTGCAACACTGGGAATTATTTTCATTCCCACCTGGCAATGAATCTCAAACAGTCCCCAAGATAAGCACCCACCTTTCAGTTCTGTGAAGTGCTGCCAATAACAGAAGTATCAAATGAACTAGAAAAAAAGCCAACCGAAGTACAAAGAGCTTCAAGAATGATTCTGAACCGATCAAACCACTTTGCTTCCTGCAAAGGTTCTGTCATCTTGGCCTGACCCTCATCTGAGTCCTCCTCAGACTCCTGGACTGGTCCCCGTTCTTTCCTACAGAAAGTCTGTCTGATTCCTGTTATCTACACAGGCTGTTGGCGAACCACAACAGCTGCTGAGGTCCTTCGGTTCTCCTGAGAAGAGAAATCTAAGATTGTCAGAAAGAGAAAGTCTTTCTTTTTTACCATTTTGGATCCAATTCCTTGCTTTCCTGACTCATGACTCAACAAAGTATGCGGTCCACCTTTGAATTACGTGCTGGTTTGAATTACGTGCTGATAGGTTACCACCAAGCTGTGGTTTCCTCTCTTTCCCCATCCCCCAACGTGTCAAAATTGCAAAATTGGGTGGGTAGAGAGTTTTAGCCCAAACCTTTATCCCATTACACCGGCCTTCCAAGTCCAGCTATGATAATTCATGAGCCATGCAATGCTGAAGGCTCTTATTAGGAGAATGATAAATTGAGATTGTCATGCCAAATCCTGTGAGCCAAATTGCCTTTTTGAAAGTAGGAAACATCAGATTGTACAGCCATCATTTGAAGGTTTTAGTAAAATTGGAGGCTTATTCATTGCGAGTTGGGCGGTCTTGCTAAATTCTTTAAATTTTACACCTCTTGTTAAGTGTTATCATCATTATTATTTTTAAAAAAATTGCAGTTGGGTATGTTTCTTACCCTTTTGGCATGTTGTTTTTCTTTTAAGAACATGTTAAGGCTATTTTAATAATAAATATAAAAATATCCTAATGCTTGGAATGGTCAACATCCATCAGTAATTCTCAAGACACATGAATTGCAAAGACTGAATTAAACATTGAAAAAGGAGAGCAATGCTACACTTGGCTAGGTGTATATATTGAATATAGATGGAGTTATCTTGCTGATTGGTTGTGGCAGAGAGGGAGCAAAGAAATTCCCGACCTGTGTTTGTCAACCTTGACAACTTGAAGGTGTGTAGATCTCAACTCCCAGAATTCTCTGTGCTGACTGGGGAATTCTGGGAGTTGAAGCCCACATACCTTCAAGCTGCCAAGGTTGAGAAATACTGCCTTTCTAAAGGGTTAATCAAAAGCTGTCAAACATTTTCCAATCTGGCTTTGGAACTATCTGAATCAACCAGTTTGACATGATCATTTTTGGTATTAATTAATGGGTGAATTAATTAACATTTATTGGCTGCTCAACTGCAGTCCAGAGTCTAGCTATTGAAGTCTATGTGAATCTCGCAGCATCTTGGGGGGAAAAAAAACAAAAAACAAATTTATTCTCCTCTCTTTCCTGTCACTTAGAGAAGAAATTTTACTCTCCCAAATCGCAACTTAGCTTGCCATCTCGCGCTAATGAAATTCACATTTCTCCCCTTTCAATTGGGGGACAATGAATTCCAAGCGTGGATTCATCCATGGGTCACTGCTGACTTGGCCTTGCAATATATCTAAAAATAGCTCTTCCAAAGTGAAATGAGATGTGCAATTTCGAAGCACACAAACCCAACAACTGACATACTTACTGCAAATGTGCAGCAAGCGTGATGGAGAGGATGCATTTGCAAAGGCATGTGTGCTTGTGTGTGTCTTTCTCTCTGTGTGTCTTCAGCTTGCTTTCCTTATCTTCTATATATATAAAAGCAAAATACCACTCACACATCATCACAAAATCTCCAGAACTGATAAAGCCTACAAACTTGAAATTTGGCATGTATGTTCCTCTTGGCTTCTAGGTTTTCACGAAGAAAGGATTTTTTGAAATGACCATCAGAGCATTTAAAGTATTTCCATTATTATTATTATTATTATTATTATTATTATTATTATTATTATTATTATTATT
>BLBF01000067.1:8333344-8353429 GCA_015471245.1 Laticauda colubrina
GGAAGGAAGGAAGGAAGGAAGGAAGGAAGGAAGGAAGGAAGGAAGGAGCACAACAGCAGTTCGATCCTGACTGGCTCAAGGTCTTCTGAGGTCAGTAAAATGAGGACCCACATTGTTGCAGACTGCTGATTAGCTGTGATGGTATAGTGGTTAAAATGCAGTTTTGCAGGCTAACTATGCCCACTGTGTTCGGTGAGTTCGATGCTCACCAGGCTCAAAGTTGACTTAGCCTTCGTTCCTTTCCGAGGTCGGTAAAATGTGGACCCAGATTGTTGAGGGGCAATACACTGACTCTGTAAACCACTTAGAGAGGGGTGTCAAGCACTGTGAAGTGGTATATACAGTAAGTCTAAGTGCTGTTGGTGTCAGGTCTCCTATAAGTCTCCTCTTCATGAGGCCGCACAATTGGCATCATCTCAGAACTTTCTCGCGATACTTCAAGATCATCTTTTTATGCCCTCAAAGCTTTGGATTTGGAGACAAAGCTGATAAATCACAGGTTTCTTTGGAAACTTTTGCATCTGTCTCAAAATAACACCATATGAAGTGTAAACATCAGATCGTGCAAACGACTCCTAAGCGCTAAAGGACATTTCCCCACTGTTTTCTGTTCTTTTCTTTTCTTTTTTTTTTTTGAAAAAAAAAGAATAGCAAACAAAACAGCAGTGTATGCTTCGCTGAAGTTCTGCCAAACTCTCTCCCTGGTGACTTCCATAAATGGCAGTGTGAGCAAACATCTATTAAGTCCATAACCACAGGATGCCTCGGTTGGTATCGTTTCTGGTGGATATAAAACCAGGGTTTGTATCATTTGAAGATGGGACACATAGAGAAAGGGCTGAATTTCAGTTCTTCTTGGCTTCCTGGAGGCTTTCATGTGCACATGGGGTCAAAAAATAAACATCTGCATGAAAATCAGATAATTCCTTTCTTGCTTAGTTTCTTCCCGAAGTTGGAAAATTGATAGCAACGGGACCTGCTCTCAAGACAAGGTTTGACAAAATTGTGTGGCTCTTGTAATATATATTTTTCCTTCTTCTCTTGATGCTTTTCTTTCCAATTTCACTTCCCATGATCAGTAAGCGGTAGGTAGTCAACTTACAACAGCTTGTTCATTGACCATTCAAAGTTACAACAGCACTGAAGAAAGGGTCTTATGACTGTTTTTCACATTTACAACCGTTGCACATCCCCATGGTCATGTGATCAAAATTCAGGCCCTTGGCAACTGGCATGAATTTTGCAGAAGATGCCACATTTTGAAAGTCGAGAGTAAAATAATACGTTGAATTGATTCCTCCTTTTTAATCAGGGCCATGTGAGACATCATTTCCTTCTTTCCTTCTTCCCTTCCTCCACCCCAAAAAATTGCATGCAGCTTGCCATATTAAAAGTCTGCAATAACAGTTTTTTTAAAAGGAAAGTCGTAAACAAAAAAAGGGAAGGAAAATAAAAAAAAGAAAACCATGCAGTTTGCCTGAAATGGCAATTATCATTTAATGGGCCAGTTTCTGCAAAGTGCATTCATTTCTCAGTGCCATCAAAAGGCTGATTAAACATCTTCAGTGATCATTACGATGAAAAAGGTCACTCTTCTTTCGTGATGGGACATTCTCATTAGGACTCATCTCCTTGGGTTTTACCAGCGTGAAGAAATTAACATCTCTTCTTCAGTCTTGCGTACTTATCAATTATTTTCTTCCTACCTTCTCCACCCCGTTGCCAGTTATATATATTGCTCATATGGTGAGTCAGGTCTGTTCTGGATTGTTGATTTGCGTTCGTGTGTGATCTAATAGAAGAGATAATTGGGAAGAAGAGGATCTCGCCTCATGCTGGTTGCCTTCACAATTTGACTCTCAGCCTCTGAAGGGAGATGAGAGTAACACAATTGGAAGGGACCTTGGAGGTCTTCTAGTCCAGCCCCTGCTCAGGCAGGAAACCTTATACCAGATAGGTGGCTGTCCAGCCTCTTCTTAAAAACTTCCAATGATGGAGCATCCACAACTTCAGGAGGCAAGTTGTTCTACTGGTTAATTGTTCTTACTGTTAGGAAGTTTCTCCTTAATTCCAGAGTGCTTCTTTCCTTGGTTGGTTTCCATCCATTGCTTCTTGTCCTGCCTTCAGGTGCTTTGGAGAATAAACTGACCCCCTCGTCTTTGTGGCAACCCCTGAGATATTGGAACACTGCTCTTACATCACCCCAGTCCTTCTTTTTCCACTAGACATACCCAATTCCAGCAACCGTTCCTCGTATGTTTTAGTCTCCAGTTCCCTAATCATCCTTGTTGCTCTTCTCTACAGAAGGAAGGCAGAAAATGTTGATTTTGTAATTCCAGAATTACAATGCTGCTAAATTGTGCAGTTTCCTGATCTGCTTAGAGCTGGAATGCTGGTCCTCTTTGCAGGACCACTGCTGTCCATCACAATAATTATGAACCCACCTGCATTTAGAATGGCCAAGGCCCAAACTTTCTTTCTTTCCTGAAGCATGAAATCACCTTTCAAAAAAGGTAAGAAATACAACCCAGCTCTCCTAGAGGGATGTGAGCCACCTCGGGTTAAATACACTGGTTACTGGGTTACTCTTCAGTGTTACGGTGGAGCTGACTTGATAGAAAGATTGGTCTTGGAAAACATCTTTTTGATACTTTTTTTCTCCAAGGCTGAAGTCTTTTTTCTTGGTTCAACTCAGATTGGATTATATTTTTAGAGCCTAGATGTTGTGCTTTGGGGAGTTTCTGAAAAGGGAACATAACAGAGCTCAACCCAGCCAGGAAACCATATGGGTTGATCTGGATACCAGGCAGATCAATTTTTGTGAATGTTTTTTCTGGCCATACTTTCTACTCTAGGAGAATATTTGTACCCAGAATGTGTGAATCCTCTTTATGCCGCATTCTTGGGTCCTATGTGCTTGTTTCTCTTCCTGCAGACATCTCATGACCAAACTAGGCACTCTCATCAATGCATGGGGGAATGGAATTTACTAGCTATTCACTGGTGGTAACTTATCCTACAGGTTTTGGGTTGGGGCATGGAAGCAAGCTCAGAGATCCTCAATAATTCAACAACCACCTTGATCAAGGGTCTTCAAACTTGGCATGTTTAAGTCTTGTGGACGTCAACTCCCAGAATTCCTGAGCTAACATGATGGAGGAAGAATTCTGGGAGTTGAAGTCCACAAGTCTTAAAGCTGTCAAGTTTGAAGACCCGTGGCCTTGATTATGTGTGGAAATTGTGGTCTCAATTTGTGATTGTAAGTTGAGGGTCACCTTTTCTTGCCGGAGATACCATTTATAATGGCATATGGATATAAAGAAGAAGAAAAACCTCAGTTTCCAGAGTCGTCTTTTCGGTCTTGAGTCCCACAATGGTAAATGAGCCCCCCAAAAAGAGAGCAAAACCCCCTGAAGCTGGACTTGTGTGTCCAGTTGTTTTGATACAAATCTACAGGAACAATTCTACACTGAAAAAGTCTCATGTACTGCAAGCGAGGCTCAGGATGGTGTGCTGAGTTTCCATGGCAATGCTACTTCTTTCCTGCCAGCACTGCTGGTCTTTGCAATTGCTTTGTGGATGTGAGTTTTTGTGGGGTCCAGACATTGTTGCCATGCTGAGAACGGTGTCAGAGAGATAGCTAAATATTTATATCCCATGGCAGAGTGCCGAGCTTAAGGGTGAAAGAGATGGACATTGGACAATACAGTACCTCTTGAAAAATAAAGCAAATTTCAAAACTGTAGCTCATCTCTTGCAGTGGTTGTAAATATCTTTTGGAGGAACCATCGGAACTTCAAACAGTTGGTAAGCAACTGGTTGTAAGACTTACAAGGACTACCTGTATGAATGGGGCAAGATTCTCCTAGAGCAATTTCAGGGTGGAGAAGAAATCTGAAGGACTCTTCAATTTTTTAGTTCCATTTAATTGCTATTGCTTTTGAACAGGGGTCTCCAAACTTGGCAAATTGAAGACTTGGGGACTTCAACTCCCAGAATTCCTTAGCCTGCCTGGCTGGGGAATTCTGGGAGTTGAAGTCCACAAGTCTTAAAATTGCCATGTTTGGAGACCCCTTGTTTAGACAGTGTGTCAATACACCAAACACATAGCTGGGATATGTGTTAGCTGGTAGAAATAGCATGGCTGTTGGATTTGAAGCTACACCAACATTTTGGTGTTCTGCTTACAGACAAAACTTGGTGAATCTGAGAAGGATCCCATGAGAACAAGGAGGCCTTGTGGAGGATCTGTGGGTTGGGGAGTCATGGGTTCCACTTCCTTGAGCCAGTAGCATTTATTGAGGAAATAATTACAAGGTTGAGAACAAAAGACGTAATTACATGGACAGAATCCCTGAAAGTTAAAGTCATCTTAAGGCCAAGTCATGCTGAGCTGTTGTCTTCAAGGATACAGGCATGAAGTTTTGTTGGCTAGAACACCGATTTAGTTTGTCATTATTTTCTTTTGAGTTTGTTATGGACTTCCCAACTTAGCTTACAACCTTGCCATCCCCTGAATTTCTTCAAGTACATGGGCCGTGGTGGTGCAGTGGTCAGAATGCAGTATTGCAGCATAATTCTGCCCACTGACAGAAGTTCGATCCTCACTGGCTCAAGGTTGACTCAGCCTTCTGTGGTAGGTAAAATGAGGAGCCAGATTGTTGGGGGCAATAGGATGACTCTGTAAACCAAGGGCTGCAGAGGACTGAAAAGCAGTGTGAAGTGGTATATAAGTCTTAAGTGCTATTGCAATTGCTACTTACAAGGTTTACTCTTACTTACCAATTTATGGGCAAATAGGCGCCAATAGAAATTCAATAAACAAACAAACAAACAAATTAGATGTGTCCCCCCCCTTCTAAGTTCACACACAGTTCATTTGTTCTAGTGTTGTCATCCTTGCCTTTATTTCCCATCATTTCTTGGAGACCTTAAGAAGGTTTTCAGGAAACACCACCCAACTGCACCCACTCTATGTACATATGAGATGGGTTGGACTTCAAGAGAAGGATTGGCTCAAAATTATCTCCTGAGTTTCACGATCAAGTCCTCCAGGGATGGAGAAAAGTCCAGCATCCTTTGATGGACTTGTCAGCAGCACATTAATTTAAGGACCGACTTGTTGGCCAGGTGTCACACAAGTGCACAGTTCTAGGTTGCCTAATGGTACAACTTTGTGAACTGCTCAAAACTTTTGTCCTTCTTGATTCAGTGCAAAGTTGCCTTTGCTTCCCAGACTAATTCTGGTTGTCCGCCAATGGATAGACCAGATTGATGGAACCTAGGAAGCAGAGCAAAGACTGACTTTGAGGAACTTACATCCTGAGATTCCCCTGGGTGCCCTTCCAAATCTTCCACATGTGATCCTGAAAATATAAAATAATGGCACAATCATTTTTGTTGGTATCCTTTTTTAAGGCATAGACTTCAGACAGCCTCTGTGACAGCCTTGGATGCCATTTTTTACTTGGGAGCTTTGAGACTGCCACATTCCATGCCTGGGAATTTGGGAGGGGGGAATTTCATAGAGAGATGGAACATTAGACTCAACAACACTCTTTCTCAGAGAGTCAAGGACATGTCGCCCTGCACCTGGAGGGGAGAGATTGAAGGGATGTCTCCAGTTGGGACAGAGGTTTGATTGGACCATGTGATGGATTGATGGGAGCAGGGGATGGATCTTTGATTTCTCTTTTGGGAAGGGAAAACCCAGAACTCTCCGATTCGGGAGTTCCCAGATGTGCAAATATGACAACTCTAATAAAATGGAACTTTGAAGAAATGTTTGTCTCAGAGTTTATTGGGATTTGGGTTAATGTCAGCATTCCAACTAACCAACTCCAACCCAATAAATTCCGAGACAATCATTTCCTCAAAAGTCCATTGGGTTGGAGTTGGTTAGTTGGAACGCTGACACTCTGCACAGATACTACTCTCTAAAGAAGAGCATCTGTACTGCAGGGAGAAAAACGCAACTTATACACAAGTGCACGCACACATACATCTCTCCCCACCCACTTTCCCCTTATATTAGAATTCTTGACTGGGAGCAGATTTTCAATGCAAGACCAGTCTAATCTTCAGTGTAATTCCAAAGATGAAGCTTGTTGCCTGCAACAGAAGTGAGGTGGTAGTGCTGTAGTAGGAAGTATGGAGGGTCAGAGAGAGCAGGAGAGCAGAGAATATAATCAGGGCTTTTCTGGCAAATGACTGTAGCTTTTCTGCTTCTATCAATCAATAGTGCAGCATTTGCACAGTTGGAAAGCAAATATTACTCGAGCAAAGGAAATAGCAGGGATCTATTCAGGAGACTGAGAGAGAAATCCACAAGGTTTCTCCTCCAAATAATATTTCTCAACTTTGGCAACTTTAAGATGTATGGACTTCAAGTCCCAGGGTTCCCCAGGCAGCATTGTTGGCTATCATGTCACACCCTAGTCCTTCTTTTCATTAAAATATCTGCTTTATTAACCCATTCGATCCATAACAAGGCAGGAAGTTTCCTTTCTTAAGGGCCAAATCAGTTTTAAGTCGTGAGCTTGGTTGAAGTTAACCAATAGTTTTGGAGTCCAAAGGCCATAAATGATCCCAATTGCCTTTATCGGTTATCGAATAGGAAACTTCAATTTCGGTTAAAGGTTAATGAAAATAAATTTCTCTCCCCCATCCAAATTCACAGACACCCCTGCCCCAATTGACCCAAACTCTGCCTCTGCACATTGCTTGGTCCTATTTTATGCAGAGTGGTCTTCCCAAGGAAGGGATGGGGTGGGAAAAGATAAAAGCAGGGATAGGCTGCTGGGGGTTCAGGAGAGCCCCTAGTTAAGATTTTTTTAAAAAAAATCATAAATATTTTTATTTTTAAAAAACAAAAACAACAAATAAAACCATCTTCTAGCTCTACAGTGTGTCAGTTGGGTACATATATCTTGTGCACATAATGATATTATCATACATTTTGTGATGATCCAGCGTGGGATACAAAAGCAATAAAGTCCCCAAAACAGGTGAAGTCCCTTTAATTCCTTCAACTTTGCTTCAAAGGTCCAAATATAATTGACTGGAGAAAAACACTCCCTCACAAACAGTTGCAAAAAGGAAGAACTTCTGTTCAAACTCAAAATACATATAAATTATAAACAGGAAAAAACCACAAACCACACTGAAGCAATTAATGCAACAAGGCAGAATAAGGGCTTGAAGATGTCCACAGATATTGAAATATACACACTGGGAAAAGACACCACAGCTCAGATAAGAACTGACATACGAGAAATATTTTCACGCTTTGCTTCCACCACTGGCACATGAACAGTTTGTTCTTTTAAACAGTCCTCACAGCTACAGCCCATGAAGGGGATCCAGGCCCTTTCCTCCCCCATAGACCATGCCATTCACGTTTCTCCCTTATCTGCTCCTCCCTGTGTGCCCTAGGCTGAAGAGGGGATGGGCCTGGGTCTTCCTCTGACTGCCTAGCTGGCCTGTACCCTTCCCTACTTTCCTTCACAACCTCCGGAGCCACACTCCCATTCCCTGTCAGCTGTTCCTCCTCTTCCTCAGAGTCAGATTCTAAGAGGGGCATGACACATTTCTTATTTAATTACATTCATAACCATTCCAATCAACATTCTATATCATATTATCTAATTATGACAGTATCATTGACATTATAGTTATTATTGTTCATAAATACATTCCATCCTTACTAAATTATATTCATTCTCTTATTCATTCAAGGTCAATCACTTATATGTTATTGCTATTACCACATATTTCGGTTTCTTATTCTTCTGCCTAACCATTCATAAAATAAACTCCAAATCCAATAGTACTCTTTTTCTTCCTGTTCTTGGATTGCCATTATTAATCTACTCATTTCCACACATTCCATTATTTTCTTAATCGTTTTCTCCTCTGTCAGAATTTTCTCATTTTTCCAATTTTATGCAAATACAATTCTCGCTGCTGTTAATGCATTGATAATCAAACATGTTATCTCCCTACTGTATCTTTCATGCAAGATTCCCAATAAAAATATTTCTGGTTTTAAATCTATATGTTGTTTTATCATTTTTCCCAACCACGTGTGTCTTCTAGTCCAATATCTTTTAGCATCAATATGTGTCCACCACATATGGTAAAAGGATCCAGGTATCTGGTTACATTTCCAACACTTCGCTGATTTGTCTTTGAATATCTTTGCTATTCTTGCTGGAGGTAGATGCCACCTGTAAAACATCTTATATACATTCTCTTTATAGGCCATTGACATGGTTAGTTTATAGTGTCTAGTCCATAGTTTCCTCTAGCTAAGATTCTGTGCAGTTTGGAGAACCCCCAAATCCCACTCCTGGCCTGGATCCGCCCATCCCATCCATCCCCTCCCAGGAGTCCCCACTCAACCTGTTTTGATGTGGGCCGGGGTGGGATTCTAGCAGTTTGCAACTATTTGCTGAACCAGTTATTAACATTCTAAACAGTTCGGAGAATCAGTTGTTAGAAGAAATTACTGGCCTAATTCTGTAAGGAAGGCAGGAAGGAAACATTCTGGTGTTGCTTACAGAAACTGCCTCTCCATTAACCCTTATTACATTCTTGGCAGGACTGGACTTCCTGTCTCAGGAACTTCTCTGGGGGGGTTTTCCCCTCCTTTGCTGGTATTTTGCTTGTGTGGAGTGACCATTTAAAGTTACAGTGGCATTGAAAAAAGTGAGTTATGACCGTTTTTCACACTTATGACTGTTGCAGCATCCCCACAGTCATGAGAGGCCAGGCGAGGAGATGCGTGCCTCGATGTGAGTGATATTGAGTTGGCCACACCCAGCTAATAACATGACCATCAAGTCTTGTCCACCCAGTCACATGACCACCAAGCCACACCCATCAATTAAGCCATACCCACAGAACCGGTTGTTAAACATTTGAATCCCACCCCTGGATGTGGGTAAGTGCAGGATGTGCATGGAGGCTCGGGCAGGGTGAAAAACGGGCCTACCGGAGTTTGGGAAGGCCACAAATGGGCCCGTTTCCAGCTAGAGTCTCTGGAGCCTGGCGAGGCTGTATTTTCCCTCCTGGAGGCTCGAGGAAAGCCTCTGGAGCCCGGGGAGGACAAAAACACTCCCTCCCGCTATGGTGCAGGAGGCCGACTAGGCCACGCCCACCCAACCACCGGGCAGAGAATCTGTTGCTAGAAATTTTGAAGCCCACCCTTGGATAAAAGTAGCTTTGTGCTACAGAAAGTCCTTGATTGATGACCAGTGGTCATAATTTGCCCCCTTGGCTCAGATTGACCTTGGCTGAAGCATCCTGTAGTCACATGACTCCAATTTATGGCTTTCCCAGACAGCTTCTGACAAGTCCACATAGGGAAGCTGGATTCCCTTAACCACCTTGTAATCTACTTAGTAATCGTGATGAAAATGGTCATACAATAAACATTAACATCTATTTTAAAGAGAGAACTTGGTGGGATTTTTTTTCGTTAGTTCTCTTTGTTGTCTCTAAAAGAGAACTTTAAACTCCTCCCAGCCCCCTATTTTGGAAACAACAAATAGCATATAGATTTGAAACCAGATATATTTTTATTGGGTATCTTACCTGAAGGATACAGTAGAGAATTGACATATTTGAATATAACTGTTTTAACAGCAGCTAGAATTGTATTTGCTAAAAACTGGAAAAGTGAAAAAATTCCAATGGAGGAAGAGGCAATGAAGAAAATAATGGAATGTGCAGAAATGAATAAATTGACATTAGGAATTAGAGAGCAAGAAGTTAAAGAATATTATAAAATATGGGATTTATTTTATCAATGGCTAGATAAGAAAATAGGGAAATAAAATATAATAATATAACATAATAGTAAAGATAAGATAATGCAATGATATAATATAACTGATTATAATGAAATGAATGACATTATGAACTAGGTTTTGTAAAAGTTGAGATTTGCTCTAAAAGGATGATGTGACTTTATAATTTTAGTCTAATAAGGAGTTAATAATAATAATAATAATATGGTAAGCATAGTTGATCTTTATAATATAAACTTTAATTTAAATTTAGAAGACGGTTGATATTGGGCACAAGAGATATGTACCAACCGACATACTGTACAATGGAAAGACGGTTTTATTTGATGTTTTATGTTTGTATTTGTCAATGTTTGTTGCCAAAATAAATTAATTTTTTTTAAAAAAGACAATGGTCATAAAATCAGGTTCATTATTTGCTTCACAATTGTCCTTACTTAACAACCAAAATCCCAGTCCTAATTGGGGTCACAAGTCAAGGACGATCTGTTCCTTGTCATGTTCCAGAGGGCAGAGCTAATAAATGAGGTGAATGCTATTTTTGTGAAGCTGGGTCCCTATTCAAAAGGCTTTTGCCATTCTCTGTAGGACTGTCAGATAACAGTGAGGATGAGATTTTAATCATCGTTGCAATAATCTGGGATATTTAAACCATCTCAGCCGGTGCAGCCAACCACGTTGCCGGAATAAACTCGGGGAGTGGATTTGAAAGTGGGATATTTCTTTAAAATGTATGCTGGTGGCGTTGAATAGGAAAGTGTACACGATCAATAACAGCTAATGAGCAATTCCTGCAGCCACAAGCTGGGAGAATAAATCATCCCTCACTCAGAGCAAAGTTGTTGAAATTCAGGTTTGGAATAAAAGTATAGCCTCGGCCCCTCTCTCCATAGCAAAACAACACATGCAGACATACAAAGGGGGGGGGGGGATCAACCCTTAACTCCAGGAAAAATCAAAATTGAATGCCTAATAAAATACCTGTTAGAGTACAAAAAAAAATAATCTCTGAAATTCACTAAGGAGGTGTTGGGTTTGTTCACCAGCATTTACAATACGGAACATTAGGGGAGAGAAAATTTCAAGAGCATAAAAAATAATAAAGTTAGCAGGGACTTTAAAGGTTTTCTCGTCCAAGTGTCTTCTCAAGCAGGAGACCGTATCTTATTCTGGACCAATGGCTGTCCGGTCTCTTCTTGAAAACCAGCATTGATGGGGCATCGGCCACTTCTGCTGGCAAACTGAGCATCTTGTGTGAATGCCATCTCCACATGAAGAGAGAGGCAGAAATAGGACCCGTTGCAACTCCTCAAACACCATGAGCAGACTGTTAGCAACCTGTGAATAATGTTCTTTTGGCCAGATGACTCAACTACAGGCTTAAAGTAGTGAAGTTAGGAAAGCATTTTAATCTCTCCATAGTCCTGTGGAGGCTTCATTAGATCATCACAGAAGATTTTGAATAGATTATGAGGTGTAACTTAAGCTGTCTGTTAAACTTGCTTCTGGGAATGAAAACAGTCTGATGGGTCATTGACCAAAGGAATGTCTACTGCTATGAGGTCCTTGAGATTTGTGGTGTCTTCTTCAACCTGGGAGTGATGCCTGGTAGACTGGTGGAACATTAAAATGTGGACATGTTTTTCTTGGTTAGCTCTTTTGTCTGGTGCCAAATATCACAGTTGTAACTTTTTGTGGGTTCTGGATAATAGGCTGGTTGTGTTTTGACCTATGTTTTAGTTCTGAATCAGCCTCTGAGAGTATTTGAGGCCCTTGTTGGTGGACCTAGAGTACAAATCCTTAAAGAAAATTATGGCATACATTTTATGAGCTGCTTAGTAGAGGAAGAGTGATAAGGAGAAGGAGAGGAAGAAGGAGGAAGGGAAGAAGAAGAAGGAGAAGGAGGGCATGAGAAGAAAGAGAAGGAAAGAAAGAAGAAGCAGGAGAAAAGGAAGATGAAAAGGGAGAAAGAGAACAAGAGGAGAAAGAAGAGAGAAAGAGGAAGAAGGAGAAAGGAAAGAAGAAAAGGGGGGAGGAGGGCAAAGGAAAAAGGAAAGAAAAAGCAAGAGGAGAAAGAAAAGGAGAGAAAGAGGAAGAAAGAGAAGGAGAAGATTTAATCTAATTCCAAAGCCAAATTTAGCTGTGGGTCATTTTATAAAACCATCTGCTAAACAAATAGCAAGTTCTTTCCTTGGGTAAATGTTCAGATTTCTGGTGTTTTTGGGTGACAAACATTCCCCCCACCCACCCCAGTGTTCTGTTCTTGCATTCTTGGCAAGAGCTGCTCCCTAGGACATGTGTTTCTGTCATTCCACATTACAGGAATCTGTACCAGTGGCAGCTCAGACATCAAACATGGAGAGAAAAGTGACGTTTAAGTTATAAACCATGTTTCGAGGCAATGCTAGAGCTGGCTGGAGTTTGCAGTCCGGAGTTCAAGCAGCTCTGGATATTTTCCTCCCTGAGCCCAAACAGAGGCACAGTTTCCTGTGATGGGGCCACGAAGAACGCATGTATTGGGGTGGTTATTCAGCTGGTTCTGACCAGTTCTGGAGAACCAGTAGCGGAAATTTTGAGTAGTTTGGAGAACCGGCCAATCCCGCCTCTGACTGGTTCTGCCAACCCCATCTCTTCTCCGCCTCCCCTTGAGTCCCTGCTGATCAGCTGGGTCTCCTTTGGTTGCCCTACACAGGAGACCGGAACTGGGAAGCAGGTTAGTGGGGTGGAGTATCCTTCCCCTGCCATGCCCACCAAGCCATGCCCACAGAACCGGTAGTAAAATGTTTTGAATCCCACCACTGGCATGTATCTTCTGTCTCCAAGCCCAGCTGCCTGCCACCATGCAAAACACATGACAGTGGTCTAACCTTGGGAGGTTGAGGGCATGAAGTTCTCCTGCCAGGAGTTTGGCTTTACTCAAGGCCACAACTGAGAAGTGGACAATCCCTGCCCCCATTTGATCTTCTCCCTTTTCTCTGCAGGCGAGTTTATACGTCTGTGTTATAATTGTATTTATTATCCATTAAATGGGTTTATAGAGCTGCCCAACTCACATGTAGGTGACTTTGAAAGGCTTACAGAATTTTTGAAAATCCACCATATCACAGAAACTCATAACACACACACACACACATACATACACAAACACACACATGACACACGGACTTGCCCAGGCAGTCACCAAGGACTCAATGCAGACTTGAATGCACCAAATCTCTCCTCTCCTCTCTTCTGCCCTCCCCTCCCCTCCCCTCTCCCCTTTCTTCTCCTGTCCTCTCCTCTCTCTTCTCTACTCTTCTCTCCCTTCTCCTCTCCTTATTTTATATTTCTTTCTCTCCTTCCCTCGCCTCTCCTCCTTTCTTCCTTGCATCTCCCTTTTTTCTTCTTCTCCCTTCTCTCCTTCCTTCTTCCTTTCTTCTGTCCATCTGTCTGTCTGTCACCCCACTTCCCTTCCCTTCCCTTCTCCTCCCTCCCTCCCTTCCTCAAGCAGTCCAGGTTTTATTGTCCTTCTTTGTCTCTTTTTCCCTCTTTCAAACATCACCATCTTCCTGGCAAAAGAAAGTGGCCTTTGGGTCTCTTTTGACAGCGGCTGCCAACACAAACACTGCTGATTTCATTGACACAAGTGTTCCATTGTGGTCAAGGTACCTTGACTGCTTGACCTGTTTCTGCATTTGGTTCTCTACTTTTGCAAACAGCTGGGAGACATTCTGTTCTGAAAACAGACTTTGTGGGCCGTAAGCAATTACACAACAGGGACCATCTCCTCCCCCCCTCAGAAAAGTCCACTGACAGAATGATTCTCTGTGCAAGGGAGGGGCTCAACAACCTCTCCCTCTTCTCAATATTCTCCCATTGATTTCAGGGGACATTTCTTGGTTTCCATTAAACGCAACCTTATCTAAAACTTCAAACGGGTCCGGTCATTTGCACATTTAATGCAATCATTTCTGAGCACGGCAGCAGAAAAGGCTGACTAGGAGCATTGTGCCAAAAATAACATCAGCAGAATTTTCTTCCCAACCCCTCCCTCCCTCCCTCCCTCCCTCCTTCCCTCCCTCCCTCCCCCTGCTTGGCTGGGAAACAGATTGCTTTTGATATGTTTTACAAAGAAGGTGAAAACGTTGGTGAGTTTTGTCTGGGGGGGGGAATTGAGTTCTCTCACATGCCTTCGTGGGAGAGCAGCGTACCTGTGAAAATCTTGCCCTGTGCTATGCCAACATCTCTCCAGATCTCTGGCTTATGTCAGTTGAGAAGAGGATGCTCTGCAATACAGGTGGCCAGAAATTATCACAGGATGAAAGGATGGGTAGGGGAAGAAAAGAGCAGGCCCCCCATTGCTGTTGGGTGATGAAATGTCTGCAAGAAAACAACCAAGTCCAGAAAGCACCAAGGACTCCACAGTTGCCCTCCTCCTTCTCCTCTCCACTCCCTTCTACCATTGATGATGTTACATAGTTGGGTCATGAAACATCTGCAAGAAAACCACTTAGAGAGCACCAAGGACCCCATAGTTCTCCCCTTCCCCCTCCTCCTCTGCAAATTACACATCCTTCTAGCACTGATGATGTTACCTAGTTTGAAAATGAAAATTTTGCAAGAAAAAAACAAGCTCAGAGAGCACCAAGGACCCCATAGTTCTCCTCCTGCTCCTCCTCAAATTCCACACCCTTCTAGCACTGATGATGTTACCTAGTTTGGTAATGAAAGTTTCACACGAAAAAAAAAAAACAAGCTCAGAGAGCACCAAGGACCACATGGTTCAACCCTGAGCTACAAATTTGATCTTCCATCAATACTTCTGAATTTGCCCTATTATCATCATCTACCCAGAAAGCAATTGTCTAATTTTATTAATGCCTTCCCACTACAATATTTTCAGTGAACAGAACCAATGATTGACAGTGGTCTTCCAGCCACTAGATTAGAGAACTCCAAACTTAATAACTTTTAAGACTTGTGGACTTCAACTCTCAGAATTCCCCAGACAGCAGAGCTGGCTGAGGAATTCTGGGAGCTGAAATCCACAAATCTTAAAGTTGCCAAGTTTGGAGAAACTGCCCTGGATATTTCCCCATTTAGGCTGAATAGTGATCTGTTGAGGGAGGGCCTTCCATAACTTGATTTCCTGCCCTGAACAGAGTGCTGAACACCATGGCTTTAGCAGTTCCTCCCAACTCCATAATTCTGCAAACTTTGGAGCTATATCACTGCAGGAGCCAAACTTTAATCTGCAATCACGGTTTGGAATCTCTTTACTCTCTTTATTCGGACCCCAAGAAAATTAATCTAGAATCTCCAAGACGGAATTGAAAAATACATTGTCCTCTTCAGAAGGCAGATAAATACTACGCAGTCTCTCTGATTCCATCGGTTGTGTTGTGTTTCTTTCTTTTTTTTTTAAAAAAAGATCATTCAAAGCAATTACCTGCAGGAAAGCTTAAGAAAAGATCCAAACAGGTCTTGAATAGAAAGATTTCTGCTCCCTGACATCAGTTGTCAAACAGGGCCTTAGAAAAAAACTTGGCCAGGTGTAAAACAGTAATCCTTGCACAGAGAGATTTTGCTGACAATGGATGGATTAGACTAGGAAGGGTAATCTGACCACTTTTAAGAATGGGAGAGCTTTTGCAAAAGTAATGGAGGTCCCACCTTCTGGTCCACTGTGTTAGGACAAAGCATCCAAACATTTTCCTTCCTGGCAAGCAGACTTGCCATTTTTACATCAGTCAAAACTCAGGAAAACATTTGCCATTTACCGATGGTTGCAACTAAAGCGTTGTATTGCCCTGTGGTCTGTTAAAGCATTATAAAGTGCTTTTTGCTAGCTTGTTTACAGACAATCTTGGGACACGTCCGCCAGGAATGAAACTTTGGCGGCTACGTGCCTTTTCGTTTCAATTTGCCAGTTGCGAAAGGGATGTGTGTGTGTTGATTACAAATGGGTTAGTTAGAGAAAATGAAACTTCTCCAGTTCCTCAGAGATGTTTGCAAGTCTGGAAACTTTTCAAGGATGTATTAGCAGGTGGGAAGAAGAGGTCACCCATAATGAGGAGAACTTGTTTACATGATCTATGTGGAAGTCTGGGGGAGGGGGGGTTTGACTGGGAATTTCATTGTTAAATGCCCTGTTTTCCCCAAAATAAGACCCAACCAGAAAATAAACCCTAGCATGATTTTTCAGGATAAGCCCCACTCCCAAAATAAGCCCCAGTTAAGATTGTTAAGATTCCCAGCATGGGAAAAATATTACAAAGCAGCGATTCTAGTGTGGATTAGAAAATGGGTAAACCTAAAGAATAGGAGAATCTTAACCTTGGAAGGGCACAATTTGCAGATAGGGTGGCATGCCTTCTTGTGGAATAGTAGAAACAAGTCGCATTTGTATTTTTATAGATATATATTGAGAGATTCGCTGATACAGACCTGGGAGGAGATTAAGAAAAGGCACTATATGAATATCCCAGGCTGGCTATCCACCAAGGAGGCAACGATCCACCACAATACATTAGATGTAAATAAAATGGCTAGATATAACAAAATTTTACACAATTAAGGAATATTAAAAAACAATCAGGAATTAAAGGACCAAGACTGTCAGCCAGATGGATGGATTTAGCACTATATTTCCCCCAAAATAAGATCTAACTGGAAAAGAAGCCCTAATGTGTCTTTTGGAGCAAAAATTAATATAATGTCCGTTCTTATTTTGGGGGAATCATGAGTACTATGATCTGATACCTGAGAATTTCAGAGTTAGTTTTATCTCGAGAATGCCATGCCATGTATTCAATAAACAGGAAGCTTTTCAGAAGTGAAGTGACCCTGTCTTTTTTCTTTTCCTTTTTTTTTAATATGAAAGCTGGATGTTGGCAATGTCAAGATAAATCAAAACCTTTCAGTTAAGATTGGAACTATTCATGATCATTGTTCTCCGGATGTTTTAACCTACTTGCATTTTTTTTTTTACTGCTGTCATGGAGATTCTCCACCATCCAGGTCATACTTGTCCCAAAGGGGCTTCCCCCCCACCCCTAATTGTGACCAACCTGATTTTAGCAGAGGTGGCATTCAGCAGGTTCTGACCAGTTCTGAAGAATCAGTAGTAGAAATTTTGAGTAGTCCAGAGAACTAGCAAATGACACCTTTGACTGGGTCCTCTCCCATCTTTTCTCTGCCTCCCAAGTCCCAGCTGATTGGCTGGGTCTTCTTTGGTTGCCCTGCACAGGAGAATGGAGCTGGAAAGCAGGTTAGTGGGATGGGGAGGAAATGAGGATTTTGCAGTAACTTTCCCTCAGGAGTAGGGTGGGAATGGAGATTTTGCAGTATCCTTCCCCTGCCATGCCCACCAAGCCACACCCACAGAACCAATAGTACATTTGTTTGAATCCCACCACTGGATTTTAGGATATATAATTTTTGCCATGGCCACTAAGTGAAGACTGCAGTTGTTAAGCAAACCCAATGTTTGCTGGGATCTGGAATCCTATGGATGTAAATGTGACTGCACGGGCTTCTTCTGCTGAAAACTGGAATCTATTGGATGTAAATGCGACTGTTCTTATGTCCCATCTCGAAGTTGAGTTGGGCACCGTCTGTACAGCTTGTTAGACCTCCCATCCCCTCAATTTCTGATGGCTGAAAAGTCAGGATAATTGCCACTCAAATGTGTGCTGTAACATCAGGAATCTTCTCCCATTAATTTTTAAAGGCAGAGCCATAACGTTGACTTAAAATTCCAATGGATTTCTCTTAATAACAGCATAGCTCATAAACCCAGCTAAAGATCTCTGACTTTGCTTTCATGGAAGGTCAGCCTTTCTGTTCAACATTTTTTCAGGATCCCAATTCTGTAAGAGACTAACGCCTTACGCTACTCTGAAATAGAGATCCAGTCCTCGGGTTTGAAAGTGCTTTGCACTTGGCACTTCCATTGTTTCCAAAGAAAACCAAAAAACTCCATGAGCTGGCACCTGTTGTGGCCTGCCAGCAGCCAGTGGAGCTGGCGGCAGACTTGGACAGTGAGGAGGTTGGGGAGGAACATGGGCCAGTCCTGGAGTCTGGTGAAGGCTCTGACAAGTGATCTGCATCGGAGGCAGAGATGGGGCCAGGACCATCTGACAGTTATCAGCTGCCTTCGGAGTCGGAGATCAGTGGGGCAGAAGAACAGCTGGAGCCTGTTCCCAGTGTGTGCATGCACAGAGCTGCCAGGAGAAGGAAACAGCTAAGGAACAAGGGTCATCTCGGGAATAAGGGCACAAGTGGACAGTGAAGGGCCTCTCTTATAGGGAATAAAGAGTGAAAGGAGAGGGGTGTTTGCAGGAGGCAATTAGGAGGCAATTGCAGGAGGCAAAAACACATGAGGGTGAAGATCTGTTTCTGCATTTTTGCTGAGTAATTTCTGCTACAGTCTGCTATTTGGAAGCTATCAGTCTGGCAACTCTCTAAGCCTGATAAAGGTCTGTAGTTGTGAAATCTCTTAAAAGACTTTGCCAGGACTTTGCTGGAGAGGAATTCACTTTAGCCTAAATAAAAGGGGTTTTAAAGGGACGAGAAGCCTGCTTTATGATCCTGGGAGACCTAGGTCAGAACAATACCATAATTTTTAGTAACTATCAGGAACAACTTGCGCTTGTTAAATACGGACCACCAATGGCCCAGAAGATTTTGTAGCCACTGTTTTTTTTTGGTCACTGTGGTGCTCCACTCCCAATTTTCCAAAAAGCCATGGAATTAATGGTATGCAACGCCATGTTCAAAGTGCTTTATGCTTTGTCTCTTTGGAGCAATTTGCCACAGACATCTTTTGAACTCTGGATACAAAGCCAGAGAATGGATCCGTCTCTCCGGCTGTGTCATTCTTCATTTTAATGAGACAAAAATGTCACATCCAGCAGTGTGAGTTTGAAATATTATAATATGCTTCAGTTTTATGTCACACTAACTCTGTTTCTTAAAAAGGCCCCGATGATTCTAAATTTTAAACCTTGTTGACAAGACATCTGTTGGCTTGCTTTATAGTTCCTTGCCCTTAACCTGCCTATAAGCGCATTCTCATTATCATATATATTAAAAGGAACTTATTGAAATATTTTGCATGACCGTAAAGGAGCAATTTTTAACAAAAACAAAAGGGATGACTTATTTTTCCTCCCTTGCACAAAATGTACTGCTTTCCCCCCAGCTATATTCACTTAATTTTTTTCTTAAACCTTGTTTTACTTTCAAACCAACTGCATGATTGGTTTCCTTCCTCTTCAAAGCTAAATTTCTTTTAAAAATGTGGATGTTGATGCAAATATCAATGGATGCAAGATTCTGCAAAACTCTCACACGCACAATAAGACGGATGTATCCCCACCCATTTTTCTATGCTTCCAATTTATCTTTAACTTGATGACAGAGATGTAAAAATTAGTGGAAAGGAATTAAGTTGTCACAAATTATGTTCTTCCTGTTCTACTGATTCCAAAATTGTGGCTTTTTTCGATATTTTCCATATTCAAGCCTAAGTTGCAGCCTGGGTGGGTCAAAAGGCACAAATTTTTTTCAATGAATTGCTTATGATGTCTACAATGAGAGATTTCCATCAACCATTGCTAAGTCATGTCCATGACCTTATGGACCACAGCACACCAGGCTCCTTGGTCCTCCCTTGTTTTCTGAAGTTGCCCCAAATTCATGTTTGTTGTGTTGATGACACAACCTAGCCATCTCATTCTCTGCCTTCTCCCTTCTCCTTTTGCCTTCCATCTTTCCCAACATCAGGATGTCTTTCCCAAGAAGTCTTCCCTTCTCATTTGGTGGCCAAAGTATTTGAGCTCCCGGCTTCAGTATCTGTGCTTCCAAAGAACACTCAGGGTTGAGTTTCTTCAAGATTGACACATTTGATTGCTTTGAAGTCTCTCACAAGCCTTCTCCAAGACCACAATTTGAAACCATCCATTCTTCAGTGCTCATAGTAATAACACTTAGTCTTTTATAATGCTTCACAGTGCTTGACAGTTCTCTCTGAGCAGTTTACAGAGTCAGCCTGTTGCTTCCAACAATCTGGGTCCTCATTTTACCCACCTCGGAAGGATGGAAGGCTGAGTCATCCTTGAGCCAGTCAGGATCAAACTCCTGGCAGTGGGCAGAGTTATCGTGAAATACTGCATTCTAACCACTGTACCACTATGACTGGCCATCTGCCTTCCTTCCTTCCTTCCTTCCTTCCTTCCTTCCTTCCTTCCTTCCTTCCTTCCTTCCTTCCTTCCTTCCTTCCTTCCTTCCT
>BLBF01000067.1:8353439-8367705 GCA_015471245.1 Laticauda colubrina
CCTTCCTTCCTTCCTTCCTTCCTTCCTTCCTTCCTTCCTTCCTTCCTCCCCAAGCAACAGTAGACTTATACACCAAGGATGTTTTTTCAAGAGGCAACTGGACTTTCTATTTTTTTCTTTGAAGATGTTTCATTCCTCATCAAGAAGCTTCTTCAGCTCTGACTGGATGGTGGGGAATGGAAGGATTAATACACCATGCAGGCAGCTGGTCATTTGCATCCTTTTATTGAGGTCACCTGAGTTGTACAAATGATTCCTGTAGTTTGCAATTTTTCTGGAAATCCATTCATACTCCCACGCCATTCCAAGGGTCTTCATCCCAACGTGTGTAGCTAAATACCTATGGATATTCTCTATCATCCAGGTTGCGATTGTCCCACAGCTGCAACCACAACCCGGATGACTGAGATTCTTGACATTTTTTTATTTCTGTTCCCCTGTTTTTTTATGTCATGGGAAAATCTGGCATAGAAACAACCGCTGCGACCTGGTTTATAGTTTTTGAACAGGATGCATTATTTCTCCTTTCCTACGTTCTTGCTTAGGAGTAATTTGAATCTAAATGAGAGTTGTGATATTTGCAAGCTCCCAGAACTTAAGTGGGTCTCAGGGCTAACCTCAAGGGCAACAGGAGTATTTTTGGAGTACTCTTATAATTGTGGAATGAAATGATATTTGAGAAATCTGACAGTATGAGTGAAATGATTCAGAACCCACCTAGAGGGTCTTCCAGAGAAAGGCGAAGCCCTATTATTTATGTCAAACAGAGTTTTCTGTCAATCAAATGATATTGTAACTGAAGGTTTGTAATTGTGAGCAATTTTGAGGTCTCTTTTGCCCCAGTGGCTTTGAATTCTTGGATGACCTCACCCCTTTCCTAAGAGGTCTGCATAAGGGGTGTGCATAAGCGCACCAATGTGCCTACCGTCCCTGTCCTATTGTTTATTTATTTTTTTTTATTTTTCTTATATGTATCCATGTATTCATAACTATGTTTTTACTTATACCTATTATCTTGTAAGCAATTGACAAATAAAAATAAATAAATGAAATGGTGCCATTTTTAAAAGCATTCAGAGCTGATCAACACTGACAGGGCAAGCCACTGATATAGAAATAAAGAGCAAAACCTCATTCTCTTCTAACACTGATGATGTTACCTAGTTTGGTAATGAAAGATCTTCAAGAAAACCACCCAGCTCAGAGCGCATCAAGCACATAACCCTTCAACCCTGATCTCCAAATATTCTCATCTCTTGGTACTGATCTTGTGATTGAAGTAGCCAACCTGGACTCTTGTTGAAGAAGACATTTGACCTCTCTCTCGTCTTCTCAATATGGGGAGCAAAAGGACCCTCTGTTGGAGATTTACTGCCATGTCAACAACATGAATTATGAAGGTGATGGAGGTCAACACTCATCCACCAAAGATAGCCTTCCAGACTAGACTGCAATGGCTGCCTTCTCTAAGAATGCTGGGAGTTGTAGTCTCCGTTCTACAAGATGCCTTAGTTGTTATGCCTTAGTTGATGGCTTAGTAGCTTACCAGCAATTCAAATATCCTGGATGTTTCAGCTTTTGACATTGTTTTGAAGGCTGGCTTTGTTCAATTTTGTGACGAATTTCTATTCGGGTGTCCTAAGGATGAAGGAGAGCCGAAGAGCCTTTCCCTTTCAATGTCTTCCCATTTTCACATAGAGATGTAACATCTCCTAAAGCCAAGGTGGCAGTAGAAGGTTATCATCCAGCCAGCTAAATTATTCAGAGCCAATTCTATTCTCAAAAGCTCTTGCATTCATGTCATTTGGTGAGCAGAGAATGCATTTAACTCAAAGAGAAATCTTGTTCCAGATCTAGATGGAGGGCAAGCACTTTTGTTTTGTAAGAGCTGGTTCTGAATCACTATCAAAGAAATCGCACTTTGCTTGGAAGGTGGATTTATTTTTGGGGGGGAGGGGTTTTCCACAATGCCCCTCTTTTCTGAAAAGGTGGTTGGTGTTCAGCTCCATTAATTTAACATCTCTGGAAGCTGCTTTGAGCTTTCTTCAGCTTTTGATAATTACCTGCAGTCAAAAAGTCCACAGGACTGGATAAATAATTCTTCTAGGAATGGAATAATATGGTTCTTCCCTTCCCCCCCCCCCCCACCTCCCCAAAAAAACTGCACTTCACTTGTCTTTGGCTTTTCTTTGGATGGGTTACTAAGAAGTGTTGGTGAAACTGAGCATGTCTGGTACAGAAAACAACCAAGGGTTAAGGAATGAGCTGGAGAACCGTCTACTAGAGTTTTTAAAAAAGCAACAGCAACAATAACAATTCAATAACACGAATTAATGTTTTTCTGTGTAATATTGTGGGGAATATCCAGTTTGTTGGAAAGGGTTTCCAAGATCTAACCCTCCAAGGTCTAGTAGGGAAGGAGCAGAAGCAATGGTATCTATGTGTTTCAGTTACAACTTTGCTAAATACTGTCTTTTCATTATTCCCCACTGCACTGAAGATGTTACGTAGACTGGTGATGAAACATCCACAGGCCACCCTCCTGCTTCTCCATGAGTTGGATTAAGGGTTTAATTCAATTCTGGTCCTCCAAAATTGGTTAAGAATAATAATTATACCTGAGAGTACCTGAAAGCAATGATGCTGTGAATATCCCAAAGGTGTTTTTTTTCAAAAGGCAACCCGGCTTTGTTTTTTCTTTGAAGATGTTTTGCTTCTCGTCCAAGAAGCTTTCTTCAGTTCAGCGAACTCTTTTCAGAGAACTGAAGAAAGCTTTTTGGACGAGAAGCGAAATGTCTTCAAAGAATAAACAAAGTCCAGTTGTTGGAACAACCATGACTTGGATGAGTAAGAATCTCCATAAACAAATGTGGTGTATATTTCCTTTTCTTAAGCAGGAAAAAATAGTCAAATTCAGACTGACAGATCTGAA
Organism: Laticauda colubrina; assembly: GCA_015471245.1. Taxonomy (NCBI): domain Eukaryota; kingdom Metazoa; phylum Chordata; class Lepidosauria; order Squamata; family Elapidae; genus Laticauda; species Laticauda colubrina. Next base: position 8,356,372 of record BLBF01000067.1, read on the forward strand.
CTTTGGCTCTGGGGTTTCTTGGCGAAGGGAGCAAAAGAAAGGGAGAGAGAACTTAATGAAAAGCTTAGCTCACTTCATCAAAACCGTTCCATATTTGATTAGGACTAAAATATTGCATAATTTTACCTGAAGTGCTCCCTGAAGCTACTTTAACTATTCAATTCATTCTTCTAATTAAAAGCAACCAGGAAACTAATGTGGGAGACTCATGCTTGAGTTTAGATTCATTCTTGCTCTGCATAATATGGCCAAAAAATCCCTTAGGAAGGCATTAGCTTCTGTATTGATTCACTCAAAAGATTCCTGAGTGACATTTTTTCACCAGCTGCCTTGGATGGAGAAGCAATTTAAGTTGAACATTATCAATTTCAGAATGGGACAATCAAACCACTTTCAGAAGTAACATTATAAAGGAGAGGTAGATGCTATGAGCTTTAGACTTCCATGTTGAGGAATCTGAAATTTTGCACAAAAAAAGAGGAATTCATATTTGCCGAGAATTCAATCCCTTTGAACCCGGTCTAGCTTAAGAATGTTTGGATGGATTTCCATCAAATCGAACTGAGACCAGCATTCTTCAGAATGAGCTTTGTTAACATGGACATGGTTACCAGATGGAGTATCCAGGGACATCTGGGGGTGTAGGTATCAAAAAAGTCAATATGTCTTACTGTTTATGTCAACATAAGCAGGACTTGACTCCTAATATAATATTGAGATGGTATGAACATTTGGAAGACTAAAGAACTTTGGGAGATCTGAAGAACTTTAGGAGAATTGAAGAACTTTTGGAGGTCTGAAGAACTTTGGGAGATGTGAAGAATTTTGGGAGATCTGAAGAACTTTAGGAAGACTATTGCTGGCCATCTGGTACATCAAGAATAAAACCTCCTTATGGTGACCAGGTGGAATCTCTAGACTATGTCAGATGAGGAGTACTGTAAGATAAGAATTTTTGGGGAAATGTTTCATTCTCATCATACCAGATTCTTTCTGAAGACATCCAACTGGCCACTGGAGATGTAGACATCTACAGACAGATGATCATTCAGGTTGTACATGTATTGTGTGTGTATGTGTGTGTGTGTGGGTATGAGAGAGAGAGAGAGAGAGAGAGAGGGAGAGAGAGAGAGAATGTGTGTAAGAGAGGGAATAGAAGTGCCCAAATTAAGCTGCTCAGCAAAATCTGACATAGTTGCTATTTTCGTAGAAATGCTCTTTCCTTAGGCAAAGCGCAGATTCTGAAAACTGTGTAATTTTTGTCTGTGATTTAGAGCTTTTTGCAAGTTGGCAAGAATTTCTTCTTGGTTGACCTGCCTTGCTGTTCTTCCCCTTAGGATTTAGCTAATTAAGTCCTTCAGCAGATGTTTCTTTTTCTGCTCCCCACCCCCTTTAAAAAATAAGCCTAAGTTGGCTGGCCCAGGAAAGGAGGGCTTGTCTGCCCATTGTGACATGTGTTCAATCAATGTTCAAACAACTCTATCTTGCCAACCTTTTCCCACAGGTGGGCTTTTTAAAGGAGGAGATGGTAATTCATAAGAACATCAATTAATTTTTCCAAAAGTTAGCAATAAGAGTCATTATTGGTTTAGGAGAAGAAAGTCTGTCTTCATTGCTTGCCCCTTTCTTCCCCGTTCCCATTGGAGTTCTTGTAATTTAATTAAGAACGATAGCACAGCCTGAGCAAGTTATTGCTTGTCTCTTAGGTGTGTTAGAGCCGATCGTGGGTCGAAATCTGTTTCCCACTTTCCCACACTTAGAGAAATGGGACAAGTTAGGAAGTTCAGAAGTGGGTGGGTGACTGAATCAGTGTCTGTACGTTATGTTAGGAGATGCAAGTCCTAGACAGAGCCAGTTTGGTCCAGTGGTTAAGGAACCATGCTTGAAAGTGGGAGATTGAGAGTTCAAGTCCTGCCTTAGCCATGAAAGCCAGCTGGGTGACTTTGGGCAGTCACTCTCTCTCAGCCCAACCCACCTCACCAAGTTGTTGTAGGGAAAATAGGAGCAGGGAGGTATATTGGATATATTCATAATCTTGAGTAATTTGTAAAAATCATAAAGGGTCATTAATAAATAACCTCAAGTCTTCAGATATATTTGTTTATTTTATTGATTTATTTGCATCCTGCCTTTATTATTTTTAAGAATCACTTAAGGGGGTAAACCTGGAGATAAATCTGCAGCGGGTTACAATTAAAATGTTCTGGTGTTTGAAGGTGGTGGTTTTAGAATTAACCCAGCGCATCTTCTTCATGCAAAATGGCTAAAGATGGAAGCGGGTGACAGCGCCATAGTTAATCAGCAATAAAGAGGCATTACCATTTTTTGTTTACCAAGTCTGTTTTACTTCGCCTCATAAGACAGAAGGAGCCCAGAACGTGTGAAGAAGCAAAGAGATTTTTCGTGAATTAACTTGCAAGATATTTAGCCCCTTTTGGGGCTGGGTTGCGTTTGTCTATTAATTCACCGTTTCGCGTGGAAGCTTTTTGTGTATGCACACTACAAAAATTACAATGACTGCGGGAGGAGAGCAGAAATAAATAAACAAACAACACACACACACACACACACACATGACAACCAACAGTAATGAAACTATGAGTCTATTATAATCATATTTTGGAACGGGATAGCAAATCTTATTTGAGCATTTTCCCGAGGAGAGAATGCAAATAGCAAGAGGAAGATTGAGGTTGGGGGGGAGAGGCAGGAGGAGGGGATGAGGAAAAAAGGCTGTTAGAAATGGATGAGGTGTGTCATTTGTGTAGGCATTAATATTTAATTTCCCCTTTTCACAGTCTATTACCTCTGGAAATGTGTGCAATGCCAGCATTTGCTGCATTTGAATGAAGCCTAAGTTGGATTCCGACAATCTCAACATGGTTTTGGAGCATGTTGGCTCACAATCTGGAGCTAAATTAGGCCCGGGAAATTGGTTGGAGGATGGGGAAATCTGGGGAGCAGGCCTCTGTATCCTTTATCAGGAATTAGACTAGGCCTAGGGCAAAATTAACTTCCAAGATGGCGGCTTCTCCACAGAACTGAGCCCATCGTTAGGTAAAGCAAATGGTTGATCTCAAATGGCTGACTGGGTGGGAGGTAGAGGAGGGATTGGAAAAGTGTTGGAAGGAAGAGTAGACGTAACTAGGATCCATGGTGGCACAGTGATTAGAATGCAGTATTGCAGGCTAACTCTGCCCACTGCCAGGGGTTTGATCCTGACTGGCTCAAGGTTGATTCAGCCTTCCATCCTTCCAAGTTGGGTAAAACGAGGACCCAGATTTTCGGGATCAATAGGCCAACTCTGTAAACCTCTTAGAGAGAGCTGTAAAGCACTGTGAAGCAGTGTATAAGTCTAAGCGCTATTGCTATTGCTAACCAATCAAGGTGAGTCTATTGGTTGTTTTTCTCTGATATGACAACTCATTCCAGTTGTCATGATGCCTGGTGAGAAGTATGTCAGAACCTTCAAGGAAACTCCAACTTAATAAACCCGCTGTAAGCAAGGCTTAGGAAATCCACCAATCTCTACCTTCCAATTCTAGATTAGAAGTATCAGAGATACTTTCCTGCAATCTTTCGTCCTCAGTCTTGCCCAATAATGTAGAACTTGACCCATTCAATACCTGCTAAGTTAACCTTCAGTTGGGATGGATATGGCTCAGAAATCCATGGCTTCTGGATCCATTTCAAGAAGTTGGTTGTAGGCTATAAAGGCATGGGGTCAGATTGCCCACACAACCCTCTTCATCCCATGACATTGGCCTGTTGATGCCAAACCTAGGGCATCTTATTTATTTTTTTGGAAGAAACCATGGATAGCTGCTCCATCAGTTCCTTCCTATGCCAGCTTGTGGGCTTACCTTTCTTCCTCTCTTGCCTTTGAAGGCAACTATTTCAAAGAAGAGAAAAGCTAGAAGGTTGAGCAATATTCTTTAGAGCTGGGTTTCCCCATTTTATGGAGTCCTGCTGTGGAGATGGCTGCTTCCAGGAGATAAGGATTCTAATTTTGTAATTGAGTACACCCTGAAAAGACAATTAAGCCAGTAATACAACCATAAATTTTAGAGGGGAGAGAAAACAGCTCAACAGCCTTCTGTGAGAAAGACAGGGACTGCTATTTTATGTTCCTGAATGTCAGTTTTGCTTATTAAAAGATAACTGCTCTGGGTTTGCAAGACTTCTGACAGAAGAGCAAAAGTAACTTCTCACCATGAGTTCTTCCTCAGTGCTCATAAATACACACCCACCTACAACTAATTAGAATAACTCCCTGGTTCTAATAACCACAATATGAAGGATGTTTTCAGTGGTTGTCTGAATGATGGATTGTGGACTGGGAGGAGGAGAAAAATCAGCCAGCGTTTATTAGTAATTCATTTTGAAGTGAAAATACAGCTGGCTTCTTATGAGCAAAATGTAATAATTGTGTGAAAAGCAATAGAGGCTGGTTAGTCATATGTTGCTGTGCAGCAGTGGGAGGCAAGCATTAAACATGGGAATGACATCTAAACCATATAATATCCTCCCCTCCCCCTTTAAAGATAGCTCATTTTGACTTGCTGCTGAGGCTCTAGCAAGAGTGCAGAGAAGAGCAACCAAGATGATAAAGGATCTGTAAATCTTTAGAAGGCCAGATCCTGAAGTTGAAACTCAAATACTTTGGCCATCTAATAAGAAGGAAGGGCTCACTGGAGAAGAGCCTTATGTTGGGAAAGATTGAGGGCAATAGAAGAAAGGAACAACAGAGAAGGAGGTGACTGGATGGAGTCACTGAAGCAGTCAGCGTGAGCTTAAATGGACTCCAGAAGACGGTAGTGGACAGGAAGGCCTGGAGGAATGTTGTCCATGGGGTCACGATGGGTTGGATACAACTTTGCAACTCACAACAACAACAAAGCTCAATCATATGACGAATGGCTAAGGAACTAGGTATGTTCAGAACAGAAGGCTAAGGAAATACCTGATAGCATTCTTCCAATATTTGAAGACTGTCATAGGAAGAGGGCATAGATTTATTCCCCATTTGAGGGCAAGACAAGAAGCAACAGATAAAAGCTCATCAGAAGAAGATCCTATCTGGAAATAAGGAGGAATTTCCTGACACTGAGAACTATTGATCAGTAAAATAGCTTGCTTCCTGGACCTGTGGGTGCTCTATCACCAGAGGTTTTCAAGAAAAGATTGGACAACCATTTGTTTTGGATGCTATAAGGATTCCTGCCTTGGATAGGAGTTGGACTAGAAAACTTTCAAGGACTCTAGCAGCCATGTGATTCTATGACTTGCTTTCAGTTATGATTTTTGGAAGTCATCTGCTAGGACCTTCTGATGAAAATAGTAAAACGTATTCCCTTACGGTGTTGTTTCGTCTCATCCGTTTGAATGAATGTTCTTGTTGAACATGAATGAATGGAAACTGATGACAAGTATGAGGAATTTGGGAATGGAATCCATGAACCAAGAGATGGTGGGGTTCTCCTTTGTTAGGTAGCTTCAAGCCAAGCCAGGTCAGCCATCTGTTTGAGATGACTCTACTTGGGTTCCTGCATTGAGTAGAGATTGAATTTTGATGGCCTCCAGGGCTCCTTCAGCTCTCTGATTCTTGGAACTAAATTAGGGCTTATGTGAAAATGACATGGAATTAATTAACATTTTACATTAATTAATGCCAGCAAATGGCCTTCTAATGAAAGTAAAAGAGAAAAGAAAAAGAAATGATAAAATAACCTCTCCTTTTTTTTTGTAACACTGAAAGCTGCAATTCAATAACTAAGCTTTCAGGAGCTCTCAAGAGCCCTTAGAATCCTTGGGTAGAACTCTTTGGCCTTGAGAATTTTGTACTTCTGGTTGGAATGCTATTAAATGGTTTCTTTTTCTGATTTGATACAAGAGGATTTTGGAAACTCCTAAAAATCTTTAGGCTGTATTCAGGCTTCTCAAGTTCCAGATTGATCCAGTGACTCTTTGGTTCAACTTCCTTGGAGGAGGGGAGGGCAGAGGGAAAAAAAAGAAATAAAAATAAAAAATAAAAATAAAACCACACACACACCATCCTGAAGGCTTGCAAAATCAGCAGCTTTCCACCCGGGTGGAGAAACAACTCCCATTATGAATTCATTGTTTACCAGACAAGAAAAGCACCATTCTTTTCTTGAGTTGCTAAAATGCTCCTGGCATGTTTTATTTTTGTCTAGGCCCATCACACCAGAATGTTTTTACTGGAAGGTTAAAAACACACACACACACTAGCAATACAGGAAGGAAAAATTAAGAATCTAGAGGCTCTGAAGCTTGGACAGAAGGCTTCCAGCATACAATGTGTGTGATTTTGTGCATGTGTGCGTACATGCAGAGTTAACAAAAATAGCCAAGAGTAAAATGAGGTCAGGTTGCATTGAAGTCTTAAAGCCTTAATTAGATTGGCCTAATTCTGGGGGGGGGGGGGGATATGCTTCTGGGTCCTTGCAACGATAATGTTGGAGACTTACCAAGATGCTTTCAAGGTAGAACAAATCAGCTTTATCTCCTTGCTATCTTTTGGGGATTTTGAAGAACGACAGAGTTGGAAGGGATCTTGGTCTTCTAGTCCAACTCCCTGCTCAAGCAGGAATCCCAAGTAGTTGTCCAATCTCTCCTAAAAAACCTCCAGTGATGGAGCACCCACAATTTCTGGAGGCAAAACTCCTTCCACTGGCTAACTGTCCTCGCTCTTAGGCAGTTTCTCCTTAATCCAAGGTTGCTTCTCTCCTTGATTAGTTTCCATCTGTTGCTTCTTATCTTGCCTTCAGATGGTTTGGAGAATAGCTTAAGCCCCTCTTCCTTGTGGCAGCCCTGAGACATTGGAACACCGCTATCATATCAAGCCTACTTCTCCTTTTTATTAAACCAGACAAGCAGAAAGAGAGGGGAAAAAAACATTTTAGGACTGAACTAATTTTATGAAAATCAACACCAGCATAATAAATGAACCTTTACAAACAATTGTGTGTGTGTGTGTCTCTGTGTGTTTGATTTTTCTGGGTCTTTTGTTTTTCCCTAAGTGTATAAAAATCCTAATGTCTTAACTAATCAAATCTTTATTGTGGTCAGTGACCGGAGCTGGGGCCAATTCCGTAAAGACAATCAAAACCAATTAAACATTATATATAAATGAGAAACTATTAGGAAAGGTCTCAAAAAACACGGCATAATTTGCTATGCTACGAAGACTGTTAAGCAAATGACTGTGGAATTACTAAAAACTACTAAACTAGACAGATGCTAAAATGTTTGAATTTTGGTTCAGTGGTAGACTAATTATTTTATTTGTTTTAATAAAAATGAGGTAATTAGCATCTGGGCTTTCCTCCCTCCCTTTCTCCTTTCATTTCTTCTTTCCTTTTCTGGAAATCTGCTTGGCAATCTTGTATTTAAGCCAGGAGACTGTCTCTTCCTAAGTATTGAAGTGGAATTAGAAGGGCCTGTTTCATGTTGTGTGCTGGGATCTTGGAATCATGGTTGGATCATGGCTTCCTTTTTGTGTGACTTCTTTTCAACATCTTTCTTGAGTTTAAGGATACTGAAAATTGAGGGGAGAGAGGATGCTTTTGCCAACATTTTCCAAATGGGAATTCTCCCACAAAAAAATGAAACCTTCTCAAATCTTGGTTAACAATGAGCATTTGTAAATTACATCGTCCATGTTTAGGCTCTTGAGTATAGAACCTAGAGTAATAGGGTTGTAAGGGACCCTCCTCCTAGCACAGTATCCTTTTTCCTCTACCTGTCCTAACCAAAAGCCCTATCAATTCTGGAGCTAACTAGACTCTATGGCAGTTCCCCCACCATAGAGTCTCCTATCATGGCATCCTTTTTCCTCTACCTGTCCTAACCAAAAGCCCTATCATTTTTGGAGCTGATCAGCAACAGGGAGCTACAGCAGAGGGATGAAAAAGCCACATGCAACTCCAGAGTTGCAGGTTGCTGACTCCTGCCCTACACCATGTCAGACCATTGGCTGTTCAATCTCCTCTTAAAAACCTCCAATGATGAAGCACCCAGAACTTCTGGAGACATGCTGTTGATGAATTGTTCTCACTATCAGGAATTTTCTTCCTACTTCTAGGTTGAATCTCTTCTCGATAAATTTCCATCTTTTGCTTCTTCTCCTATTCTCAGGTGATTTAGAGAACTCTTCTCTCTAACAGTCCCTTAAACCCTGGAAGACTAGACCTAAACGTTTTGAAAGCACCATAGAGCACCAGGAACAAAGTGAATGTTGACACAGGCTCTAGACATATTGATAATCTGCAAGGAGGATATGAGATTTGGATTGATTGATTGATTATTTGCCAAGTTAGTGTTGACTCTTAGAGTCTTTCCCCCCCAGAAAGAACTCTCCCCAATCTTGTCCTTCAGGTCTTCCAATAATACATTCAGTACTGATGTAAATGGTCCATCCACTTTGTTGATGGCCATTGTGATGACCTGGGGCATGGCACAAAGGCAATACAATCAAATAATAACTAGGAGTCCCTTTATTTGCTCCAACTTTGCCCCCAATGTCCTGGTTACCTTCTGGCTGGAGAAAAACTCTCCCAGGAACAGCCTTTGGCTGCAGAGAATCAAGTCCAAAATGTGGTCAACAAAAACTGTAACTGTAAGTCCAATCAAGGCAAGAGAAGATAATTAGTCTGGCAGGGCAAGAGAAGGAATTCTAGATGTGAAGGAACAACAGTAATTCAACCTAGCAGGGAGGATGCCAGGAACGCAGATAACCACAGTCAACACAAGATAAACTCACATTTGTTCCCAGAAGATTCCACTCTCAGCTTGCATCTCTTTTAAACTCTCTTCCCAGCTGTGGCTAATGAAGGGGATCAGGGCCCTTTCCTCCCCCATAAGCCCCGCAACCCGCATTGTTCTCTTCTCCATTCCTCCCTACGTGCCCTAGGATGAAGAGGGTGTGGGCCTGCGTCTTTCTTTGAACTCCCTCTCCCTTGTTTTACCCCTCTCCTGCTCTGCCCAGCCAGACTTTGCCCTTCCCCAGTTTCCTCCAAAGCCAACAGAGCCACACTCCCACTCCCTGTCAGCTGTTCATCTTCCTCCTTGGATTCAGACTCCAACAGGGGCATGACAGCCATTGTCTCCTATTTCTTTCCACTCCTTCCAATTTTTCAAAGAAGCGAGATCTTTGCATAATGATAATTTGAGACTGGTCATTTGTGCCTCAAGAGAAAACACTGAGTGGATTTGTTCAATGATCCTTGCGTTCATTTTCTTGGTTATTCATGGAAATCACAGGAGTTTTTAATTTAGGAAACAGTAATTGGGTTTTTTTCAAAATTCTGAAATATTCCAAAAGTACATGTTTCCCAAATTAGCACGTAAGGTTGAATTTGGTTTGTCCTCAAGGACAACCAAAGGTTCATTCCATAGTTCAATGGTTCCATCTTCCATTTTGATCCATACCATATTTATAGAGTTGCTAGTGAAAAGTGGCAAGCATCTATTTTTGTCTGCTGAATTTTTGAGGTGAGCTGTTATTCCTGTGGATGGCAATTGGTAACTTTTCAGGAGCTAACTTAAACTTTCTGAATGTGGAGGGGAAAAAAACATTGATTGATTCTCATGGGAAGCTATAAAAAGCCAAAAGAAAAAAGATAGAATACATAGCAGTCAAACAATTGTAATACACACAAACTAGAAGGCATTAAGACCTTTAGGGTACTTTGGATGAAAATAAACTAGACATCTGTTCAGGCTTCTGTAATTATAAAACTGATCTAATTGAACTCAATAATTTGAATCATGTTGGCAAATCGGTCTCTTGGATTCAGGTATTCTAGCTGAAGATAGTTTCAGATTTTAAAGTCACTGTGGGAAAAGCCATTTCTGTCCCTGTGTGGGAGCATCCAAAATACTTTGAGAGTCACCTGATTGGATTGAACACTTTTTATTGTATCTATTGGTGAATTTATTTGCCTTTCTAAGCATCACAATCCCAGGGGGTTAGCAGTTTATGATAGGAAAAGCCATCAGAAACAAATGCAAGGGAATTAAAATACCTGTGGTAAGGCTGAAAACCAAATATACAAGTCATAAAACCTTAATTTATCCATCTATTTATTTGATAGATTCTTATCCCATCTATTATCACTTCTATAAATAACTCAAGGTGGCAAACATACCTAATACTTTTTCCTCCTCCTAAATTCCTCATAACATCCATCCTCTGAGGTGGGTTGGACTGAGAGTGACTGGCTCGAGGTCACCCAGCTAGCCTTCATGCCTAAGGTGGGACTAGAACTCACTGTCTCCTGGTGATTGGCCCAAAGTTACTCTAATGGCTTTCATATCTGAGGTGGAACTAGAACTCACTGTCTCCTGGTTTCTATGCTAGTGCCTTAATCACTACACCAAAATAGCACGAATTGCCAGTTCTTCAACCAAAGCATACTGGTGCAGCAGAGATCCTCTCTAACAAGGGTCTTCAATAATTTCCAGAAGATCCAAACTTAGGGGTAGCTTTTCAAGAGGAAAAGCTACCCCTGCAGCTTAGTTGATCCATAATAGTCCAACCCTTCCTAGAAATTCCATTCCAAACGATGGATACAACTAGGATAAAGCCCCCAGAGCAAAAGAGATTCAGTCTGACCAGACCTTCAAATGGACTCCCATCTGAAACCAAATCCAAGGACTTTTGACATCAAAACCAAGGTGGATTTGGAGAAGACCCAAGCCAGATATTCAGCCAGGACAAATCATGATCTCAAGGCTTCTCTAGCTTCGATGAAAGAGTGCCGGGAAGACTGTCGAAAGCATATCAGAATAAGATTGGTCCGTGTCTTTCAAATTCCTTTTAGCAAATACAAGTAGAAATCAGCCTGGGTCATCTTTTAAGGCATCCTTCAATGTTCTACCACCTGGGATCACATCCCTAGAAATATTCAAATCAGATAGATTTACACATAGCTGTCCTTCCTATTAGGTTACATCATGGACTTGTTATGTTACCAGCTGTAATGGACCCAGACTTTGAATTTGTGTGCTGCTGCACTAAGATAAAGAAAATATATTTGGCTGGCATTATACTGTGCCAGCTGATAAGGGACAGTGTTCACCCCTTACACAAAAGGTTATTTTGCTGTTTTCTGCCTTCCTAAGCAAGGCAGTCGAGCAGAGATGATTGTTAATCAAGTAAGCCAGAAAATATCGAGGGATTTGTGAGTGGGAAAAGGTAATTTTTTTAAAAAAGTAACAAAGAGATAATTATCAAAGCAGGGGAATCATCTATTGTGAAGGTTTGAGAAAATCTCTCTCTCTCTCTCTCTCTCTCTCTCTCTCTCTCTC
>BLBF01000067.1:8367805-8391871 GCA_015471245.1 Laticauda colubrina
TCCCTCCCTCCTTCCCTCCCTTTTTTCCTGTCCACAGATTGTTTGCAAACAGATGGTGACTTTCTGGGATGCACTCATTACTAACAATTCCTTGACCTCTGAATTTCTGTGAATAATTATCAGCCAGCAGGCCTTTGGCGAAGTCCTGATAGGATTTCCAGCTGTTTTTTTTTAAAGGTACCTTTCTCCCAGGATATTTTGCCATCCATAGCTATCTGAACACACTGCATTGTTAGAGCAAAGTATTTTTGGCTCCATTCTGAAATAATTGCAGCATGGATGCTCAACCCAAACATAGGCGCTCATGAATCTTGCGCATTGGTTCTCAAGGACCTTGTCCAGTAGCAAAGGATTGTGTCTTAGACACAAATTGATAATCTGTTTGGTTGGGTTTTTATGATAAAGATCTTGAGTTTTCCTCTTAAGGCTAAGTAGAGTCATGGTAGATCACATGGGCTCAGCTCACACAGCATGCTAAGAGAGGACACGTGAAGCTGTGATCTGTAAACCATGGATCATGGTTCTGGGTGCGTCAGGCTCCAAAAACCAAGAAAGACACATTGTGATTCTCGTAAGCAGATGTCTTGATTGTTCCTCACCTGTAGACAGAATCTTGCCAAATTAAAGCAGACTATTTGCAGCATTAAATATATACTCTGGGAATTATTAGGGAGGAGCTCTCTTCACCCTCTGTCTCACACACAATTGTCTCTTGCTATTCGGAAATGCAGCCCTTCCCTCCTGGGAATCTGATCTATATTCCATCAAAGGGCATCATGTTAGCTCGACCAACCATCACGTATTCAAGGAACCATCGTTCAATATCCTTCCACTCAAATCACTAAACTTCATCTGATTTTCTAAGAGGAGGAAAGGTTGATCTGAGAAAGAATCTTAGCTTCTATGTCTAAGGGTGGACTAGAATCTCGGTCTTCCACATCTAGTCCAGCACCACTATATCACCCAGAGTTTAGCAATTCCCTTGCAAAATCCTAAGAGTAAAGGGAATGGAGTAAGAAGAAATACCAAACTGCTTTAGCTCAACAGTTCTGGACTAGCTTTGAAATACTTAAATCCTAATTATCCAGAAAAGTCCCCTATTTCAGATGGCTTCAGGGTTTTTTTTTAGTGTGATAAGCTGCAGCAACAATAAGAGCTGACAAATCATCAGACTTTTCCAAGTGGAAACAGTTATTATAAAAACAACGCATGTCACTCTGGACCTGAAAAAGTGGTGTCCCATTCATGCGTTTCCCTGCAGGGTAGGGTCTCTGAAAGTTGGGGACAATTTCCAAAATGCAAGAATTGGCAGACAACTTTTGCCAAATGGGTGTTTTCCCAATTTCTCCAGCCAAGTTGCAAACAGACAGTTTCTGCAACCTCATTTCGCTAATGCTTTCATGCTTGCTAATCTCTTCAGTGAACCACCTACTTTGTTTCTCTCCAAGCTATAAAAATAACAATATCCTCTGCATATGTGGGTACGTGGGTAGGGTGAAAGGGGGCACATTTTGATGCATTTGGTACAAGGTTATTTCCTTCCACTCCCTCTATTTTCCAAGGATTTTGTAGGAAGGAGCAGGAAAAACTAGGGGCAGAGTTAAATGTGTCATTAGTGGAGAGTCTCTACATTGCCACAAATGATCCAAGTCCAACCCTTCTTGAATTCCACTGAACCTCATCTGGTGGCAATTTAATATTGAACATTAATTGGAGGTATTGAAGATCTTCTAGTCTGACCTCCTGCTCAAGCAGGAAGCCCTATACTATTTCAGACAAATGGTTGTCCAGTCTCTTCTTAGAAACCTCCAGTGATGGAGCACCACAATGTCTGGTGGCAAGCAGTTCCACTGGTTAATTGTCCTCACTGTTAGGAAGTTTCACCTTAGTTTTAGGTTGCTTCTCTCCTTGATTAGTTTCCACCCATTGCTTCTTCTCCTGCCTCCAGGTGCCTCTTTGGAGAAGCACCTGAAGGCAAGTTATTCCTCCCTCTTTTTTATGGCAGCCCTCAAATATTGGAAGACTGCTAACATTTCACCCCTAATCCTTCTTTTCATCAAACTAAACATACCCAATTCCTGCAACTGTTCTTCATATGTTTTAACTTTCAGTCCCTTAATCATCTTTGTTGTTCTTCTTTTACTCTTTCCACAGTCTCAACATTTTTTTTACGTTGTGTTGACCAAAACTGGATACAGGAAGGTGCCTCCAAAATGGTGAAAGGGTGTGGACATCCAAATTGAACTTCTGGATCCATTTAGGATTGCAGATAGACTAGGAAAAGCAGCAATTGTTCATATTCAGGCCTTCCAGGTAGCCCAAGCCAGAACCCTGAATATTATACACTACTTTTCTTGTAAGGTTACTGTAACAGAACTTTGCAAGTCTGAAAAATAACCCTCCTAAGTTTTCTTTGGGAGCTCCAGAGCAATATGAAATCAAATTAAAATTGTTGACAGGCTGTGTCAATTTCCAAATGTCGGCAGACCATTCCAATTTCCTCAGCCAAAGCACACAGTACAAACCTTTCTCTTTCTGTCAACACAAACAACTTTAACCGGGACACATTAGCAATGGAAATCCCTCTTTTTGCGGCTATGTCTATGATGGAATGCGTCTTCCATCGGTTTCCATTTCTATCCGAAACTGAGAGCGAAGGGGGAATCTGCATAATTGGCTCTGTGTTTCTAAAAGATTGGTTGTCGACTGTGAAGCATGCGGCTCCCCGGAATCCAGATGAAGTGTCAACACATCGTGTGTGGCTGTAAAACAAACATTTAGGAAAAAGTTGCAGATGGCAACCGATGAGAGAATTAGGAAGGAAGCAGCATAGTGGCAAGGCGGGGGAAAAACAAAAAACAAAACCTGGAGCATGCTGGCTTGACCTAAATTAGCTGTGTGGCATCCGAGCACCACTGGAATGTTATGCTGTAGCTGAGGAGAAGTATCAGCATGGCTTGATCGTAATTGGGTGTTACATTTTAAGCTGGTGTCAACAGAACAATGTGCCTTCGCCAGGAAATTGGAATCACGCCGTCGTTAGGTCTGAGCCAGAGAAAATAAGCCAACGCTCCTCAATATTTTGACAGGGTAGACCTGCTGAACAAATGTGGTTAAACCTGTAGTTGTATTATTTTTTCAAACAGGTTAGGTAGGGGAAGAGCAGGGTCCATGCCAGAATTTGGTATAGGGTTATACATTTTGCGAGAGAGGCTGTGAGATCTGTCAAGTCATCCCAATGGTTCTACGAGCCGTGGTGGTGCAGTGGTCAGAATGCAGTACAGCAGGCTACTTCTGCTGACTGCTGGCTGAATGCATTTTGGCAGATCGAATCTCACCAGGCTCAAGGTTGACTTAATCTTCCATCCTTCTGAGGTGGGTCAAATGATGACCCAGATTGTTGGGGGCAAGAGGCTGACTTGTAAACCACTTAAAGCGGGCTGTAAAGCTCTGTGAAACAGTACAAAAGTTTGAGTGCTATTGCTATTGCTATTGCTATTGCCCTTCCTTCCTTCCTTTCTTCCTTCCTTCCTTCCTTCCTTCCATGGTCCACAGTGGTCAGAATGCAGTATTGCTGGCTAACTGTGCAGACTGCCCAGGAGGAATTCTGGGAATTGATGTCCACAAGTCTGAAAGCTGTTAAATTTGAAGCCCCCTGGTATAGGGTCTCCTGCTTGGATTAGAAGACCTCCAAGTTCCCTTCTGACTCTATTCTGATTGATTGATTGATTGATTGATTGCATTAATCTGCTGTTCTAGGGTGGCATGGAAGAGAAGACTTATAACGATTACTTTTTTTTCTCCTCTAACTTGAGTTGTTAAAAAAAGGAAGCCAATAAAATTAGAAGAGAACCAGGCTCCCTGAAATGTGTTTTTCCCTCTATTCTTATGAAACTACAGTATGAAAAAGTACCCCCTTCATTTGGAAGAGTTATTGCTTAATATTTCTTCAAGTTGAATGCATCTATCAGCCAACCAACTGGCCATGTTTTGTTCCTATTCTTCAGCCTGAAAGTGCACCAAATAGAATTTCACTGTGTTATCACTACAGTTGAACCATCACAATTCTTGCAAAGGAACCTGTGCCTAAAATATATATTAGTGTTTACATATATCAGGAGTTTTCAACATGCACATTGTAGCTTTTATGAGGATGATTGAAATTCCCTTAAAGGAATTCTTCTAGGAATAAATTTAGCTATGTTGCCTCAGGGAGCAATGATCAACCATTATTATTATTATTATGACAGTCAGCCAGATGTTTAGACTGGATTTGGAATTTTTATGGACCTATTGAGTCCTTCCCATGGACCTGGGATAGGTGGATGTGGTTGTTTGATGGTGTTAAAGAGATTGTCACAGAATGTAAGCTGTTCCAAACAAAGTTGCCTTTTGCAATTGACTGATGGGGATTTTGTCAATGCCAATGTTCCAGTTATTTTAGAATTGCACCCAAGGTACCTATTGCTATTATTATGACAGGCAGTCCTCAACTTACAACAGTTCATTTAGTGACAAGACAAGCCAATGGGAAAAAACAAATTCACTTAACAACAGTGTTACTAATTCAACAACTGCAGTGATTCACTTAACCGCTGTGGCAAGAAAAATGGAGCAAAATTCACTTAACAGATGTCTCACTTTGCAACAAAAAGATTAGGCTCTGTTGTGGCCATAAGTTGAGGACCACCTGTATTAAACAGGCATTTAAGTATAGATGCAAAGGAAATTCCCCATAAATATGTTTGACTTCATTGCTGTTGGTCTTCTGTTGGAAAAGGGACCAAATATGAATAAGTCGAGCGCTTTTATTGATGTAACCTGTTTTTTATTAAACCACCATTGAGGGATCCTGGATACAAGTAAAAAAAAAAAAATTGAGATGTTGCTGATTGACAATTTTCAGAATTCCCCCCAAGCATGAGGGATGAGGTGAGACTTGTATCTTTGCATTAACATCTGTCCATCAATCTGCTGACTTTATTGGAAGAGGCCTGTGATGACCTAAAGGGGCGTGGCACAAAGGCAACACAGTCAAATAAGCAAGAAGTGTTCCTTTGGTACCTCCAACTTTACCCCCAGTGTCCAGGTTACTTTTGGCTGGAGAAAAATTTCTCCCAGGAACAGTCTTTAAGTGGAGAAAATTCAGTCCGAAAACAAAGTACATACAAACTCTAAATAAAAATTCACACAAACCACATTGCAGCAATTAACTTGACAGGGCAGGAGAAGGAATTGCAGAATTGAAAGGCCAGAAAAACACACACAGTTGGGAAGGCACCAAGAACCCAGATAAGCCTCCACAATACCAGATAATTCCCAACAACTTACTATGTGTAGCTTCTCTTTTTAAACACTATGTTCCCAACTGCAGCTAATAAAGGGAATCGGGGCCCTTTCCTCCTCCCTAAGCCATGCAACCCACCTTGCTCTCTTCTCCATTCCTCCCTGTGTGCCCTAGAATGAAGAGTGGGTGGGCCTGAGGTTTCCTCTGAACTCCCTCTCCCCTGATCTACCTCTTCCCTGCTCTGCCCAGCTGGACTTTGCCCTTCCCCAGTTTCTTCTACAGCCACCGGAGCCCCACTCCCACTCCCTGTCAGCTGCTCAGCCTCCCCCTCAGAATCAGATTCTGACAGGGGCATGACAAGCCCTTCGTGACTCTGATTCCTGAAATCCAGACCACATCACAACATCTGTGAGACCTGAAGACAGAATACAATTCTGTGTAAAGAGCAATGTGCAAAAAACAGAGAATGTGGATATTTCCTGTGGATTATGTTGGCCTTTTTTAAAAGTTGAAGCAACCAGAGTTTCTCAGGGCTTTATGGAAGCCTTTAGGGACCTTAGAATATTTAGGTTGAGAACTGGAAATATTACAGAATTGATCTCTCATTTCTATCAGAAATGATAGTCCTTATAGGCCTTGGCTATCATATTGGTTGCCAAATTAAACACTGAATTAAACAATACTGATTGAACCCTTCATGCAGAAGCACTAAAGTGTTTTATTGATGCATTGTGGAAGCAAAACCAGCAAATGTTCCAAACTTATGTAGCCTGGACAGGGAGAGAGGAAAGCAAGAGATGCACCTGATGCTAATTTCTCATTTTGCTCTGTGTCTAAGAAACCCCACAAGCGTGCAAAGGGATCTTGAGTTTATGAGCTTCTGCAGGTACACCTGTAAAACAGGTGATAGCCATTAAGTGTGAAGTTCTCCACTGGGAGATTTGTATATTGGAGAATGGCATAATGCCTGGGTTTATTATTGATTGATAATAGGCTAAATATAAATGAACAATTGGGTCTGGTTGATCTTATGAAATATTGGCCAAGATCAGGTTCTTTTCTTAGGGGGAATATTAAAAAACAGAAAACAAATTCAAAAGAGAATTCTGTTTTATTTCTGTGGCGGTATCTCTGTATCTCTCATCTGCTTTTCTGAATGCACATCGGAAACCAACTTCCTTCTCATGCAACACAAATGGACCCATAACCCCCTTGATTATAAACAACTGCAAACTGCATAAAACTAAAAATCCATAAAATTGATTCTCAGCGATAAAACAGCCAAGAGTACCACTGAAAAGGCCCATACAGTAATAAGGATCTCTGGGAATGTAGTTTTCGAAAATCCCATGAGGTTTGACAAAACAGGCAGCTTTAGGTTCATCCATAGAGAGGTTCTTTCATAATTGTGAGGCCATGTTGGAAAAATTCATATCAGCAGAGCTGGACAGTTGTACTTCTTTAAGGTAACACAAGTATGTGTTGGACTATGTTGAAGGGAGTCAAATGATGAATGTTTTTGATCTCAAGTTGCTCCTTCTTGCATGAGTATTATGGCCCACTGGAGGCTGGTGGAGCTGGCAGCAGAGTTGGATAGTAGTGAGGAGGTTGGGAAGGAACCTGGAGGCTGAGGAAGGCTCAGATGAGGGCTCTGTGTCAGAGGCAGAAATGGGACCAGGGCAGGCTGGCAGTCAGCTGCCTTTGGGCTTGGATAGCAGTGAGGCAGGGGAACTTCTGGAATTGGTTCCCAGCCTGCGCATGCGCAGAGCTGCCAAAAGGAAAGCACAATTAAGAACTCAGGGTCAACATGAGAGTAAAGCCACAGATAGATGATGAATGGCCCCTCCCATCAGGATTAAAAGAGAAGCAAAAGGGGAGGGGGCTTTTTCAGGAAACAACTCACTCGCTTGTTATTTTGTTCCAGCCTCGTGAGGATTTGTCTGTATAACCCAGCCCTTCCCTGCCAGCACTGAGTGTGGAACTATTTACCGGGCAGCGTTCCAGGATTGATAAAGGTCTGAGCTAATTAGTATATCTTTGCAAGACTGTTTGCCAAGCCATTGGCTGACTGTGAATGAAATAAATTCACATTAATGTAAACAAAAAAAAAAAAAGGTTTTGCTGTGACTCAAAATTGACTTATTCCTTTTTGGGAGGCCTCGGACAGAACAATGAGTATCTTCATCAGAAGGATGATACTTCTCAAAAGTAGTTGAGAAATTAACCAAAAATAGAGAATGGATTTGATTGGTGGTTCTGCAAACAGCTTAAGTATCAACATGAGGGCAAAAAGTGGACACCAAAGTCAATGCACAATCAAATCCAATCTTTTCTATGGTGATAGACCACCATAAGAGCTATGCACTAAAACATAGAATCATAGGGCTGGAATTCTTCAGTTGTTTAGAACTTGTATGGGAAATCCTAACCCATCAATCAATCAAGACATCAATCAGAATAGAGATGGAAGGGACCTTGGAGGCCTTCTAGTCCAAGTTCAAGGCAGGGGTCTCATACCATCCCAGTCAAATGGTTGTCCAGTCTTATTTTTTAAAAGCTTGCAGTGATGGAGCACCCACAACTCCAGGAAGCAGGCTATTCCATTGATTATTGCTCTCACTGCCAGAGTTACTTCTAGGTTGGATCTCTCTTTGACAAACTTCCACTTGTTACTTCTTGTCTTGCCTTCTGGTGCCCTAGAGAATAAATCAACCCCTTCTTCTTTGTGACAACCCCTCAAGTACTGGAAGACAGTTATCATGTCCCTGCTATTCCTTCTCTACAACAGACTGTACACACTGAGTTCCCTCAACCATTTGTCATATGATGTAGCCTCCAAACACTAGGTGGAACATATGTCAATTCTGTCTAGGCAGCTACCGGACAATTCTGTCCCCTGTGATCAGCCAATGATTTTGACTGGTCAGGACAAGTGACTTTAATCTTCTCTTTGGACCTTCAACATTTGTCTCCATTTTTCCAGGCAGCTCATGGAGAGCCATTCTGAAATATATATCAACACATTTGTTTTCTTTATAAGCTTTTCAGAATTCTGACTTTGATTTCTCTTGTGCTCTTCACCCCTCAGGTCAACATCATAAAGCTACATTTGTGCACTTTGGAATTTTGCAGCCCATTCTGGCTCTGCAAGATTCCCATGGTCTCCTCCCTTGGAAGAAAGCTCCATCATTTTGAACCAATGGCTGTTTTGGGCACCTTGAAAGTGTTTTCAGGGCAATCAAAGCAAATTTCATTACTGTAAATCTCTCCTCTTGTGACTCACAAGCCATAATTTGACTAATATCAGAGAGGCACTAATACATAATGTCACTGCCACTGTTCACAACACAACAAAAGGAAGTTCATCTAAGGTCTGAGCACTTGTGTATTGAAATTAAATTCAGTTTGTCTAGAGAACTTTTGGAATGTGATAAGCTCTTACTGGAGAAGAAGTGCTTAAAAATAGTGTGTGGCTGGAATGTTGCCCCAATCTGGAATCGGTTTGCCAAGTTGGAAAAGTTGAAAAACAATAGGTAAAACGTGAATGTCACAACTATTCCTTTGAGAGTGCCACTTGGTCTAGTGGTCAAGGTACTTGGCTAAAAAGCCAGAGATGGTGAGTCCTTGTCCCACCTTAGATATGAAAACCAGATACATGACCTTGAGTCAATTGAGGTCACTCACGACCAGGAGATTGTGAATTCTAGTCCTGCCTTAGATATGAAAACCATGGTGACTTTGAGCCAATCATTAGGAAATGATGATTTCAAGTCCCACCTTATCCATAAAAGCCCACTGGGCAGCTTTGGGCCAATTGCTAGGAGACTGTGAGTTCTAGTCCTACCTTAGGCATGAAAGCCAGTTGGGTGACTTTGGGCCAATCACCAGGAAACCACAAGTTCTAGCCTCACTTTAGACATGAAAGTTGGCTAGGTGACTTTGGGTTAGCCCCTCTCTCCCAGCCCAATGCCCCCAATAAGGTTGTTGATGTTGTTGTGGGGCAAATGGGAGGAGGAAGGTGTGCTGGATATGTTCACCACCTTGACTTATTTGTAAAAGCAATAAAGGTGGGATATAAATAAAGAAGGAAATAAAGAACTCTGAAGCTTGTGCAGAGCTGTGGATGGAGAGTTAATGAGTAATGGATGAAGGTCACGTAATAGCACCAGAACGTTATCTCATAAAGTTACATGCAGCTAGAAGTAGACGGCTTTTGTCTTTGTACCATGACAACGGTGATTAATTCAATCTTCCTTTGCTTAAAAACATGAATAACAATCACACCTGTTTTCAGATTCTAAAGCCATGTTTATGCATTCATCTCCCGATAATTTTATCTGCGTATCGCACCCAAGGATTATCTGTTTACAAGCCTGATTGTGATAGCTCTGTGACAGTGCAAAAAGCAAACACTGAAAAATGTTCAGAGGCTCCTTTTCAGATGAACAGAGTTGGAAGGGACCTTGTAGGTCATCTAGTCCTACCCCCCACCCAAGCAGGAGACCCTACACCATTTCTGACAGGTTGAAGTCCAGTCTCTTCTTGAAAGCTTCCAGTGATGAAGCTTCCACAACTTCTGAAGGCAACTTCTGTTCCATGGGTTGATGGTTCTCACTGTCAGGAAATTTTTCCTTATTTCTAGGTTGAATCTCTCTTTCCATCCATTGTTTCTTGTCTGGCCTTTGGATGTCTTGGAGAATAGCTTGACATCTTCCTCTCTGTGGCAGCCCCTCAAATATTGGAAGACTGCTGTCATGTCTCTCCTGGTCCTTCTCTTCACTAGACTAGCCAGGCCCAGTTCTGGCAACCGTTCATTGTATGTTTTAGTCTCCAGTCCCCTAATCATCCTGGTTGCTCTTCTCTACACTCTTTCTAGAGTCTCAACATCTTTTTATTGTGTGGTGACCAAAACTGGATGTAGTAATCTAGGTGTGTCTTATTAAAGCTTTATAGAGTGGTATTAGTACCTCCCTTGATCTTGATTGTATTTTCATTCAGCTGTCATTGATATTAGTGATCCTTTGTGGCCTGGTCTAGAGTGGATCCAGTTTGAATGGTGCCTGGAGATCTGATGCTTTTTTCAAAGTGAAACAACCTTCTTTCCCCCCTTGTCCCATTTTTGTAGAGTTACAACTTATGTGCAAAAAGGACACAGCTTAGATCACAACATTGCAGTTCAATGACTTCCTTCCTAGACACCTCAAATAAATAGGAGATCTTTTCCAGATCCTCTCTGCCCTACTATTTTTTTTATTGTAGGAAATTGAAAAAAAAGTAATAAAAATTCCTAACCCTTTAAAAGAGGAAAACAACAACAGAGTGGTCTAATGGAGGAACAATAAACCACTTATGTACCTTTCTTGAATGTTCTCTGGACTCCAAAAATCTGTACCAAACAGAAACCATGTCCAATCACTCATTGACACCTCCCAAGAAATAGACCATCACCACCTAACCTCACATAATTGAAATTCCATACAGATTATAAATATAGCAAGGCAATTCTCATTTCTGGACTCTTGGACGTATGGAGCTTTGCTGGCACACAACCTGGAAGACACCCAAGAAAGGTATCAGCAGACTAAAATCCACTTGGAAACAAAACTACATTCAGATAACCCATCTTGGATCATGGAAAGGCAAATTGGATACTTTTCCTGAGGGCCTTCCAGTTCATTAAAAAAAAAAAAATCTGTCCTAACAAAATCCACATGAATAGCAACAGTTTGTGAAGAAGCCAGGAGAATAATCCATAGTCCAGTGGTGGCTAACTTTTTGGGCTCCTGTGCCAAAAATTGTGTGCGCGCCAGTGCTCATACACTTACATGTCAGCACCCAGACTACAATGCGCCCCCCCCCCCACGCCCCCTGCACAACCACACAATCCCCCCCTTACCTGCACTGCACCTTACAGCTGATTTTTGGCCTCCCAGTGGCTTGGAAAAAGCCTCTGCAAGTCTTTTCAGGCCGAATTATAGACCTGTTCTGTCCACTTCCGGTATTACAGGAAGTGACGAAATGGGCCTATCATCCTGAAAAGCCTTTCAGAGGCTTTTTCCAAGCCTCTGGGAGGCCGAAAAAGGACTCAAACCAACCGGAAAAAAAATCAGCTGTGAGGTATGCGCGTTTGCAGTGAGATAAGTTTTCCTGTGGCTTGCACATCATAGGTTCACCATCATGGCCATAGTCCCATCACTGACTGGTAATGGAGGCAGCTGGTTTTTCTTTCTTCTTCCTTGATATTCTGGTCCTAACATTTCACTAAAATCAGGGGTGTCATACTCAAGGCCCGCAGGCTAGATCTGGCCCATGATGTGGTTGGATCTGGCCTGTGAGGCAGTCCTGGTCTACCCAATGTGAAGAGGAAAGATTAGGCCAGCATGGCTTTGCCCCAATCTACCCAGTGCAAAGATTAGGCCAACGTAGCTTTGGCTCAGTCTACTCAATGCGAAGAGGAAACATGCCAGCAGTTTGGGGAGTAGTGTCGAGCTGGCCATGCCCACCTGGTTGACTATACCCACCCAGTCAGTCATGCCCACCTAGCCCCTCCCCCCACAAGGTCAACCACAGCCCTCAATGAAATTGAGTTTGGCACTCCTGCACTAAATCATCTCCTATCCCAAAATGCACAATCCCAGAAACATAAACCCTGAAAATATGACCGTCCTCTCGAAACTGGGACAGATGGAATCAGGATATGATTGCACTTCCAAGCTACAGTCTGATAGAAAATGGGTGTCAGGATTCTAGCAGTTACCCCATTTAAATCATGACACTCGAGCCAAACTTCCAAAACTTCAAAAGGATTTATTAGGAGTTAAAATGTCCAGCACTGCCTGGGTGTAGCTGACATTCATTGTCAGCCTTGACTCTGGTTTCTCCCCCCCACCGCTGGGTGTATCATAATTCATATTCTCCAATGGGACACATCCATAGCCAAGAGGCCATCAGTCATGCTCTCCAGTTAGAATTTTGCAGGGCAGAAATTTCAGTAAGCTAGTTACTAACTTTGCAAAACTATTTATGGAATGCATGTTCAATTTCCAAGCTACCGCACTGCTCTTTCAAACCCCTTTCCCACCCTCCCTTTCTATTGGCAACTCTAAAAAGACCATAGAAATATTTTGTGGACTGACAACAGGATTCTTTTCTCCAGGTTCTGAAACTGATGGGTCCTAATTCTGCCAGTCCCCCTTTCTGCCAGTTCCTCATTTCTTCAGGGCTGAAGTGGTTCCATGCAAAGTGATTCAGCAGAAATGTTGACACCCCCTCCATCCACGTTTTTGCAATAGATCAAATGCTTTCTCAAATTGATGTCTTTGGCTGGATGAATCCAAAAAGTTCTATGCTGCACTCTGGCTCTCCTAATTACAGATTGAAAAAAGTGATACCTTGACAGCCTATAAATAAGGAAAAGATAAGAAAGGGACAACTTTGTTCATGACCTCTATTCCATGGAGAAACACTCCAGACTCAATAGTTAGAATCAGCATTTTCTGAATTCTAGTGAAACTCTGGATGTTTAGGCTAATTTGGGAGTACATTATGCTAATGTTGGTGGTCTGCCTCTCCTTCAGAGCTGGTGCATTCCTCTCAACTCTAAATTCTTACCATGCTATTCTTCAAAGCCTTCTTCTCAAGACCATGCCAAAGAATCCAGGCTCAGTTCTTGGTCTCCCAAGAGAAGATCTGGGGGAAAAAAAACAACAGGAATAATCTTGTACAATACTGAGATTGGTATTGCATTGATTCAAAGATCTCTCTTTTCAAGAAAGAGAGACTAGGGTGATGGCACATGAGTCCTGGAGACCTGACAACTTCTTCAGCCTCTCTTGAAGGCCATTTTTGAGGTCCCTGGACTGTGGGACGGGGACTGAGAATATGCTCATATGGTAGTGATGGTGTTGGGTGTGAAACACCAGGTCCAAATGTGAAGTCTAATTAAACTGATTAGTTAGCTAGTTCTAATTAACTAACACTTAGTCTGGTTCTGGTTATGTAGGAATTCTAGGCTGATCCCTCCCAGGTTCTGCCAGTCCTTCAACTACACATTTCCTTCCTCTCGTTCTTCATCTCCCTCCCTTCCTGTTGGAATTGTTGGAATGTATTTCTGTGCAACAACTACAGGAGTATTCAACCAGTAGACTGCAGTATTTACAAGTTTGGATCAATGGTATATACTCTATGTTCTTTTGTTCTAAGTAGAGTTTCCTGTTTCCTGTTACAATTATACAGTATAGTTGAGTAATAAAGCACATGGTGACTGTACTTTTGTATGCTTTGTGGTGCTTTAAATAAACAGAATTTCTATCCTTCCTTCCTTCCTTCCTTTCCCATCTTGTCAGGTGTGAAAGGCCAAATCCACATGTGAAGGTCCATTGAAATGGAGGTATTGCTAAACTGCCTATGCACAGGAATCTTCTCCATTAACAGCACCTGCTTGGAGTTAGATAAGGACCAATGGAATTCAAGGAATGGTTGGACTTATTTCATTCATGTCTATGCAGGGATTCTAGGCTGATGCCTCTTTTAATTCTTCCCCCAGTTCTGCTGTTCTGCCTCCTCCAGATGGGTTTCTATTCCACATTTTCCAATCCCACTTGGCTGTCTGTACTTCACATCAAAAGGATTATCTTAGAAGGAATCCCTTCCTGATGTCCTTGGGATGGATAGAAAGGAAGGTGGGGGAACACAGGAAAATTTCCATTTGCAAAGATTGAAAAAGAGATGGGACATTTGCATATATCTCCTTAACAACTGCAATAATTAATGGCCTTCTCCATCTTAATCCCAAAGACTTATGCATGCAGATAGATGCTTTATTGATAAACAGATGCCTTCCTTACCATCACTGGGAATAGATTTCAAATTCCACTTATCTTAGTACACAATGGCCGAGGAGTAGAATGGCATGTTTTATTATGATTATTATTTTAAAAAACAAACAAACTTGGACTATTCCCCAGCAGCTGTTTTCTGAGTTAGAAACTCACTTCTTTCTCTTCAACAACTCCTTTCAACTTTAAAACTTTTTTTTTTCTTGGCTAGATTCTTGATATTGATGAAATTGAGTTGGCGTTCTCTGGAGAGGCAGAATTTATTAAAGCAGTTAACCTGGCTTGGCTGTAGCTATCAATTAAAACCTTTCATTTACACTATGAAAGGCTGATAGCTTACTTGAAGTTCAAGGTTTTTTTAATGGGATGTTAATTGAGTACACCTGCAGTTGCCTAAAACTTTCATGAACAATTAAGTACAATCACTGCAAATTTTACTCGTCGTCTTTGCCAGATACCTAAATATTTCGTGGGGTAAAATCCAGCAGGGTATATCGGTGTGGTAGAAATGTTCAATCTTTTCCTACTTTCTGATTTATCCTCCTTTCTTGCTATTCTTATTTGTTAACTTCCCTTTTAATTTGTGCATGCATAATGTTTCAATTTAAGATATCTCTCCTGCTAGATATTTTTGGTATCTTTTTGCAGCTGAGTATTAGGTCCAAATTATAGTGCATCTGAATTTCTAGGGTTTGTTGGATAATCACGATCCCCCCCCCCCAATATATTATTAAAGCAGTTAGGATTTTTGCTTAAGTGTTTAAACATTTTAAGTGTACAGATTGATTCCACTTCTCTTCCAAGATATTCATATTTAATACATAGGATTTTATGTTCTACTTTGACAAAACAGCTAGAGTGAGCTCTGTCTCGTCATTATAACAAATGGTGATGTCTACCAACTCCTACTTTTTTAAAAAAATTGCATAAGTCAATACATGACATCAAGCCCTAAAAAGTAACAAGAGCTTGATGGGTTCCTAGTCCTATTCCAAATGAAGATTTGGGCTACTGTAAAATAATAGCCTTGGTTGTCCTGAAGAAGTGTTCCTCAGGAAGTGATCATGATTTGTTCAGCCATGAAACATCCGTAATAAAACTAGAGAGAGAGAGACTGAGTTGACATCAGATCAAGTCAAGGTCAAACCAATTAATTTAAAGACTGTAGGATCCAACTTATCAATTCTCCCTGAAGTTCTCCTAGTTCAATTTTTTTTTAAAAAAAAAACTTAAATTAAAAGGTCCTAGGATCTAATCTGGATCGGTCACTGGGACCAGAGGTTTCTGTCTGCTGAAGTTTCGGACTGGTGCTGGAGTTCATCTTCAGGGAACTTCTTTCTAGCAGAATGCATGCTATGGGCTGTTCTGTGTGTGGTACCACCACAAAACACACACTCTGCTAGAAAGAAGTTATTTGAGGATGGGCCCTAGCCAGTGGTGGAGTTCAAATAGTGGGTGTGGCTTGGTGGGCATGGCAGGGGAAGGTTACTGCAAAATCTCATTCCTTCCTTCCCCATCCCACTAACCTGCTTTCCAGCTCCATTCTCCTGTGCAGGGCAACCAAAGAAGACCCAGCTGATCAGCTGGAACTCAGGAGGCAGAGAATAGAGGGGGCAGGGCCAATTAGGAGTGGTATTTGCTGGTTCTCTGAACTGTTCAAAATTTCCACTACTGGTTCTCCAGAACTGGTCAGAACCTGTTGAATACCACCTCTGGCCCTAACAGGAGTCTAAAAGCTTGGAAGACAAAAACTTTAGTCCTGACCCAGATCCTGGGACACGTGTATTTACCTTCATACATAGAAGTTCCTTGTTGCCCAGATGTCCTTCCATTCTCAAAACTAAACTAGAAAATTATCCCAGCTAGGTTGCTTGCTGATTCTGATATGAACTGACCCACCCTGTATCTTCCAGGCTAATATGCATAATGGAAGGTCATTTTCCTTAGGTTTGGAGACCTCTAGAAATTGAATAATATCCTGTTGTTTTTAATGACTTGTGTAATTTCCATTAGGTAGTTCTATAAATTGAATAAATGTAATTAAATTAAAAGGAGGCATATTAGGGTAGATTAAATAGGAGAAGTGTGTTCATTGTAAGAATAACATTCCAAAAATACACATTTAAAATAGCAATTTAAAAGGACTTCTTTTTAAAAAAACAAACAAACCACCAGCTAATGGGGAAATGGAATCGTGAAACTGCAACTAACCAACAATAGGAAAGAAGTCGCTTTACTTGAATTGGCAATTTAAAATCTCAACCATGTCTCTGAAATCATTGGTTTCAGATGTTGGTTGGAACACTAACAGTGTTTGTGAGTTGGAAGGGACCTTGGAGGTCTTCTAGTCCAACCCACTGTTCAAGCAGGAGACTTTATACCAGTTCTGGATAAATGGTTGTCCAATTTCTTCTTGTATCCTGGTGAGGATTGTTTTTCTCCTTAAATATTTTCTGCAGTCATGTTTGTGGAGACCCTTTCCAAGGCTCCTTGGCTTTGAGGTATCCAGATGAAGAAGACACTGCCTCTTTTAACACCAGAAGATGAAGGATGAAAGAATGAATGAAAGATGAAGGCAAACATTATGGCTGGGCTGCAAATCCAGATGGTTTCCCATAAGCTTTAAGGGGTAGTTAAGCTTGGTGATGCGACTTTAATATCTGGAGATAAGCCTAAAGCATCACTGCCAGAAGGAAGAAACTTTTGGACCCTGATTCTTATCTCCTCTTTTCTTTTCTATCAAGGCAGGTTTATTAAGGCAAAAGAGTGTAGATATGGCTTTGAGAAAGAGGGAGGGAGAGAGGAACTCACAAAATAGGATAGTTGGAAGGGACTTTGGAAGTCTTCTATTCCAACCAGGAGTGGGATTCAAATTTTTTAACAACCAGTTCTGTGAGCGTGGCGAGGTGCGTGTGGCAATGTGACTGGATGGGCATTCTTCCTCTTCCTCTTCTCCTTCTTCTTCCAGCACCCGCCCACCCCATTTTTTTAACCTCTTGGGCCTCAGGGAAGCCTCCTGGGTGAAGCAGTAAGATAGCAAGGGGGATCCCAGCACAGCTGATAATCTGAACAGCTGAGCATCAGGAGGGAAAAAAATTACCTTACGGAGTGACTGGACAGGGGAGAATGCAGTCAGCGATGTCACGCATGCGTGATCAGGACTGACTGGGCATGGAGGGAAAGGGTGGGCAGAGAGGAGCAGGGCCAGCCAGGGGCACAATTTGCCGGTCTCCAAACTGTGCAGAATCATAACAACCGGTTCTATAGAACCGGTCCAAACTGAAAAATAACTCCATTTTGGCTTGTTTGATGTCCGATGGGGCAGCGAGAAATTCAGACAAGCTTTTCAGGTACAACTTTAAGGAACATTCCTTGAATTTTTTCTCCCTTCGTTTCTTCTCTTTGACCATCTCCAAGGCCAATCATCAGTGCTGCAATTGATTTGCACAACCCCCAAGAGAGAATGTGTGTCCCAAGGGTTCTATCCTGCTCATAAGCATTTTTCTGGCATTCTTGGCGATGTTGGGATGGTGACTTTGTGAGAACGGAAATGTAATACCTACTAAGCATTTTAATGCATTTTTTCCAGCTATGTTAGTTGGTGAAATATATCATTTATGTCTCCAGATTTGATTCCAAAGATTGGAGGTCTGTTAGGTTGGACAGTGTCACAGGTTATAGCATAAAATCCAAGAAGATAGGCTCAAGATCCATCTGGATCTTGACAGACTTGAATACTGGGTCATATTTTATAAAATTATATTTAATGTAGAGAAAACTAAAGTCCTACACTTAGGCAAGAAAAACCAAAAGTACACATAAATTGGGTGAAACCAGGCTTAATAGCAATAACTGTGAGAGGGATCTTGGAATTTTAGCGGACAACCAGCTAAACATGAGCCAGCAGTGTGCAGTAGCAGCAAAAAAAACTAATGCAATCCTAAATTGCATTAATAGAAGGATACAATCAAGATCAAGTGAGGTCCTAATACCATTCTATAAAGCCTTAGTAAGGACACACCTAAATTACTGCATCCATTTTTGGTCACCACAGTATAAAAATGATGTTTCAGTACTAGGAAATCTTAAATTGCCTCCCGAAGGGAAAAGTTGCTGCATTCCATGGCTTCAGGGATGAGCTAGATGTTCCAGAAATGAGCATTATGGATCTGTTATGATTCATATTTCAAAGTTGAGGGACAGGAGTTTTGGAAACAAGATGCTTGGAACTGACAGTGGGCATAATCAATCTCCATGAAATGTCAGCTACAAGAAGGCGTTTGGCTAGCTACAAGCAGAAACAGTTGGCTGGATTTAGTAGGCCCTGATCTGATCTTCCATGGTAATTACTGTCAATAAATTGAAGAGGAAATGGGCTGTACCTGCACACTGAACTTAGTTAGAGCAAGACGTTGCCTCTCAAAAGAAGATGCTCTCATTTAGGAAAGGAAGAAGAAAAATCAGTTGAAGAATTGTTGGTGGCTTTAGGTTCTGGTTTTTGTTGAATATAGAACAAACAGGAAAAGCAAAATCCTCATGGTCCACCTTTCTATATGCCTATTTTCTTGAAGTAGCTAATATCTCCTTCCTTATAGCCTTAACCACTTGTCATTCCAATGTGGCTTTTTGAAATCCTGTATGTGTTTTGAGGTTTTTTAAAAAATTTCTTTGAACTCTGCCAATTAACTAGTCTAGAAAAGTTCAATTTATGTGGGATTCTTTGGTGAAAACCACAACCTTTTTCTGAATAAACCCTTTTTTGGCTGAATTTGTTCCTCTAGTCACTTTAAATTTTAGTTTTTTTATTTCATGAGGATAAGTGAATATCATCTCCATGAGCAATTGTCTCTAGTAACTAGTTGAGATGAAGATCCAAGATGAATCAAGTTGGGGTATTAATTAGAGACTTTGGGGAACTTCTCCCAAGTAAAACTTTGGACCAAAACTTGTAAACCAATTTAGGAAACTCACAATCCAAAACTATTCTCGCCATGATGGATGAAAACAATCATTTCATTTTATTATTTTTCAAATGTTCATATGCTGAATTAGAGTGCACAGAAGAGCAACAAAGATGATTAAGGGACTGGAGGCTAAAACATACAAAGAATGGTTGCTGGAATTGGGTATGTCTAGTTAAATGACATGATAACAGTCTTCCAATATCTCAGGGGCTGCCCCAAAGAAGAGGGAGTCAAGCTCTTTTCCAAGGCACCTGAGGGCAGGATAAGAAGCAATGGAGGTAAACTTATCAAGAGAAGATCCAATCTAGAACTGAGAAAAAACCTCCTGACAAGGAGAACAATTAAACCAGTGGAGCAGCTTACCTCCAGGAGTTGTGAATGCTTCAACCCAGGAGGTTTTCCAAAAGTGACTGGAGAGCCATTTGTCCAGAATGGAATCAGGTGTCCTGCTTGATCCGTGGGCTGGACTAGAAGATCTTTAAGGTCCCATCTATCTCTGTTCTTCTGAATCTATCCCAAGCTGGTGGAGCAGATTGGGCAACCTTTAGATGGCAGAGGGTTGTGCTTTGCAATATTTATGAAGCTGAGATTGATTGCTTCTATACAAAATAAGTGGACCTGAAAGTAACCCTCACAATTTCCATTTTTTTTCTGACCTCTCATTTTTCTGAGTCCCCAGTCTGGCTTTTGAGATTTTGTGGTGGGTTAGGAACCAAAAAGTTCTTAAGAGCTTTGGTTCTTTCATATAGACAAATCCAGACAGTAATTTTTCACCTTCAAAATGTCAATTGATGTAATCTGATTTTCAGTCCCCACTTCCAACAAATGTCAGAAGTGGTGACAGGGCCAATATGTGTGTGTGTGTGTGTGTGTGTGCACGCGCGCGCACGCACACACGTCTTTGCAGGGTTACAGGATGTCAGGGACTGTAGGGTTACAGGCAGAGGTGGTCTTCAGCAGGTTCTGACTAGTTCTGGAGAACCAGTAGCAGAAATTTTGAGTAGTTCGGAGAACTGGCAAATGCCGCCTCTGACTGGCCCCGCCTCCTCTATTCTCTGCCTCCCATCGAGTCCCAGCTGATTGGCTGGGACTTCTTTGGTTGCCCTTTGCAGGAGAACGGAGCTGGAAAGCAGGTGAGTGGGGTGGGGAGGGAATGGGATTTTGCAGTATATCCTTCCCCTGTCACACCTACCAAGCCACACCTAACAAGCCATGCCATGCCCACCAAGCCACACCCACAGCTATTTGGCTGGGTCTTCTTTTGTTGCCTTGCATAGAAGAATGGAGCTGGAAAGCAGGTTAGTGGGGTGGGGAGGGTATGGGATTTTGCAGTATTCTTCCCCCAGGGAAGTGGAGAGGATATGGAGATTTTACAGTAACCTTTCCCTGCCATGCCCACCAAGCCACACCACACCCACCAAGCCCTGCCCACAGAACCGATAGTAAATTTTTTTGAATCCCACCACTGCAACTATGAGCCAGTCTTTTGCTAGTTCCAGGGTAGCTCTGTGGGCCAGATCTTAGCACCCTGCATGCTGCATGAGTTTGACACCCCTGTCCTACAGGGACAAAGAAAACAATTCATTTACACGATGAGCATCATTGTTTTACTTTTGTCCAAAACTCATGGCATTGAAGTGAAGCCAAAATCCTAGTGTACTTTCTGATTCCGCCACAGTTTTTAGGAAGCGGAGGGGGTCTCTGGCTCCTACCCTGAAGCTCAGAGTGGCTTTTGGCTTAACAATCTATTGTCAACTCATAAAACATTTTGTATACACAGAAGGAACAGGAGGAGTTTCAAAGAGCAGGCAACAGTGTGGAATCGAAAGTACATTTCATTCATATTTTCTTCGAAGACTGGTTCGATGACTGAAGCTTCTGCTGCAAAAAATATCTAATTGGAGAGCATGATTGGTGACTCTTGGCTATGGACATTTTTCATTGGATGATACACCCAGAGGAGTGGGGGGAAAAGCAGGATCAAAGATGACAGTGAATTACAGATTTCAGAGTTGGCTACGCCCAGGTTAGTGCCGGACGTAGAATGTTAACTTCGAATAAATCCTCTTTAGTTTTTGGGAGTGTGGCTCGAGGCTCATGATTTAATTGGAGTAACTGCCAGAATCCTGACATCTATTTGATGTGTTCTGAATCCAAAAGGTGGCGATTTGAAATCTCTTGTCTCTTGATTTTTGTCTTGAAATAAGGTTTGATATCATGGCTGAGGCTGAATGAAACAAGTGGGGGGGAAAAAAAATCTGCATTCCTTTGAGATGGGATTAGCATGGCCCGTTTTGAAAATGAGTGAATATTTCTTGAACTGCAGGTTAAGAGTATATGACAGTTTGGCCTGAATCTAACTCACGGCAAACCCCCCCCCCCCCCCCCGCTGAAATTAATTTTACAGCCTGCGAAAATGAGATTTGGAGACTTTGTTCAGACCCAGGCAGATAATGTCCAAGAACTATTTAATATATATCTATATCTATATCTATATATCTCTATCTATCTCTATATCTCTCTATATATCTATATATCTCTATCTCTATCTCAATCTATATATATTCTCCCCATAAAACAAAAATAAACACCTGCAGTTCTGCTCTGCACAAAGAATGCTGCGTCAGTTGTCCCTTTATCCTGACTCGGTTGGAAGGCAGGGGATTTTAAAAAACAAATATTGAAAAATTGCATTTGTTTGGCATCTCATAAAATAGATTTTTTTTTTCTGGGAGGGAGTTTCTGCAATTTAAATTATAAAGTGAAAATCAAGAGCTAAAACGCACCAGAAACAAGCACAACAGAAAACCCAGCCTTTCGACGATCTTCTGAATATATTATCTGAAGTTGAGACAGATTGAGAGACAGATTGGTAAATTGAGAGAAACAGCTTCTCCTTTCTACAAACCAAGATGGTTAAACTGCGGAGAGTGTGGGTTTGCAAAAAGAGGAAACCAGCCCTCTCTGTTCATTCTAGGCCAAGTGGTGGGATTCAATTTTTTTTTACTATTGGTTCTTGGGTGTGGCTTGGTGAGCCTGGCTTGTTGAGCGTGGGATGGGAAGAATACTGAAAAATCTCCATTCCCCCCCCCCCGCCACTCCTGGGGGAAAGTTACTACAAAATTCCCCATTACATTCCACTAACCTGCTTTCCAGCTCTGTTCTCCATTTTCAGGGCAACCAAAGAAGACCCAGCCCATCAGCTGGGATTCGGGAGGCGGAGAATAGATGGGGTGGGGCCAGTCAGAGGTGGGATTGGCCGGTTCTCTGAACGACGCAAAATTTCTGCTACCGGTTCCCCAGAACTGGTCAGGACCTGCTGAATCCCACCTGTGGTCCATCTGCACTTTAACAATCAAAAGAAATGTGGTTTTAAGGGAGCGTCCTTGCTTGAGGAAACCCACATTGTGGAATCTCCAGGAAGGGTTGGAAAAACTTCTGACTGAAATCTTTGGAAGTGTTTGCCCCCTGCCCATAATACAAACTCAGATAAGTGCTGGTGGAAGAGAATATCTGTAGTTTAGAATTGTGGGTGGGTGCTTGGTACTTTCTGAGCATGGTGATTTTCTTGCAGATGTTAAATTACCAAACTAGATGACAACATCAGTGCTAGAAGGGAGGGAGGGAGGAGGAAGAGGAAGAGGATGACTGTGCGATTCTTGGGACTCTCTGAACATGGTGATTTTCTTGCAGAAAATTAAATTACCAAACTAAGTAACACCATCAGTGCTAGAAGGGGAGGAGGAGGAGGAGGACTCTGGGATCTGTGGTCCTCTCTGAGCTTGGTTGTTTTCTTGCAGACATCTCATTACCAAACTAGGTAACATTATCAATGCTAGATGGGTTTGCTCTCCATTTATTATCTCTATTAGCAGTCTTGGTGTTATCTAGTTTGGTAAAGAAATGTCTGCAAGAAAACCACCAAACTCAGAGGGCACCAAGGACCCCAAGTGGAAGGAGATGCGGAAACTGTTGACTTCAACCTATTGCTCATGGTAGGGATCCAAATTCAAGATCCTTTTCTGGAACACACCTGGTAAAAGGAAGTCTGGATAGTAGTAACCCCATTATCACACCCTTCTTCTTCTCCCTTCATCCAATCCATTCTGCCTTCCTGAAACTTAAACTCATCATTTCATCTTTCGCATGCTGGACTGATGGAGAATACTTTTAATCTCGTTCAACGTGGTTTCTTTTTAAAGGGATTTAAAAAATGCTGTCAGTTTCCCCCCCACAATGTCCTTGAAATTAAAAGTACCCGGCTCCTACAAAGAACAATTTCCACTTCCTTGATCATCCTCATTATTCTTTTCTCAGCCTGTTCCAATTTCTTGGAATCTATTTTGTTAATTGAAGCCCAGTGTGTGTATCTACACGATGGAGCTTAGCCGTAACTTGTACACTCAGCATGGTAGTTTGCTAATTAACATCTAAGGGTTTAGAAAGTGACCCATCTCTTTCCTTCCTGTGAAAACAATGGGATTCAAATGTTACGAAGTGCCCCGCCCGGCCTTTTAACCTTGGCCAATTGCCTCTTATTTGGTTGTAAATCTAGACCAGGGGTGTAAAACTCAATTTTACCCAGGGCCACACCAGGGTTGTGTTTGACCTTGGAGGTCCGAGGGGGCGTAGCCGGGGAGGCATAGCCATAGTGGGCATGGCCAGCCCAACATCACTCGTGTTGGGGGCACCTGTAGTGGCCAAGTCTAAAGCAGGATTTCCCTGAGACCCTCCCTCACTCTCATTATAATCAATCTTCCTTCCTTCCTTCCTTCCTTCCTTCCTTCCTTCCTTCCTTCCTTCCTTCCTTCCTTCCTTCCTTCCTTATGATGTTGTCTAGTTGGGTAATGAAATGTCTGCAAGAAAACAGCCAAGCTCAGAGAGCACCAAGGACCACATAGTCCTCTTTCTCCAATTCCATCTCCTCCTCCCCTTCCTTCCTTCCTTCCTTCCTTCCTTCCTTCCTTCCTTCCTTCCT
>BLBF01000067.1:8411508-8422258 GCA_015471245.1 Laticauda colubrina
CTTCCTTCCTTCCTTCCTTCCTTCCTTCCTTCCTTCCTTCCTTCCTTTTCTCTCTTTTCCTTCCTTTCTCCCTTCCTTCCTTCCTCTCCTCCTCATTCCTTCCTTCCTTTTCTGTCTCTTTTTCCTCCCTCCCTCCTTCCCTCCTTCTATCCCTCCCTCCTTCAAGATCACTTTTGAAGACTTTGCATAGACGTTTACCTTCCACAGAGGGAAGCGATCACCTCTTTTCATCTGCATCTGAATGCTGACTGGTGACAGCCACTCCAAATATCAACTGTTCTCCATCCCACGGAACTGAACCCAGGACTTTCTGTATGCAAAGCAGGAGCTCAACCACCGAGCAAGCCACCATTCCTTTCTCTCCCACCCTGCCTCACCATCATAGTATAAAAGGATTGTTGGTGGTACAATTGGAACAGGAAAGGAAAGCACACATTGCCTCCTTTATGTGGGTTCTGGAGAATTAAGCCTTCATTTATCAATGGGATTCACCACCAAGGAGAAATCAACCTACTTTGAGATATGCAGATGAAATGCACTCTCACTAGCTAAGGTTGCATTGCCTTAGGCTGCCTCAGCCTGCAGTGTGTCACATTAACAGTCTGCTCCTCCTCGCTCAGGGCTTCTCTCTGACAGCCTCCAGAATCTCACCAGTCTTGTCCTAAAGTCAACCAGAACACAAAATATAGCAAAGTTGGAAGGGACTTTGAAGATCTTCTAGTCCACTTCCCTGCTTCAGCAGGAAATGGTACCCTATAGTACCATTTCAGACAGGTGGATGTCCAGTCTCTTCTTAAAAGCCTCTAGTGATGGAGCAAGCTATTCTAACTGATGAATTAACTTGGTTAATTAACTGGTTAACTCGAAATCTTCCATTCAGAAATCCACCTCTTAAAGTTAACATAACTCTTCAAGAATTTACATCTTTTCCAGGCCTACCTCCTCAAGCACAGGAAGTTGCTCTAATTAATTACAGACATATGCTGAACTCATATAATATCTGAAGTGTTTCCTCCCCCCCGAGTTATTTTCAAAGCAAGCTCAGTGTGCACCCGTGCTTTGAAAATTACACGCACATGTACACAATTTAATAATTATGAACACTTTTTTTTTCAAAGCAGGCACATCTAATTTATACATACACAAATACAAATGCACGCTGGCTCTGTGCGAACTACATGTTCAAAGGCATGATACAGTTAATCATACTTTAATGTTTTAATTATTTTCCCCCCTTCATTTATAACTTGTAAGTGCCCAGAATTGCCCAGCAGGGTGGGATAAAAAATTAATTAATTAAGCAATCAATTGATCAATCTATTAAATAAATAATAAAAGAGGCAATTCTCTTTCCTTCCCTGCTTTATTTCGGAATATTGTTTTTTCCAACTGCCTGCTTTCTTGTTCTCTCATTCCTATCCCCCACCCAATTTTCCCTCATAAAACACCAAGTTAGCCTGAGGGGTGATTTTTAAGTTACCTTGCAATGAAAAGTAGCATGCTGTATCGAGTAAGAACAGAGTAATGAAAACCTGGTGTAACCCTCTCCGAATATGTTGTGGGTTCCAATAAGTCTTTTGCTGGGAGCCATTTTTACATGTCCTGCTTTACAATGAATTTAGGGATCAATTATTCAGAAAAAGTGGGCCAGAATGGCATTATTTTTATATCTCTGGCTCAAAGTTGTGTATGTGTGCTGCAGTTGGATTCACAAAGCCATGTCCTGTGTCTTTTGGTTCTCTTATAGCACTTGAAATATCCAGGTTGATATGGTGAGATATTCAATGCTCTCTGAGTTTGGTGGTTTTCTTGCAGACGTTTCATTACCTAACTAAGTAATCTCAGCAGTGCTACAATAGAATGAGGTTTGCAAAGAGGAAGAGGAGGAGGAGGAGGAATATGGGGTCCTTGGTGCTCTCTGGGCTTGTTTGTTTTCTTGCAGACATTTCATTACCCAACTAGGTAACATCAGCAGTGTTCGAATGGAATGAGGTTTGTGGAGGAGGAGGAGGAGGAGGAGGAGGAGGAGGAGGAGGAGGAGGAGGAGAGCTGGGGAGAACTCTGAAGAAACTTTCTAACAGTGAGAACAATCAACCCATGGAACAGAAGTTGCCTTTGGAGGTTGTGGGAGCTTCATCACTTGAGACTTTCAAGAAGAGACTGGACTGACCTCGGTCAGAAATGGTGTAGGGTCTCCCGTTTGGGCGGGGAGTTGGTCTCGATGACCTACAAGGTCCCTTCCAACTCTGACGATCTGTTACCTGAATATGGGTGAAATATTCACTGTCTCCTTCCCAAGATTTCAGATGCCACCAATGCTGTGAATGTCTCTTTATGAGAGCTGGGGAGAACTCTGAAGGGCTAAAGTGGCAACCTTTTTTTTTTTCCTGGATGACACTCAAACGGACATCTGCACCCTGCTATGCTCCACAAGTCTTCTAAGTTGCTTTCAACTTGGCACCGTTTTGACATGATTCAGTAAATTTAGATTACTGGCTGTTCTCTTTGAAATGACATCACGGGCCTGAGAGAACAGAGAAGGCAGATGGGAGAGAGAGAGAGAGAGAGAGAGAGCATGAAATGAAAGACAATACTCCCCTCCATTTAATCATGTGATGCCCTCATCGTTTCTCCTTTATTTTTTTTTCCTTTTAAAAAAATTATTCCATTCAGAAGATCAAAATACAGAGTCCAAAGGCCAAAAAATAAATAAATTAAACAAAGACAAAACAAAAGCAGATAAAAACATCCTTAGTTCAACTATCCCGCTCAGAAAAGTCTTTCAGATTCGAAGGCCAGGTTGGGGGTGCAGAGACTGAAAACTCTCATGGGGTATATGTCTAGTTTGATGAAAAGAAGGACTAGGGGAGACAGGATAACAGTGTTCCAATATCTCAGGGGCTGCCCCAAAGAAGAGGGAGTCAAGCTATTCTCCAAAGCACCTGAGGGCAGGACAAGAAGCAATGGGTGGAAACTCATCAAGGAGAGAAGCAAGCTGGAACTAAGAAGAAACTTAATATAGCTGGTTGGACTAGAAGACCTCCAAGGTCCCTTCCAACTCTGTTATACTGCTACCCTCTTCTTTAAAGCACCTGAAGGCAGGACAAGGAGCAACGGGTGGAAACTAGTCAAGGAGAGAAGCAACCTAGAACTAAGGAGAAATTTTCTGACAGGGAGAACAATTAACCAGTGGTTAACCAACTTTACTCCAGAACTTGTGTGTGCTCCATCACTTGAGGCTTTTAAAGAAAGGATTGGACAACTGGAATGGCATAGGATCTCCTGCTTGGTCAGAGGGCTGGATTGGAAGACCTCTAAGGTCTCTTCCAACTCTGTTGTTCTATTCAGGAAAATGATGAAATTTCTTTGCCACAAAGAAGACCCTGCAACACCTCCTGCTCCAAGAGGCTGTGCCGGTGCAACAAGTCTCACAAAGACTCATTTCTGGTGGAGTTTGGGGGAGAGAAAGAAAGACTTCTGCTGCTTCTGCTGCTTTCCTTGCACAAAGCCCAAACTCTCTCCTCTCTCTCTCTCTCCCTTCCTGAGAATGGAGCTGGAAACGGTATCCTGCAATCCCAAACAAAGAATGATCAATCGGTAGGAATATAGAGTGGGGGATTTTCCTGCAGACTTTTTTGGGGGATTTTCCCAGGGTCTCTGGTCCACGGGGTTTGAAATTATGAACTTGGTGGTCCTGAGTTCCAAAAGGTTGGCGACCCCTGGACTAGATAACCTACAAGATCCCATCCGACTCAGTTACTCAGATGTTATTCTATTCTCTTAATGGCCTGTCCCTGCCCCATTAAGCTGCATTAGCCACCCATTTGGGAGCTAATAAAATAAAACATCATTTTGAGCCCACCAGATGTTGATGAATAAACTGGTGCTAAATCAGCAGCCATAAAAGCAGTATTGGGGTCAGGAGTCAACTATCTGCCGGGGGGGGGGGGGGAAACACACATACACATACACACAAAACACGCAATGCGTCAGGAGCCGAGGTAATCCACCGGTGTTTGGGTGTTTTTTGCGAGCCATCTAGAATCATCTGCTATGCTTCGCTGGAGTTTAATTTCAGGAAGGAGAAGCACCGGACTCTCAATTATGCATAAGTGCTAAAAAGCCAAACTGTTGCAAAGACAGCGCTCTAATTGACCGGTTGCATTTGGCGAAGGTTGCTTGTTTGAGGATGTCTCTTTTGCGAGTTTTTGGGATGGGTCAGCACCATTCCCTGCCAATTTGTTTTCCCTCTGTGGAGAAGGATGGGGGAAAGGGGGGTTCAGGGTTCCCCACCATCACCGA
This sequence comes from Laticauda colubrina, assembly GCA_015471245.1. Classification (NCBI taxonomy): domain Eukaryota; kingdom Metazoa; phylum Chordata; class Lepidosauria; order Squamata; family Elapidae; genus Laticauda; species Laticauda colubrina. Next base: position 8,415,811 of record BLBF01000067.1, read on the forward strand.
AAGGGGAAAAGCAATGCTTCCTGAAAAGTTTTCTCCCTGGCAATGGCTGGATTGCTGGAAGAACCTGTTAGGGAAGCTACCCACTAAATAACCTCATCCGTGCTAGAAGGGAAAGCAAAGCCTACTCCCTTCTAGCACTGATGATGTTACCTAGTTGGGTCATGAACTGTTAGCAAGAAAATCACCAAGCTCAGAGAGCACCAAGGACCCCACAGTTCTCCTCCTCCTCCTCCTCCTCCTCCTCTCCATACTCCCTTCTAGCAATGATGATATTTCCTAGTGGGATAATGAAACATCTGCAAGAAAACCACCAAGCTCAAAGAACCCCCACAGTTCTCCTCATCTTCTTCTTCCTCTTCCTCTTTTCCTCTTCCTCTTCCTCCTCCTCTCCTCTCCACAAACATCTGTCCTAGCAATGATGATATTACGTAGTTGGGTCATGAAACATCTGCAAGAAACCCACCAAGCTCAGAGAGGCCCCACAGTTCTCCTCCTCCTCTCCACACTCCCCTCCCCTCTCTCTTTCCTACATCTTCTTTCTTCCTCCCCATCTTCCTCTCTTCTCCATGAACACTCCTCCTTCTGGCAATGATGATATTACATAGTTGGGTCATGAAATGTCTGCAGGAAAACCACCAAGCTCAGAGAGTGCCAAGCACCCAGCAGTTCAATCCTGAGCTCCAGATAGTTTTTTTCCACAGTTCCTCCCTGATCCAGCCTTTTAAGCAAGCATTTCCTCCTAGCGTTAATAATTCCAAGGAGACTTTCAAACCGGATGGCAGCTCTCTCTGGATCATTCTCTCCCAGTCTGAAACTTAATCAGGGCCTTCTGCTCCTCTTTTTAAATGCCTTCTTTATTTATTTTTTTAACCAACTGCCTCAATAAGGTGACACGCAAAGCAGCCCTTAAATTTATCAAACGAAACAAACAAACAATGAAGTTTTATTGGCCGGGTTAGCTAAATTGGAATAATCCATTCCCGCTTTCTGTTGATCCCCAGCCAATGAGGCCAAAAAAAGTTTTGATGTTTTTAACATGGTGGTTTTGTTTTAATTAATGTTTTAAGTGCAGTTAAATAGCTCTTCAATGGATGACGTGCGCTGGCTGGTTTCTTTGGTGCTGCTCATTTCAGGCCCTTCTCTGCAGTGTGTCTGGCGCTGAGCCCATCCATCACCCATGCATCTCATGCATCGATTGTTCTCAGAAATAAAAGTTGGAAGAGATCCAAAGTCTGCAACCAGCAGGCCTCATTGATGTAAGAGGAACAGGAGGATAAGCGAGGCTTTTATGGGGAGGAAGGAGAAAACAAAAAACAAAAAGGGAAAACACAATGCAACATTACACAAATGTTTGATGTGGAGGTCAATGGAGTTTGGCCGGCTTCATCTCTTCTTTCTTTGTGGGAAGCAAAGTGCTACCGCACTATTTTCTGATGTGATCTTCTGTCATTGATTTTGGCTCTCCGCAAATGCAAGGAAGGAGACAAAGAACTCACTTTGTCTCAGTGGACTTTGAGTCTGGGTTTGTGGTGGTGGGGATGCTTGAGAAATGCAACTATTTGTTGAGTCTAAATTCATGTTGTGCCAAAAAAAGAAAAAGATAATGCCTTCTGTGATGGGGACACAACTATTTTCTTTCATGTAAATGGGAAAGAAAGAAAGAAAGAGCTATTGAATGTTTTTGAACCCGGTGAACCTACTGAAATCAGGGATGGGCTGCTGGGGGCTCACAGGGGCTCAGGAGAGCCCCTAATCTCAGAAAGATAAGCAGCTAGGGAAAGTTCTTAATAGACTTAATTGAACTTCTGGGTGTTCCGCCAAGAGTATTTCACACCTGGTAAAAGTGTTGCAAGCTAGATAAACAATCCACTCAGTGCTTGGGAGGGAGAGCCATTGAAAAAAACCAGATAACATAACCACCAGCCTCCAAAGGGATTAATTTCCAAATAATAAGAATCATGTAACTCATCAGAAACTCCACTAAGACTCCAAGATCCCTCCCACAGTCACTACTATTAAGCCTGGTTTCACCCAGTCTTTTATTTAAATATTAAATTCACGAAATAATGCACAACCTTTTGGTATATATATATATTTTTTAGGTAATTAGGGCAAAGAAGTGACATTGTGTTGGCCACCCCCACCCAATCACATGACCACCCTGCCACACCCACCCTGCCAATCATTAGGGCAGACAGCCCCTTGTTAAAAAATTTGAAGCTGACTCGTGATTGACATGTCTTCTCCAATGCACCTAAGGGCAGACCAAGAAGCTACTTTGATAAGTAGCTTATCAAAGAGAGATTCTACCCTGAATGAAGGACAAACTTCCTAACAGTGAGAACAATTAGAAGGGACCTGGGAGGTCTTCTAGTCTGACCTCCTACTCAAAGCAGGAGACCCTGACCTAGACCATTCCAGACAAATGGCTGTCTGGCCTCTTCTTCAAAACCTCCAGGGGCAGAGCAGCCACAACTTCTGGAGACAACCAGAATTCTGGGAGTTGAAGTCCACACCACTTAACATGGCTGAGAATGAGAAAGAATGATCTACAAAGATCAAAATTGGGCAGGCCATAGATTTCACTAAGCTGAACTCTGAAGAAGCAGGATGCGAGTATTGATGCTTTGATATTGGAGAAAGGTAACAGAATAACAGAGTTGGGAGGGACCTTAGTGGTCTTCTAGTCCAACCCTCCACTCAAGCAGGAGACCTTACATAATTATGGAATTAATCAGTGGGACAGCTTCCCTCCAGAAAATGGGTGCTCCATCACTGGAGATTTTGAAGAAGAGACCGGACAGCCATTTGTCTGGAATGGTCTAGGTCAAGGTCTCCAACTTTGAGTAGGAGGTTAGACTAGAAGTCCTCCAAAGTCCCTCCTAACTCTTATTCCATAGTCTGTTTTCCTCAGTTGGAAGAAAATAGGAAGTGAGGTGGCTGGGTGCCAAAGAATGAAGGCCTTTGAACTCTGTTTCTGGAGAAGACGCCTTGGACTGCAAGGCGATCCAACCAGTCAGTCCTAGAGGGGAATCAACCGTGCCTGCTCTTTGGAAGGCCAGATCCTGAAGATGAAACTCAAAGACTTTGGCCACCTCATGAGAAGGAAGGACTCACTGTAGAAGAGCCTAATGCTGGGAACGATGGAGCACAATAGAAGAAGAATGGGACGGCAGAGAAGGAGGACTGCCATTTGGACAGAAATGGTTGTCAGAAATGGTGTCGGGTCTCCCGCTTGGGCAGGGGGTTGGACTAGATGACCTACAAGGTCCCTTCCAACTCTGATTATCTGTTATGTGTTAAGGAGGAGGCTGGATGGAGTCCCTGAAGCAGTCGGCGTGAGCTTCAGTGGACTCCAGAAGATGGTAGAGGACAGAAAGGCCTGGAGGAACATTGGCCATGGGGTTGTGATGGGTTGGACATGACTTTGCAACTATCAACAACAACAGGTGGATGAGGCAAAATTCTCAGAGTGAAAACTGCACAAAATGCAGGCCCCCAACACCGTTCATCTATTCCTGATGAGAATATTCCTCATCTTTTCTTTTTTCCCTTGAAAAGACCAGTTCTGTCCTATTTTAGAACTTTCAGCTCAAGGAAAAACCCCATTCATGAGAATGAAAACTTTTGAAACAAAGGTGGTTTAATTCCTGTGTTGCTTTTCCATCGTTTGCTATCCTTCATCAGCCCAGTTCCATGGCCCGACCAGCTTGGCGGCCTGAATCCCCTGTGGATGGGGTTGAGGTTCAAAGAGAAAAGCTCAGATATGTTAGCTGAAAGGGGAAACTTATTAGCCTTCCCGTCAAAATGTCTGCAGTGCCGGCAGATAAGAATTCCTCTTGATGCAGCCATGAGACACTTTTGATGGGAGGCTTTAATAATTTGCAGTCGTGTTTGTTTAATCGTTTGGCTTTATGGATCAGAAATCCCTTTTATGTCCCTGCTCAATAGGGCAAGCATTCATTTCTGGGCTATGGCTGTTCTTTATATCAATTTGGCTCCCTTCAGGGTATTTTTCCATGTCATTTTGCAGTATGGGTAAATATCCAAAGTGATCAAGTTCAAGATGGAGGAGACCAATTTCAAGCAAGACTTTTCTGAATGTTTAAATCCAAGAAAGCTGAGGTGAAGAGAAGCATGGTATCAACTAAAAAGATACTCCTTTGGTCTTTTTAGCTGCCAGAAAAAGGGAGTGGGGGAAAACAAGGCATTCTTGAAATGCCTAGATAATCACCTTGGCAACCCAAAGTTGTCAGAGTGTAAGAAAGTTATTGGAGAGCATGATAGATGACTCTTGGAGACGGATGTGTCCCACTGGAGGAGTCACATCCAGGGGGTGGGGGAAAGACCAGGGTTAAGGGGGAAATGTATGATGTGATTTAGTATCGGCTACACCCAGCCACGTGCCAACATGGCAATTTCTAATAAAACAATTTACTTTTTCTGAGATGCGGCTAGGGACTTTTGATCTGAATGAGGGTGGATTTGTTGGAGCCCTGACACATGGGGCAAATTCATCTCTCTAATGAAACAGTTCTAGGGATGACCAACCTTGACCACTTTAAGACCTGTCGACTTCAACTCCCAGAATTCCCCAGCCAACGTGAACCCTAACTCATTCAAATACAGTAGCTTTACATCAAGGGTGCTTCAATCTTGGCAACTTTAAGATTTGTGGACTCCCAGAATTCCCCAGCCAGCCAAAGAGAAGAGGGTAAAGCTCTTGTGGGTGGGATATTCTTGTTTAGAAGATTTAGAGATGGCCAAGGAACCTGGGGATTGGTTTTTTTAATGGAAAATGGCTCCAGAAGTTGTGAATCCTCCTGCCATGCCTCTGTTGGAGACTGACTCTGAGGGAGAGGAGGAACAGCTGACAGGGAGTTGAAGGGTGGCTCTGGAGGTTGTGGAGGAGGCTGGGGAAGAGCAGAGGTTAGCTGAGCAGTCAGAGGAGGACCCCGGGCCCATCCTATATCCAACCTAGGGCACACGGGGAGGAGAGGATAAGGGAGAGATGTGGTCTAGTGGAGAGAAGAAGGTCTTGATCCTCTTCATGGGCTGCAGCTGTGACAATTGAATAAGAGGATGGACATGCGTACGGGTGAACGCTGGAAACAAAGCATGGAAATATCTCTAGTTTATGGTTCCTCTCTGAGTTTGGCGTCCTTCCCAGTGTGTGTTCTGATATCCGTGGACGTCTTCCAGCCCTTATCTTGCCTGGTTTGTCTTATTTTTTACTCTTTATAATTTAAACGGCATTTCCTCCTTCTTGTAACTGTTTGTGTGGGAGTTTTTTTGTCTCCAGTCAAGGATATTTGGAGCTTGGAAGCAAAGTGAAGGAATAAAAAGGCCTTCACCTGTTTTTTGTGACTGTGTTTATTTTGTACCCCACCCTGGGTCATCAAACCTCCATCACAGGAGGTTTTAAAGAGGAGATTGGATAGGCATTTGGCCGGAATGGTATCAGGTCTCCTGCTTGAGCAGGGGGTGGGACTAGAAGACCTTCAAGTTCCCTTCTGTTAGGAAAAACTAAGTCTAATTGCATTTTGAAAAACCACCTTTGGGACAACTGTGACTTGCATGATCGAGATTCTTCATAGACATCCCACTTGTATCTTTTTTGAAGAAATCTTTTTATTTTATTTTTATTTTTGTTTATTTTTGTCAAGCATGCATTTGATAATATATCAAAGTATAAACTGATTATTAATACAGGAAATAGATATGAATAAAAGGGAACATTAAGACAGAGACGGTAGGCACAATTGGTGCACTTATGCACGCTCCCTACAGACCTCTTAGGAAAGGGGTGAGGTCAATAGTAGACAGTCTGAGCTTAAAGTGTTTGGGGTTTGGGGAAGAAACCACAGAGTCAGGTAGAGTATACCAGACATTGACCACTCTGGTGCTGAAGTCGTATTTCCTGCAATCGAGTTTGGTGCGGTTTACCCTGATTTTGTATCTATTGTGTGCTCATGTATTGTTGAGGTTGAAGCTGAAGTAGTCATTGACAGGTTGCAATAGATAATTTTATGTACTACGCTTAGGTCCAGATCAAAGGCGGCGTAGTTCTAAGTTATCTAAGCCTAAAATTTCAAGTCTGGTGACATAGGGTATTCTGTTGTGAGTAGAGGAGTGGAAGACTCTTCTCATGAAATATTTCTTCTCTTGGGCCTTAGAAGTTAGAGTCTTGAGGAGATGTGGACCAGAAAACAATGCCCCTAAGAACTTTCTCTGCCATCACCAAAGCTCCATCAAGAGAAACCTTCAAAAAGAGCAACAAGAATATGACATTTTAAACCGAAAGGGATTGAATGGAAAGCTTTATTTTAGACTCCATTGCAACATCGGTGCAATTTACACTGAATACCATCAACCCCTTGATCGTTAAGCAGCTGTGAGATTTCTTCTTCTTCTTCTTCTTCTTCTTCTTCTTCTTCTTCTTCTTCTT
>BLBF01000067.1:8427733-8446478 GCA_015471245.1 Laticauda colubrina
TACATAGGACAAACTAACAGAAGAATTAGTGCACGCATTGAAGAACACAAGAACTCAATCAAAAAAGAAGAACTGACCTCTTCCCTGGTCCAACACCTCAAAGCCACAGGACATGAAATTGACTTTAAAAATACCAGAACTATCGCCAAAACCGAACACTTCAACAACAGAATAATCAGAGAAGCCATAGAGATAGAGAAACGCCCACACAGCATGAATAGACGAGATGATACCTCCCGCCTACCAACCATTTGGAAACCTGCCCTCATTAATAAACGAGTAACTAACATGAAGAATGACACCAGACCCACACCCGCAAGTGCCACACAAGATGCTACCACCACACTTCCACACAGAAAAAAGACTCACACCCACACAGAAGAGGAGACACGACCACGAACCAGAAACCATACTGCAGCTGCACCACTACCCACTTCAAACCCCTCTGACCCATACAAGAAGCAAACTGACACCCACCATGAAGATGTGGCACGACCACGAACACGAAGCCAAACAACAAAATCACAGCTCACCAGCTCAAATCCCCCAGTAACTAAGACTAACCTGAGCACAACCAAGCCCCCACCTAAGCAGAACACACCCCCAGCCAATCAGAACACAGCCAACCCCCCTACCAATCAGAACACAGCCAAACCCCCACCCAATCAAGTCACACCCCCACTAGCAGTTAAAAGGAAGAAGCAGCTGCAAGCTCACATTACTCTGAGAAGCACAGAGCTGAAGAAACAAGCCTGAAGATGATGAATGAGACTTCATCGAAACGTTGCCTAGATACTTCCAATTCTACGCGGGTACTTACATGTGTGCTGTTTAGCTTCCTTCGGGTATTATCCCACGTCATTGTAGTTCTGTTAAAGTTGTAGCAACGTTTCAGCAGAATCCCATCTGCCATCATCAGGCTTCTGTGTGTATAATATATAATATATAAGAGTATATATTACTCTTATGGAAGTGCTCTTGTGACTTGCAAAAGCCTAAACTGAGAATTCTGCTTCCATCTCAAATTTCCAAGTTGTGACCCACTGAATCTCACGGGAAACAAAATTGTTTCTGAATCTGAGCCAGTTCTGGACAAGGTTGTCCTCTTGAAATTAGGAAGGTCTTGTTTCTATGATGAATCCAGAAACAGATCTTACAGATTAACAGAGTTGGAAGGGACCTTGTAGGTCATCTAGTCCAACCCCCCTGCCCAAGCAGGAGACCCTACACAATTTCTGACAAATGACAGTCCAATCTCTTCTTGAAAGCCTCCAGGGATGAAGCTCCCATAACTTCTCTGTGTTCTTTGTAAAACCTTTGTGTATTTCTTTAAACAATATTATTGTTTCAGAATTTCCATATTTGGTACAAGCAACATTCACAAGTTTCTTTAGAAACGAGATAGAAAGAGATTAGAGATTTTTTAAAAAAATGAATTGTAGGAGATATCCACCCTTAAAATCACCTCAAAATGGGCTTTACAAGCTCAGCTACATGCCTTCTGGCAACACGACATTGACCTCTTGATGTTCTCCAGAAAGTTGGAAAGTTAAGACTCCATCATCTCAAACACTGCACAGCCCACATTCAGCCCAAGACTTGAGTTTAAGAAGAAAGAATTAATTTGAGGTACAGTATATCTACTATTCTGGGGTCACAATGGCTCAATGGTTAAAAACGCTGAGCTTGTCAGTCCCAAGTGCTGCATGACAGGGTGAGTTCCCATGGCAAATGCAAATAGATAAATTGGTACCACTTTGGTGGAAAGGGAGCAGCATTCTGTGAACTTCAGCATATAGTCAAGCCACATGACTTCTGGACAAGATAGTTCCCTCAGCTAAGAAATGAAGATGAGTATTGCCCCCTAGAGTTGAAAATAACTGGACAGGGGGTACTTTTGCCTTTATATCTATTTTATAGCCTTGAGGAATGCTGTTACTCAAATAGTTACCACACCAGATGGAAAAATAACTCATGGATGTAAGGCAGGTTTTTTTTTTCTTTCAAAGATGGATGGGCTGGGGAATGCAAGTTTTCATAATTGGGAGAAGAAAAATGTAGCCACTGAAGATGGTGATAGCTGTGCTTTCCAGAATTTTGCACCAGTTTAAAATAAAATCACAAAAATGGTATATAACAGGGAGATAATATATACAGAGAAAATGGAGTCAAAGAAACAACCTGATAAAAAAGAGATTTTCCCATGAATTTATTTCTCATAAATAAAATACTTGCAGGAACCAGGTTTTTTTTGCATAATGTGGGGAATTCTTGTATGCAAACAATTGCCTGCACATATTCACATGGCCCTTATTGAATTTATAAATAGGGGTCAAAAGAAAACATGGTTGGTAAGATGACAAAGCTGGTATAAATTAACTTGATTCATCGCAGCCCGTCCGTTTCCTATATTCAAATTTTTATTCATAATCCATCTTTAGGAGCTCTTCCACTGTTCACTCAAAATATTCCTTTTGAGGAAGAAATCTGTGGCAATTTTAATGGTGAGGAAAAAGAAATTAGCAAAGATTAAAGCAGATAAATGTATTTGGCTATTATGCATTCTACTATTTAAATATCTCACATACAGAGCTAAACTCCATGTCTTCAAATGCTGGAAGCCTGCGAAATCTTAATTGAGCCAATGGACTGAATCTTTCCAGGATAAATTCATTAGCCTGAAGAGCTAACGGAGAGGAAGCTGAGGACATGGATTAGTTCAAAAGGCAACTTTGGTCCTCAGTTTGTTCCTCATTGGGGATGTCAAATTGGCCCCTTATTTATGGGTTCCTGGAGACAATAAATAGTAACTTCAATAGTGAGATCTAATTGGACTCCCTCAGAGAGTCTCACTTTTCAATGCTCAGGAATCTTCCAAGAAGATTGTTCAAATCAGTTGGGAAGCCACCACTGCAAATATTCAACATTTGCAACAGATAGAGTGGTAAAGTTAAAGGTGAAGGTTTCCCGTGTCCAGTTGTGTCTGACTTTAGGGCCAATGCTCATCTCTGTTTCTCCTTTCAGTGTTGTCCGAAGACACTTCCATGGTCATGTGGCCAGCATGACTGTATACTGAGGTGCACGGAACTCTGTCAGCTTCCCACTGAAGTGGTACCTATTTATCTACTTGCATTTGCATGCTTTTGAACTGCTAGGTGGGCAGGAGCTGGAGCAAGGAATGGGACCCGAGTGTCACATGGCGCTCAGGGCTCAAACCTGGACTATCTTTTTGGCTATCACTGACAAGCTCAATTCTTTAAGAACCGTGATGGCACTGTGGTTAGAATGCAGTAGTGCAGGCTACTTCTGCTGACTGCTGGGTGGCTGCCAGCAATTTGGCAGTTCAAATCTCACCAGGCTCCAGGTTGACTCAGCCTTCCGTCCTTCTGAGGTCAGTAAAATGAGGACCCAGATTGTTGGGGGCAATATGCTGACTCTGTAAACTGCTTACAGAGGGCTTTAGAGCTCTGTGAAGAGGTATACAAGTCTATTGCTATTGCTATTAGCCTCTGAGTCATGGCACCCTCCTTAATCCTGGAGTAGTGTAATCTAATAGGACTTCCACAGACAGTCTCTCACTTTTAAAACACCAAGGCATTAACAAACTACTTTCCAATCCTCAAAATATTTCAAACCAAATAATTTTAAAGAACAATGCCACCACACAGCTGCTTCTGGTTTCATTTAGAATTCATCTTCTTTAAGAATTGGTGCCATATCATTGTGTTATTATCATCGTCAAGTTATGGCATTCTTCTTGTTCCAAACATTATTATAGGTTTGGGGTCCATTTTCATTTTAATTTCACTATTAAAATGCAATGTCCTTTCTATGAAATTAAAACAAAAATTACAGTCATAATGTATGTTATTCATTGCTTTTATTGCTGCTCTGTTATTTAAAAAAATAATTTTGCAATCCAGCCAAAGAATGACAAATGACAAGTACTGTAAATTCTTGGAATTATGGAAAGACCTTAATTTCAACTCTTTGTGTTGAATTCTAATTTGGTCTTCTTGCCTAAAGTTTTCCAATCAGGGAATTAATGATGTATATATTGTGAAGGAAGGATGGAGAAAAGGTTGATGTCACTAAATTGGAATTGTTTCCTGACTAAGTTCCTGTATTTAAAGAGGAATTAGGAAACACAGTAATTGCTTTATAATGTGGGTGCAAATTTTCCTACTGCTTGAAGATTTACATTGTACAATAAACGAAGATAAAGACCTAACCATGATGCAAAGTTAATGCATTTGAGAGTAAATAAACATTACTGATGGTATAAATGCCTTCCTTGAGAATCTTAATGATTGCAAAATTTTCTTCATTAAAGTCAGACACCTAATTACAAATGGCTCTGTTAAAACCATGTTTTGATAGCAACTGAAATGTGAGCTTCTAATTTATTTACCTATTAAAATCTTTATGTGTCGATTACTGGCCCCACTGTTTGGCTGTTTCGAACTATAAAGGCAATTGTTTGACAGGAATCCCAGATGCTAAGTAGAATTTAATTTAGTTAAATGGCATATTCTATAGATTGACTTCTTCTGTGGTGGCCCACAAAGGGACACAAAGAAGCGATTAATGCTTGTGCAAGTATTGTGTTTATGTTCACAACAGCACCCAAGTAACATTAACTTCACCACTGGAATTCAACTGTAGCCCTTAAACCAGTGACAACCCATCTCTATGGATGCAACGGGTAAAATGGGATTAATTCTGATCTTTGGAAATTTATATTGGATTGATCTTAAGTTGCCATGAAGTCTTCATGGCATTCCTGCTCATTCAGTGTTTGTTTGTGAGAAGAATGGGAAAAAATAGTGTCCCAAAGGCTACTTTGAATGGAGAAGACAGAATAATAGAATAACAGAGTTGGAAGGGACCTTGAAGGTCACCTAGTCCTGTGCAAGCAGGAAACCCTATACCATTTCAGACGAATGGTTGTTCAATCTCTTCTTCAAAACCTCCAGTGCTGGAGCATCCAGTTTCTGGAGACAACTCATTTCACTGGTTAATTGTTCTCCCTGTCAAGAAATGTCTCCTTAGTTCTAGGTTGCTTCTTTCCTCAATTATTTTCCATCCATTGCTTCTTGTCCTGCCCTCAGGTACTTTGGAGAATAGCTCGACTCCCTCTTCTCTGTGGCAGCCCCTAAGATCTCGGAAGACTGCTATCATGTCTTCCCTAGTCCTTCTTTTCATTAGACTAGACATATCCAGTTCCAGCAACCATTCTCTATATGTTTTAGCCTCTAGTCCCCTAATCCTCTTTGTTGCTCTTCTCTACACTCTTTCTAGAGACTCAACATATTTTTTATATTGTGGCAACCAAAACTGGATGGAATATTCCAAGTGTTGTCTTTGTTATAAAATGACTTGGATAGACAATATAAAAAGATTGTTATGGAGCAAATGTATCTATTAAGAATCTATGCCAACTTAAGGGCCATCCATCCATCGATCCATTCATCCATGCAATTTTTTTTATTCAATTGCATTTGTTTAAATTCTTTTGACTATGTCTTCCTATTTTTAATCATTATTATTCTTGCTTCTTGGATATTCTTGCACGCTTTTCTAAGGGATTTGATCAGTCTTGCTAGTTTGGGTGAAGGTTGGTAGAGAAGACCCTTGAGTCACATGGGCATACTCACACCATGTGTCTGGAAGCATCACACTTGCTCTTCTCATTCCTTCATCAGATTAAAGTAAACCACTAAGATTAAAACCTCTAACTAAAGCCCATCTATACTGGCAAACACAACCATCTTCAACGTCTTTTTTCTCTTTTCAGACAGAACTATGATTCTCTTAAAAAGCAGTTGAAGAAAATAACTTCAGCTAAAGTAGGTCAGCTGAACTAAATTTTGGAAGGAGGAAAAACATGTTTTAACAGTCAGATAGCAGCAGCAAACCATTATTTCTCTCTGTGTGTGGCCCAGTTGTTGCCTTGCATCAAGTGATAACATCGTTGGTTTGGTTTGAGACTCAGCATGGTTTACCCAATGTGTAGTTGGTAAACAATGGTTCATGCTTTAGTTTCTTGTACAAGCTGTCAGGTTGGTTGGAGTCAAGTGTGGACAGATGGGCTGGTCTTTTGATGGCTCTGTAGTCAACTAATTTCTTGACCTTCTATGACCTCAACTATTAAAGACCTATTGTTGTTTGCTCTTCTTGCCTCTCCTATTAACATTACATGATGGGTGTCCAACCATGGTAATTTTAAAACTTATGGACCTCAACTCCCAAAATTTAATTCCTAGAATCCCATGGCTGGCTGGGAATTCTGGAAGTTGAAGTCCACAAGTCTAAAAGTTGTCAAGGTTGGACACCTCAATCTACTCAATTAACATAATATGAAGTTTGGTCCAGAGCTTTGTAGGAAAAAAATGAGCTTAGGAGGTGTGGAACATTCAACCTTACTAGACCCAAGGTAAAGATAATTATCATTAGTAAGTATCATTAGATGAAGAGATAATGGTAAATGAAGGTATCCTTAAATGAGTCCTTCCTAATTTTCTTCCTCTGAGTGTTAAACCACGAATGGCTCCTTCCTCTCTTATCTGATGGTTTCCTAGGTAGCTGTAGGAGAAGATCAGGCAGAGCCTGAAAGTGGGGTCAAACGCACCATCAGTCTGGAGTCCCTACACTTCTGAAAAAGACCTCCATTGACTCGTATTAGATGCCAGTATGCCTTGACCATGTGTAGTACTTTTGAACTCTATCCTGGTTCCTGATTTCTTGCGCTGAGATCTAACACACCTAAGACCATTGGCAGATCAGATTCTTGTGTATAGGTGACGTGAAATAAGTTCTTAATCTTCTTCTTTCTTCTCCTTTCTTCCTTTTTCTCCTCCTCCTCCTCCTCCTCCTCCTCCTCCCCCCCCCCCCCCCCCCCTCCCTCCTCCCCCCCCCCCCCCCCCCCCTCCTCCCCCTTCCTCCTCCTCCTCCTCCTCCTCCTTCCACACCTGTCATCAGATGTTGGAAATCATGTTGGCAATCCTATTTTTATCAACAGCCGCACAAACAAGTGCTGCTGAGTTTTGTCCAAACTGGTCCCTTCGATTGTGAAGCCACAATGTTCTTCTTCTGCCTGGACCTCATTTGCCTTCAATCTTTCCTTGGAGTATTAAGGATGCCATATTTTTCCAGATGTCACATCCCACGTCCAAAATAGTCTAACTTTAGCTTTTTTTATGGTTTCGATGATTTGCCTTGGCTTTCCCAGGCAGCTCAACGTTCTCAATGCTTATTCTCTATCTTGGCTCCTGGTTTCTTGCTCCCGACAGCAGCATCTCTTCTCCTCCTTCCCCAAGGTCATCCACATTTTCCATTACAATGTCGGGGAGATGGGAATCCTATCACAGTTCAAAAACATTTCCTCTCAGAAACCATAACTTTTCAATTTTCCAGATGACAGTTTGCACGTGCGCCCGTCATAGTGCATTATGCTGCCGACGTCCCTCCAGCAACGTGACTGAAGCAATCCAATTTAATGTGTCTTGTGTGGTCCATCAGTTGCCATATTTGAAAATTTGCACAGACTCCAAGCCAAAGGATATCTGTGCAATTTTGAAATAAAACATAACAAAAAGGAACTTGTTTATCTTTCTTCACACGGTTTATGGAACAGGTGGTGGGGATGGTGACGCTAATAATATTTTCTGCTGTGAAGAAATAAGAGGAAAAATAAGTACTGCTTTTTATCAGCAATTTGAGAAGTCTGTTCACCAACTACTTGCACTCAAATAATCTCTAGATCCTCCAAAATTTCAGAACGCTCTCAAAAGACTGAAGTTGTTATTAGACAGAAATCAGTCAGAAATATTATTTATTACATGGAATTATTTCATTGCCACTGCACCAACCCAATGACGAGAGGCTGGAGGGAGAAATAATTGCTCCAAAGTCACCCAGTGACTTGAGTCAGACTTCCTGATTCAAATGGGGGTTGAAATTACTGATGACAATCCTAATTCAACACTTTAACCACTATATGGTCATTAGTCTAGGTTATTACTCAATCAATAGCTGTCTTCTCCTTTCTATTCAAATGCTTTGCTTCACATGAAAGAGAAAGGAAGTAAAAGATGGGGTAAAGGCCCCATTGGTACCCACACTTTTTCACGAGGTGATGCTATCCCCCTGTTTAGATCAGATCAAGAAATCAACTCCAGAGGAAAACTAGAACTATTACTGTTATTAAGATTGGTTTTAGTAACAGAACCTTGCAAGTTTATGCATAACTTCCCCCACCCTTTATACTCAGGTCAATTAGGAAGATGTCTACCGGACTGTTTTCATGTTCTTTCTGCTTGTTTTGGATTCAAGCCATGTTTTTCCTCTCATTGTTTTGATAATCAATCTGGTCTACTTCTGTCAGGGCCATCTTTCTTACTCTCTACAAGTAGAGAGAACATTTTGTCAGTAGAAGAGCATTTCTAAGGTTTGGATGATAGGTGTAGGAAACAGAGGTGGATATTCAGCAGGTTCTGACCAGTTCTGGAGAACCAGTAGCGGAAATTTTGAGTCGTTCGGAGAACCGGCCAATACCACCTCTGACTGGCCCCGCCAACCCCATCTATTCCCTGCCTCCCATTGAGTCCCAGCTGATCAGCTGGGTCTCCTTTGGTTGCCCTGCATGGGAGAACGGAACTGGGAAGCAGGTTAGTGGGGTGAGGAGGGAAGGGGGATTTTGCAGCATCCTTCCCCTGCCATGCCCACCAAGCCATGCCTACAAAGCCAAGCCAGACCCATAAAGCCACCAAACCATGCCCACAGAATGCCACACTCACAGCTGATCGGCTGGGTCTATTTTGGTTGCCCTGCACAGTAGAACGGAGCTGGAAAGCAAGTTAGTAGGGTGGGGAGGGAATGGGATTTTGCAGTAACCTTTCCCCAGGAGTGGGGGGGGGGAATGGAGATTTTGCAGTATCCTTCCCCTGCCATGCTCACCAAGCCACTCCCAACGAACCACGCCATGCCCACAGAGCCAGTTGTAAAAATCTTTGAATCCCACCGCGAATAGGAAACTACGAGACTGAACCCGAGGGTGGTGTCTAAGGCATTATCAGTTTGGAGTCTGTAGGTCCCCAGAGGAGATCTAAGTCCACCCCCCTGCCCTCCTGAAATGTTGACTCTTATCTGGCACCAATTCACCTTGACCATTAGTAGTTCAGTTCTCATCTATAGGTAGCCTAAAATAAACATTTAGCATTTTTGAACCTTACCCTGATTCCTAAGTTCTTGCACCTGAGAGTGGAGCCACATTTCGTATAGAGTATGTGCAGAAATGGATACTGCCTTCACATGTACAGAGCAAGATATCAGACTGTAGGTTAGGATCTTCATTTTATGTTGATAGTAAACTATAAGTCCAGCTGTTGGAGCATCCATAGTTGCTGGAGGCAATTCGCTCCACTGATTCATTGTTCTCACTATCAGGAAACACAACATTTGTTGTGTAGCCTTTCAGTCAATGAATTTCAACAGCACGATAGGTGAAATTGGAGGGAAATTGTGTTCTTTGGCAATGAGGAGAAATAGAACATGTTGTGTTTTCCTGCACTGCCAAAGAACAGAAACACAATTTCCCTCCAATTTTACCTATCATGCTGCTGAAATTCATTGATTGAAAGGCTATCATTGGTTCTTCTTCTTTTTTTTTTGGTAGAGACCCTAACCAAGAAAACTACTTCTATCCAAATGTCTATGAAGATCGTCAATCATCCAAATCATGGTTGTCCCAAAAGTGTTTTTTTCCAAAAGGCAACTGGACTTTCTGGATTTTCCTTCAAGATGTTTCACTTCTCATTCAAGAACTGAAGAAGCCTCTTGGATGAGAAGTGAAACTTCTAGAGGGAAAAATAAAAGTCCAGTTGCCTTTTGAAAAAGGACCTTTGGGCCTACCTGTTGTGGTTCTCCGGCAGCAGGTGTGGACGGCTGAGGTCTCAGAAAGTGAGGACTCAGATGAGGGGCCTGCATGTGATGCAGGGACGGGGTCAGGACCATCAGGGAGTGGAGTGCTGCCTTTGGAGATTGTGGAGGCTGGCAGCAATGATGAAGAGCACCCCGAGGAGCCTGTGCCCAGTGCACCTGCATGCAGGGCTGCTTGAAGGAAAGAGCAGCTGCAGCAGCACGGGCGATTCGAGATTAAGGCTGCAAGGTAAAGACCCCTCCCTTAAGAGATAAAAGCCAGCTGAGAAACCGGAGTTCTTTGCAGGAAGCAAAGAAGTTTTTGCACTTAAGCCTTGTGGACATTCGGACTATCTTAGTTGGTATTTGGAGACTTTTTGTGTTTGAAATATTTCTTAGTAACTTTATCTAGTGTTCTTGGCAGCTTTGCACAACCTTGGTAAGACTCATTCTTATCAGAGACAATTAGTTTGAAACAGCCTTTTAACCGTGAAGGAATGGAATTCGTAAAGAATCATTAAAAGGTTTTGCTGTTACCTCTGTTTGGTGTTTGTTTCCTTGAATTCCTTAGCTCAAAACACGACCACTATCTGATTCGTGGTACGTAGTGACAAGGATGTCCATATGTGTCCACGAATTGCTGAAGCTCAGGTTCTGTTGATGTTCTCGCTTTGTCCCTCTTAATTAAACATAGACCTCCTCAAGCAAACCCACGCTGGAGGAAGTTAAATAAAACTGTCAACCCACCATGAGGTGACAGAAGATCAAAAGTGGTCAGTAGGGAGGTTGGAAATATCCACCTTCATCAGCCTCTTAGACTTTGTCATTATTATAGACTCTTCATGCTTTTGAAGTGGAGGGGTGGAAATCAAGAGCTCTTTAACTCAAGAATATCTGACTGTAATGAGAGCCCTTTGGTATAGTTCTGAAACATAGTCTTTTCAGTAAATTACAGAGGTGAAAAAAAAGCTTCCAGTTGAACTCAGGGAGATAAGAATAATGGGATGGCTTTATTTCTAAATTAAGGCATTTCCAGAAGGTCAGTGTGAAAAGTGAAAAACCTGAAAAATCAGGAGTATTTGTAGCAGGAAGGTAAATGAAGGAAAACTTGCTTTTCCTGAGCATCCATTGCCAATTTTAAGAAAGATGGTAATGCATTTGACAATACGAGGGGTAGTTTGATTAAAACCCATGCAACATGCAGGGAGTCCTCCAATTACAACAGTTCATTTAGTGGCCATTTGAAGTTATGATGACACTGAAAAAAAGTGACTTATGACTGTTGCAGCATTCCCAGGGTTACATGATCAAAATTGAGGCGCTTAGCAACTGACTCGCATTTATGATGAGTGCAGTGTCCTGGGGTCACATCATCCCCTTTTGTGACCTTGTGACAACCAGTCAATGAGGCAGCCAGATTCACTTAACAACTGTGTTATCAATTAACAACTGCAGAGATTTACTTAACAAGGGTGGCAAGAAAGGTGTCAACTCATAAAATATTTCTCTGGTCTTTTTAGAGTTGCCAACAGAAAGGGAGGGGGAAGCAGTGCAGCAGCTGGCAAACTGAAAGTGCATTCCATACATGTTTTCAAAGATAGTTTCTAGGTGACCGACGTTTCTGCCATGCAAATATCTAACTGGAGAGCATGATTGATGACTCTTGGCTAGGGATATGTCCCATTGGAGGATATGAATTATGATACACCCGGGGTGGGTGGGAGGAAAACCAGGGTCAAGGGAGACAATGAATGATGTGTCTCAGAGTTGGCTACACCCAGGAAGTGCCGGCATGTTAATTCCCAATAAATCCTTTTTTAAGTTTTGGAAGTTTGGCTCGAGACTCATGATTTAATTGGGGTGACTGCTGGAATCCTGACAAAAGGTTGTAAAATGGGGTGAAACTCACTTAACAACTGTCTCACTTAGTGATGGAAATTATGAGGTCATTTGTGGCCATAAGTTGAGGACTACACGTACTGGAAGATCCATCTTTGATATATTAGATATCCTTTTTTTTCAGTAAGAGCACCTGGAGTTTATTTAGAAGGTAACGATTAACTTTGCTGAATAGAAGCAAGACAGAGTTAACTGGTTAACATATGTCAAACGTGCAAACTGTGTGTTCTACTCTTTTTCTCTAAAACTGGTGATTAATTCTCTTTTAAGTTTAAGATCACTGCAGTAATCCAATTAATTGATGTGTTTAAGAAGCAAAGTTTTAAAAAACCGATCTCCTCAGAAGCCACTGACATTCAGGTTGGAAATGTGCTTTAGGAGGCTCTAGCAGTCTTTGAATGTTGCTATTGAAGTCTGAAAAAGAAAAACAAAGTTTTCCAATCTTGACAGGTGGAAAGCAGTTGGTCATATTGCTCATATCAGGCTAAAGAGCTGATAAGACTTCTGTGAAACCATCTAGGAGATAAAGTTAAAATAATTCTCAGAGATGCACCCTAATGAATTCATTGCTAATTATTTTTATTGTACGCCACCGGGAGTCACTTAAGTGAGATGAGTAGTGTAGAAATGTGATAATAAATAAAATAAACGAGGGCTTACAGCTTGCTTGTTGAGAATTCCAATATTTTGTAACTTAACCCATTTTTTTGGCCCTGGCATTAATTAATTAATTAATGAAACTTACCCTTCCCTCCAAATTTTACATACTTGCAATAACAGAATAACAGAGAGGAAAGGGACCTTGGAGGTCTTCTAGTCCAACCCCTTGCTCAAGGAGGAGATCCTATACCATTTCAGATAGTTGGCTGTCCAGTTGTTTCTTCAAAACCTCCAGTGATGAAGCCTCTACAACTTCTGAAGGCAAGCCATTCCACTGGTTAATTGTTCTCACCGTTAGAAAATTTCTCCTTGTTTCTGGGTTGCTTCTCTCCTTGATTAGTTTCCATCCATTGCTTCTTGCCTTGCCTTCTGGTGGCTTTGGAGAATAAATTGACCCCCTCTTCTTTGTGGCAGCCTCTCAAATACAGGAAGACTATCATGTCACCCCTGATCCTTCTTTTCACCAGACTAGACATGCACAATTCCTGCAATTGTTCTTCATATGTTCTGTGCCTAGGCCATATTCTTACATCTTCACTTTTCTTAATAGTCATATTTTTTATGAAAGTTCATTGCCTATCATTGTAATTCAGCCCCCAGTCCATAACTTTAAGACCACCTGGTCTGGACTGGAAAAAAGAAAAGTTCCTTCTTGTTCCATCTGTTCCAGGTTTAAGTTTTCAGAGAACTTCTGCTAACAACAGGAAAGGTTGGGTGTCTTCTTTATTGAACGTTTTTGAACTTTCTCGCATCCCTTTTCTCCAATTGTCTCTGAACATCTGTGCAAAGAATACGACTTTCCTTCTCCTTAAAGGGGGGAAAGAGAAAGAAAAGCCAAAATCAAAATTGGATGGGAGTCCTTTCTTTTCTTCTTCTTCTTCTTCACAGCTAAAATCTGTATACTCAAAGGAAGGAGCCTTTTGTCAAACAGCTATTGAAATAATGTGTGAACACTATAAATTCTTTCCCTGTTCTTTTTGGGATGGTGATGGCAGTGGTAGCATTTAAATCTGGATGTTAATCACAGTTCCAAGAGAGGAACCAGAAACCTTTTAATTTTTTTTTTAATAACCCATCTGTCAAATTATAATAATAATCAGCGAGAGAGAAAGAGAGAAAGAGAGAGAAGGAGAGGAAGACAAGCATCTGGCCACAAATGAAAAGAAACAATGCTGTCTTCGTGCCATTGTACAATTCTTTTTTGGAGTCTTGGATCCCGTGTGTCCATGCCAACATTTGAAAATATGATTGGGCAAATAAAGGAAGATGAAGAGAAAGCCATCACAATGAGACTTATGTTGCTCTTGCTGCTGTTGTGCAAAGTTTGAAGACCATAAGGAGTAATGGCTGGGAGGAGGAGGAGGAGCGGGGAGGGGGAGGACCAGAGTGGTATTCAACAGGTTCTGACCAGTTCTGGAGAACCGATAGCAGAAATTTTGAGTAGTTTGGAGAACTGGCAAATGCTACCTCTGACTGGAGATTACACAGCATCCTTCCTCTGCCACACCCACCAAGCCATGCCCACAGAACCAGAAGTAAAAAAAAAATTGAATCCCACCACTGAGGAGGAGGAGGAGGAAGAGGAGGAAGGGAGGAGGAAGAAAAGGAGGAGAAGGAAGAGGAGGGGATGAGGAGGAAGAGGAGGAGGAGAACTTTGTAGAGAAGAGGAGGAAATTCAGGAACTATTTTTAGGTCTGGATTTGGATGTGACCAGGCGATCTCAGCAATTCCACTCACCCCAAATTCCATCCTCCGATACAAATAGCCCTTGACTTAGAACAATTTGTTTAGTGACTGTTTGAAGTTTCAACAGCACTGAAAAAAGTGATTTATGACCATTTATCACCCTTATAGCATCCCCCATGGTCATGTGATCAAAGTTCAGAGACTTGGCAACTGGCATGTACTTATGACGGTTACAGCATCATGGGGGGGGGGTGTCATGTGATTGAGTTGGGTTTTTTTTTGGGGGGGGGTGATTTTCTGATGATCAAAGTCAATGGGGAAACCAGATTCACATATCCACCATGTTACCCGCTTAACAACTGCAGCAATTCACTTAACAACGGTGGCAAGAAAGGTCGTAAAACGGGGTGAGATTTTTATCCAGCCATTGATAAAACAAATCCCAGGTCCCGAAAGATTCGGTGTCTTCTTTTTCTTTAAAAGAAAGAAAATTTTCTTTCGGTGTCAAACTATCCAATTTCTGCACAGCCCGATATTTTTTAAATTATATCTTCTGTAGGTGTCTTCTCGCTTTTCCAATGTTGTGTAAATACAATTCTTGCTGCTGTTAAACACATGCAATATCAAATGTATGTTGCCTTTATCATATTTTTCTGGTATTATGCCTAACAAAAGCCATTCTGCTTTCCACTTTATTTCAGCACACTGTTTAGAAAAGGCTCAACCCAGCAATGCCGGAAAGGGAGAAACAATAATCCTTGTCAATAATAACCATTGAAAAATGAACAGGACATTCATTTAGGTTTAGATCTCTTCCTGGCTAATCTCTAGATGCTGATTATTTGGACCAAACAAAGCTATGTTAGGAAAGTGTGATGACCCAAAGGGGCATGGCACAAAAACAACAAAGTTCCAAAAATAGGTAAAGCCCCTTTAATACCTCCAACATGGCCTCCAATGTTCAGTTATCCTCGGCTGGAGAAAAAACTCTCCCAAGAACAGTTTTTAAAGGGAAGAAATTCCATCCGAACCCAAAGTACATCTAAATTATAAATAAAAACCAACACAAACCATGCTGCAGCAATTAATGAGATAGGGCAGGATAAGGGATCGAAGACCTCAAAAGGTAACAAAATACACACACTTGGGAGGATGCCAAAACTCAGATAAGACTTGACAAACCAAAATAATTAACACTTTGCTTCCAGCAACTTTGCTGTGCGTGGTTTGCCTTCTTAAACAGTTTTCCCAGCTGCAGCTAATGAAGGGGATCAGGACCCTTTCCTCCTCCATAAACCATGCAACCCACATTGCTCTCTTCTCCGTTCCTCCCTGTTTGCCCGAGGATGAAGAGGGGGTGGGCCTGGGTCTTCCTCCAAATTCCCTCTTCCTTGCTCTACCTCTCCCCCGGCTCTGCCCAGCCAGACTTTGCCCTTCCCCAGTTTCCTCCACAGTCACCGGAGCCACACTCCCACTTCCTGTCAGCTGTTCCACCTCTCCCTCAGAGTCAGATTCCAACAGGGGCATGACAGGAAAGTATCTTAGAAAGGTAACTCTGCCTCATCCTTTTTCTTAAAAAAAAAAGAAAAGAAAGGAGGGTAGAGAAAGGACGTTTTGGAAAAGACATCAAATGCAATTGGAAAACGGTGTGTGGGTTTCGCGGCCTCCTCGTTTTCTAAAAAGCTCGTTTGACAGCCAAATGAAATGCTTTTGAGCATCCTCAGGTGCATCTCAGGCACGGCTATTATACTCACAATTTTATCACCCAGTAGACTGACCCCTTTGTGTATCTCCGGCAGAGAGACAGCCATGCGGAAAAGTGGTTGCACTGAGCCCCGCCGTCAAGAAATGTATCCTATCTGAAATGAAAAAGGGGGAGGAAAAAAAATTACAAAAAAGAAAAAGAGACATTTGATGTTTTGCCCTTGAGAAGAAATGACCCCTCTGGTTGGCTGCTCTTGAGTAAAGCTTTTGAAAAGGAAAAGCTGAGGGGATATTATTAATCCACGGCTCTGGTCCGGAGGGGGTTTTGCATCGCTGGTATGGGTTGGCTCCTTGTGTGGAAAGCAAAAAGGATTTGATAGAGGAACTATCCCAGATGTGCACAAGGGGAGAATCTTTACTTTTGGCCAACATCTTCATCGAACAAATTTCATCAAGCAAATTTCATCCAAAATTTCCTTTAAAAAAATATTTTGTTTATCCAGTACTGGATAAATGACTGCCAGCCTGCCCTGGCCCCACTTCTGCCTCTGATGCAGAGCCCTTGTCCAAGCCTTCCTCAGCCTCCCAGACTGGTCCCAAAAATACAAAACATAAATAAATGTCCTTTAATGCCTCCAACTTGACCCATTGTTTAACAATATTCAGTTGGAGATAAAACTTACTCAAAAATAGTCTTCAAAAGAAAATAATACAATCCAAATTTAACAGCAGATAGAGGTGAAATAAAAAACCAAAACAAACTACAATGAAGGAATTTCCACAATGGACCAGGATAAGTAATTACCAAATTCAAGGAGATAATGAGGCAGAGTCTGTTGGAAGGACGCCAACCAAGATAACTCCAGACCAAAATAAAACACGCTTTGTTTCTGGCAACCTGTGTTTTCACTGTCTCTCTTATATACTTGTCTCCCCAGCTGTAACAATGAGGGGGATCATGGCCGCTTCTTCTCTCGTAGGCCAAGTTGTTTCCTTCTCCATTCCTCCCTGCATGTCCTAGGATGCAGAGGGGATGGGCCTGGTTCTTCCTCTGACTGCCCAGCCGGCCTCAGCCCTTCCTCAGCCTCCTCCACAACCTCTGGAGTCACACCTCCACTCCCTATCGGCTGTTCCTCCTCTCCCTCAGAATCCGATTCTACCAAGGGCGTGACAGGGGGGTGGACTAAAAGACCTCCAAGGCCCCTTCCAACTCTATTCTGATTGATTGATATAGCTCTCTATCCACCCCTCTCCTTTGGAATCAAGCCCATTGATTCAACAGTGGAGATGGATGGGATCCCATTCATCCTGGTTAAACCTTGAAGGTCCTCTTTTATCACCACCTTTATTAATCACCAGCAAAATTACAAATATAAATTTCACTCTCTGCGGATTATACATCCTAACAGCTCGCATTTAAAACCCAGGGCAATGCAGGGGACGACAGGTTGGGTGAGCCCCAAGGAGAACTGGACACGACTTTAAAATTACTTTGCAAGTGTAGGAATATTTCCACTCGGCTGAAATCCGGCAGAGTCTTCCGTCTCATTAAGCAATATATGTTCTCTCTTCCAGTTCAGGGGATCTCTCCCATTCCTACCGATCAGTAGGGAAATATGTGAATTTGCATTTTTTTTTTTTTTTGTGCCTCGAGCTGGGGAAACAAAAATGAAGACACCATTTTTAAAGTGGAATAGAGTTAAGATAGGACGATATCAAAATGCCTTCCTCTGAACAGTTAGGGTTGATCCATCAAGGACAGGTTTCTCTCATCCTGGAAAAATTCTGTTCTTTGATGAATTTGCCTATGTTTTTTCAGGTTTCAGAATCTTAGATTAGCAATACCGTCTGCACACAAGAGAAGGCAATCAATAAGAATACCTTGTCGATCATCTAGTCCAGCCCCTCCCCTAAGCAGGAGACCCTACACCATTTCTGACCGACGGCAGTCCAGTCTCTTCTTGAAAGCTTCCAGGGATGAAGCTCCCACAACCTCTGAAGGCAACTTCTGTTCTGTTGGTTGATGGTTCTCCCTGGCAGAAAGTTTCTCCTTATTTCCAGGTTAAATCTCTCCTTGACCAGTTTCCATCCATTATTCCTTCTCTGGCCTTTGGGTGCTTTAGAAAATAGCTTGACCTCTTCCTCCTCTCTGTAGCAGCCCCTCAATTTTTCCTGTGGTTGGACAATCCACAAGCTTGGAGAAATGGAACCAAACTGAGGTTGAGGAACAATATTTATTTGAAATTTTCTTTGGCTAAAAATGAAAAATAAGCTACAAGCTGTTTAAAGGAGGTCATAAACCAGGAAGTTAGGAGGAAAGAGAATAATAGAGTTGGAAGGGACCTTGGAGGTCCTCTAATCCAACCTCCTGCTCAGGAAGAAACATCTGGCTTATTCTAATTTCCCCCCTTCTATATCTGGTTTGTTTATTTGTTTGTTTTAATCTGAAACTGAGTCCATGCTGTTTGCCCAAGACTAGAGTTTTTCTTTTCTTTTTTCTTTTTTTTAAAAAAGGAAAATACACATGCATTTTTCTACATGTTTTCTCCTTCTATATATATTTTTGCAGGTCATTGTTGCTAATGCCATATTTACGTCTTGCTTTCGGCAGGCGCTCTTGCCTAATACATTCATTTTGGACTTTTCCTTTTAATTAAAGGGCTGCACGACAACATTTGGAGAAGCTTTGTGTGACATGCACACAAAAAAGTGGGAAATAAATAATTTTAAACACAGACGGGGGGGGGGGGAACCTTGAAAGGTTCAAAAAAATTAAAACCCTGAAAAACCACAGTTGTTATGATACAGAAACAGCTTTGTAGGTGAACCAGAATAATAATAATAATAATAATAATAATAATAATAATAATAATAATAA
>BLBF01000067.1:8455908-8481197 GCA_015471245.1 Laticauda colubrina
TATATGTATATGTATATGTATATGTATATGTATATGTATATGTATATGTATATGTATATGTATATGTATATGTATATGTATATGTATATGTATATGTATATGTATATGTATATATTCCCATCTTCAAGCAGCCACAAATATGAACTTTTGCACTAAGTTAGCAGGCTGACAATGAGATTAAAATGAAGGAAACTGGAAAGCAATTACATACCTAGGTATTATGCTAATACAATTACTGAAACTGCTAGCCCAAAACTGTTGATAAATTAGATAAGTAAAAGAGGCTGACCTGAAATTGTATTTTAAATAATGCCATATCATCCTTTTTGTCTAGCGTAATTGCTCTCCTGTGACCCAGGTTCCATTAAAAGTAAATTCCTTTTCAGAAAAGAAAAATATATGTTTGGCACACAATGATTAATATTACAATGCCTTCTCTTCTCAGCTGGCAATGATGTTATATCAAAGACACATATATCAAAGACACAATAAAGAAAATGAACTTGCCCAACGTGCTAAAAACTTACCATGTGCTGTCATTTTAACAAATTGCATTACAAAATGTTAAAAGTTCAGAATCCTCGGATGACCTTTTCGATAAAACATTTCCTACCATCCACCGAGAGAAAGGATGCAAATGCAATTATTATTAATATTCTTCTCAACAAAACAAGGCTACGGTATTTCTTGTTTTCAGAAATGCATCTTCTCTCTGAAACCTGTTGAAGGATTCCAGGTGCAGAAAATTTGAAGACAAATATAAATAATTGGGGAAGGGGCCATTGATATTAAGACTGCAATTCTGTAATTCTATTTCACCTGTGAAATAATGTTCGATAAAGGTTATTTTCTCTTTTGCTGAGGTTACAAGTCAAGACTTAAGAAAGATGGTTTGGCTCCTGAAAGTCCAATTTCTGAAGCAGAGAGTATTTACTGGCATGTTGAAAAATGGTGAAAAGATCAATATCCATATTTGTCCACTAGAAAGAACCATGAATCTTGACTTCTGTTCAGCTCACATGTAAACCTTTTACCTTTATCTACCCCACAAACCAAGGATGACCCATGGAGTTACTTCCGAGTAGGTTCTTTATTGTTGTTCACCTACAAACAGAATGTCCCAATAGTTCTTTTTCAAAAGGCAACTGGACTTCCTTGTTTTTTTTCCTTGAAGACATTTCACTTCTTGCCCCAGAACTGAAAAAGCTTCTTGTATGAAATTTTCAAGGAAAAAAACAAGAAAGTCCAGTTGCCTTTGGGGGAAAAAAGCACCTTTGGAACAACCATGAGTTGGATGACTGAGAATCTCCAAAGACTGCAGACAGAATCTTGCCAGAGTAAAGCACAAATTTGCATAACTATAGATACACTCTGTGAACTGCTAGGGAGGGTTTGTCTTTCCTTTCTTCCTGCCCACCTGATATTCCATTGAAGAGAATCTTTGTAGCTCAGGGTTGAACTGTGGGGACCTTGGTGCTCTCTGAGCTTGGCTGTTTTCTTGCAGATATTTTATGACCCTATTTGGTAACATCATCTGTGCTAGAAGGAAGTGAAGTTTGTAGAGTGGAGAAAGGAGGAGGAGGAGGAGGAGGAGAACTGTGGGATGGTCTCTGAGCTTGGTGGTTTTCTTGTACGGACATTTTATTAGCCAGCTAGATAACATTATCAGTGCTACCGTAGAAGAGAGTGAGGTTTGGTCTTATTGTTTGCACTGTCAGGGTTGCTCTTGGTGGTTTCTTGATTAGGCTGTTGCTTACTATTAGTTTTCTTGTCTTTTTGTGGTTCCTTGATTGGGACTTTGTTTATTTGATTGTTGGTTTAGTGTTATTCTTGGGGTTGATTGCTGCTCATATGGGTGTTGATTGCTCCACATCCTCTGAGAAGCAGCCCTTCTCTCCTGGGACTCCAGACTACAATCCACTATGGCCATTAACAAAAGAGAGTATAGTGGACTTTTTCAAAATAAGACATTGTCCTAAATTCATCTCTAAATACAGGGCATACATACTTAATACAATTCACCCAGGTTAAAAAATGAGGGCCACTGAAGTGTTTCATCTAAGCTTGATCTGAATGGAGTCAACAGTTCAATATCTGAAGCCAATATTTCATCTCTGAAGGAGTTTGAGCGATAATACCAAAGATTTCGTTCATCTAGAACTAGTCAGAAAATAGCTCTCTTTCTGTCAAATGCTGTTATTTTTCCTGACCTGTCACCACCAGGGTTGCTATGACATCCTCTTTAGTAACTTAGTTATTACTGTATTTATAGTCCATCTGTAAAAATGGCATTGAGTACAGTTTACCTTCTCCTCCTCCTCTCTCTCCTCCTCCTCCCTTCTTCCCCTTCCTCTCTCACTTCTTTTCTTTCCCTTTTCTATTCCTCCTCCTCCTCCTCCCCTTTTCTGATTGCTAAAGTCCTCCTTCCCCTATCATATGTTCCCTTATCTCTTTGACAGCTTGTGGCTAAAAAGCCGCTTCCCAACTTTTTGTTCAAAGCTCCTGTCTCTGAAATCGTTGCTCGTACAGCCTATTACTCTGTCTGTTGTACTCAATATCCAGCAAATAACCTATCAGTTTCCATTACTCAAGGGTGCAGAAACAAGTTACTTTTGCACCCTTCCGAGAAAATGTATATGGAAGAAAAAGAAGATCAAAGTAATTCCCCAAAGCTTCCAACTCCAGGCTGAAAAGTTACTTGCGAAATTCCTTTTCTTTCTTTATCACCATTGTGCTCCCATTGTTCAATGTTAAGTGGCTCAGCCAAACAATAGAATGGATGAGCTGGAAGGGATTTTGAAGGTCTTCTATTCCAGCCCCCTTCTCAAACAGGAGAACCTGTACTATTTCAGATAAGGGACTGTCTAGACTCTTCTTAATGCTCAAGTCATACTGCACCAAAGACAGAAAACATCACAACATTTGCAGTCTAATTGTGGGATAACACTGGGGGATCCTTGGTTGGAAATCAGATGGGACCTATTTGTTACTGGCTTTCCTCTAACCTTTTAAACATATAACTGCTTTGGGGGAGAGCCTTATTGGTTGATGCATGCAATATTTTCCAGTGGGGTAAATCAAATCTTCTCAGGCACGGCAACATGGACAAAAAAAAAACAAAATTAAGAAGCCATCAAACTCATCCCACATATTTCTGCATAGTCCTGCAACATTTCCAAAGGTTGACCAAATCCAACGTGATTTCAACAAGAAGCGAACTTATCCTACAAAAGGATAAGTTTTTTTGCAGAGGCTTCTAGGCTGATAATTTTTTCCTTTGCAGTAGTTCCTTCCTTCCCCTTTCTCAAACCTCTTATTAGTTGCATATTATCTTCCAAAACAGCAGAAAGTAGCTGGGTTGATGAGAAGCAAATTACTCTTATTTCTTCAGAGGCTGCAGAAATATTCTATCAAGGAAAATAATAGCTTTAAGGGTACCTAATCAGCACTTATTTCATCATTAAATAATTGCCCGTGGTATTTCTGAGATCTGCTATATTTGAGATCCAACCTATCTCGCAAAAATGGATAATTACTGGAGTAGTGGGAGTAGTCGATAATTAAATTTGAATGGACCAAGCTTTGTTTTCTTCAGGATCATGGCAACCTTTCCATAAATGGGATTTCCTGAGCGCATAAAACTCTTCGTAAAATCACAGGTCTAACTGTGATTTTAACAGATTCCTAACTAGATAGGAATGTCCAGATATTTTTTGGATGTCTTTTTATCAGTCCTACACACATATATATAAAGAACTTTTGGGGGTTGTGTATATATAAAAGTAAGTTTTGCATATATATAAAAATAGTTTTCTTGATTTTGATGTTCTATTCATGCAGCCTAGGATGCCTCCTCCTCCTCCTCCTCCTTGTCTTCCTCCTCCTCTTCCTCCTCCTCTTCCTCCTCCTCCTCCTTCCTCCATAATACCTATTATATCAGGAAAAATATTTGTCTATTTATGAATTACATTTCCAAGAGGATGTACAGAAGGGGCTTACATTACATTTCTTCATGGATGGCTTCATGCAGTGTGCTGAATTATCAAAACTACAATTGCTGTATTCTAATATGATACTATGTGTGCAACCAATAAACCATATTATGACTTAATGGGATGGCTTATACATGACTTTCCACGAGAAAATGAATCACAAACACCAAACCCACCATGGCCCATAATAGACTGTTCTATGTACATGAACCAGAAAGAGGGAGGGGTGAGAGGAGATAGAAAAAGGATCAAATAGAACTACTGTAACTTTTAATTGGCCTATTTACATAATTCCATTAAGCATGAAATGATATTTATAACTTTATCAGGCAAGTTGAAAATGGAAGGTTAGATCATAAATCCTGACAAAATTTTTCTAAAACTATTAATTATATTCCACCACAAGATTAGAGATAATATTAACAATTTATATATTAGGATGAAACAGATGGTATCGTGCCACAGTTAAAAAACAGTCCTTTCCAATAGGGAAAAATGCTTGTTTTGAAGAAGTAGGTGAAAAAGAACAGGAAGAAGGAGAGGAGGAGAAGGAGGAAGAGGAGATGAAGTTAAGAAGAATGAGAAAAAAAAGAGGGAGGGAGGGAGAAGGAGGAGGAGGGAGATGAATAATGAGAAAAATCTATCCCCGAACTGGCAGGCAAGCTGCAGGGAGCAAATTAGGGGTGGTATTCAGCCAGTTCTGACCAGTTCTGGAGAACCGGTTCTGCAGAAATTTTGAGTAGTTGGGAGAACCGGCCAATACCGCCTCTGACTGGCCCTGCCAACCCCATCTCTTCTCCGCCTCCCATTGAGTCCCAGCTGAACAGCTGGGTCTCCTTTGGTTGCCCTGCACAGGAGAACAGAACTGGAAAGCAGGTTAGTGGACTGGGGAGGGAAATGGGGATTTTGCAGTATCCTTCCCCTGCCACACCCACCAAGCTACGCCCACAGAACCGGTAGCAAAACAAAAAATTGAATCCCACCACTGGAGCAAACCCCACCCCCTTCTAAAACTGGTGTTACTTAGTTGGGTAATGAAACATCTGCCAAGCTCAGAGAGCATTAAGGACTCCACAGTCTTTTTCTCTTTCTCCTCTCCCCTTTCTAGCACTGATGGTGTTATCTAATTGGGTAATGAAACGTCTGCAAGAAAACAACCCAGCTCAGAGGCCACCCAGAATCCCACAGGGAAGCATTCAAGAGCCACAAAACCTTTGTCATCCTTTCAGCAAGAGACCCCAGCCTCATTACCCCAGTAAGGCTGGACCTGACTACCATTCCTTACAACTACTCTTTGTATTCCTTGTGCCAGCAGCGTTTCCATCACTACTCCTTGTACCAGCGGTACTTAACATGGCCCTCATATCGCTTCCACGAGAGAAATCTTCCATCGCTTTCCAAGTGCGCAGATATTTTGCAAACCTGGAGGGATCTCTCCCTGTTCAAATCAAAGTGACACAACTTCTTTTAAAATTCTGTTTCAAATCCATCTAGAAGAAGAGAACAGTTTTCTTTTTCTTTTTAACTGGTGTTTATCTTGTTATTCCTCCTCTTCTCACCTTCCGTCCTATTCGGGCATCTTTGATTATTATTATTTTTTTAAAAAAAGAGAGATGCTTTTTTCTTCTTTTCAGATGTATGAAAGGTGCCATTCTTTTTTCCTTTGCGTCTTTTCATTTGGCCCATGTTTCTTCCCACCCACTTCAGATCTGTCTGTCGATCCTTTTGTAACTCAGTCCTGTCTCTCCAGGGGGAACTGACCACGTGCAGATGGTGAAATTCAATCAGACCAGTGATGGGTATTCTACCAGTTCGGCCGAATAGGTAGCTCTGACAATCATCTGTGTGCAAACCAGTATTTCCAACGATCATCTGTGAGCAAACCAGTTCACTCCAACGATTGGCTGCTGGGCCCTCCCACCTGCCCTGGCTCTACGCTGACTTTTATTTCCTGCTTTTCAACCTCAGCTGTTTTGTGCAGCACAGCCAATAGCTGTGTGTCAGCTGTTTTACACACAGGGCTTGCAGCAGAAGGTGAGTTGCAAACGCTGAGTGTGCGCAAAGCAATGGCGGTATTATACTGGTTTGGCCCGGTTCTACCGAGCCAGTAGCACCAATGAGCAGCGAAGAACGAACCGTTTCACTCCAATGATTGGCTGTTGGGCCCACCCGCCCGCCTGGGCTCCCAAACTCACCGTTATCCCCTGCTTTTGAAGC
The DNA here is from genome assembly GCA_015471245.1 of Laticauda colubrina. NCBI lineage: Eukaryota > Metazoa > Chordata > Lepidosauria > Squamata > Elapidae > Laticauda > Laticauda colubrina. The sequence continues at coordinate 8,462,118 of BLBF01000067.1, forward strand.
ACAGCTGCTTTGCACAGCACAGCAGAGTGCTGCGCAGCAGCTGCTGAAGCAACCAGAAGAGGGCAGGCTTGCAGGAGGTGAGTTGGAATGCCTCTGCACCTGTGTAAAGTGCGCATTTGGCGCACATGTACATGAAAAGTGGGTGCACATCAGGGGTGGGATTCAATTTTTTTAACAACCAGTTCTGTGGGCATGGCTTAGTTGGTGGGCATGGCTTGGTGGTCATGTGACTGGGTGGACATGGTTTGGTGGTTATGTTACTGGCTGGCTGTGGCCAACTCAACATCACTCACACCCAGGCACGCATCTCCTTGCCTGGCCTCTCGTAACTGTGGGGAATGCTGCAACAGTCATAAGTGTGAAAAATGGTCATAAGTCACTTTTTTCAATGGTCACTTCACACAAGCAAAGTACCAGCAAAGGAGGGGAAAAAAACTCCAGAGAAGTTCCAGAGACAGGAAGTCTCGTCCTGCCAAGAATGTAATAAGAGTTCATGGAGAAGCAGTTTCTATAAGCAACACCAGAATGTTTCCTTCCTGCCTTCCTTACAGGATTAGGCCAGTAATTTATTCTAACAACCGGTTTTCTGAACTGCTTAGAATGTTAACAACCGTTTCTAGCAAACAGGTGCAAACTGGGAGAATCCCACTCCTGCTGCACATGCACAAAGTGCACCCACCAAGCCACGCCCATTGAACCAGTGGTAAAATTATTTGAATCCCACCACTGGCACAAAGCACATGCTCACACCAAATTTGTAGGAAAACCTTTTGAAACCCACCACTGAACCAGACTTCTGGTTTTCACAGCTTCTGTGCTGACACAGAACAGAGAATAACAGGGCTGGGAGGGACCTCAGAGGCCTTCTAGCCCAACCCTCTGCTTGAGTAGGAGTCCCTATATCATTCTGAACAAATGGCTGTGCAGTCTAACATCAAAATGGTTCCGCCGCATGCAACGCAACCCATTGGTCCTGCATTGGTTGCTTGTTTGCTACCATTTATTGTTTTGCTCTCTTCATCTGGGGAGGGAGGAGGAGGAGGAGGATAACACAGTTGGAAGGGACGTTGGAGGTGTTCTAGTCCATACCCCTGCTCAAGCAGGAGACCATTGGTGATCTTCCCAGCGGATGAGAAATATGAGTGGGGACGTTGGATTCGCTTATCAGGAGGATTCACAAGAAAGCTTATAAAACAGGGCAAAACTCAATACATGTCTCATCTAGCAACCTAAACTTCAGGCTTGATTGTGGCCGAAAGTCAAGGCTGGCCTGTATAAGCAGAATATATAGCTTGATCTTTTCATACTGAAGTTCTTGCGTGGACCCTTGGTGGCTTGTAATCTCCTGGGCAACCACTAAGGTTAAATCCCAGGGCAATTATCACTGTAAGTTGAATGTTTTTCCAGCAGGAAGAGGGGAAAAAAAAAATCCTTATAATTATTCCTTTCTTCTGGCCTATCGGGGTCTCCCTGATAGATTAATGTTCTTCATTAATTACAGGGGACAAACCCCTTGGGAGGCCCTTAATAAGGTAGGCACTATGCCCATCATCTCATTTAGGAGTTCTCACTATGTTGTGTTCTGACATTATCGTTGAGGCTTTACCCTCTCCAGGACCAGACTGGCTCCAAATAATTTTTCTTATCTACACCCTGGGGGGGGGGGGGTGTCTTTGTATTATTAATGACTTTCTTTGTCATTTGAGACAATGGGTAAAAATCCCAAAGGAAGCCCCATTCCCAAATAAGATTGCCCTGAAATATGTCATGTTATATTTCTTTCAAAGTTAAGGAGATCTCTCCTGGGTATGACCCATACTGGCCAACCTAAAGCTTTTGAGAAATCTGCTTCCTTTCTTCTTTCTTTCTTTCTTTCTTTCTTTCTTTCTTTCTTTCTTTCTTTCTTTCTTTCTTCCTTCCTTCCTTCCTTCCTTCCTTCCTTCCTTCCTTCCTTCCTTCCTTCCTTCTCTCTCAAATCCCCTCCATCCCTTCCCTTCCTTTCCCATCTATCCATCTTTCCTTCCTTTCTCGACTCCTCCTCCCTCCCTTCTCTCCCTCCCTTCCCTCTCCTTTCTCCTCCATCCCTTCCATCTTCCATTTTCTCTTCCCTTCATCTTTCCTTCTATCCATCTTTCCTTCCTTCCTTCCTTCTTTTCCCCCTCCAATCCCTTCCCTTCCACCCATCTTTCATTCCTTCCCTGACTCCACCTTCCTTCCTTCCCTTTCTTTCTCCCTCCCTCCATCCCTTCCATCTTCCCTTCATCTTTCCTTCTATCCATCTTCCTTCCTTCTCGACTTCTCCTTCCTTCCTTCCCTCCCTTCCCCCTCCTTTCTCTTCCATCCCTTCCATCTTCCCTTCCCTTCATTTTTCTTTCCATCCATCTCTCCTTCCTTCCCCTCTCCCCTCTTCCCTCTCTCCCTCAAATCTATAACCTAAAGGGAGTCTTGAGTGAAGCGATAACCTTCAATCTTCAGATCTTCACACTTGAGCAAAAGATTCAGACAAAAACTCTTGAGACAGTCTTCCATATTCCACATTCAAGATTTTCTTCATCAAAGGAATCCCAATGGCTTTCATCACAGACATGATAGAAAGAGAGCTGCATTCATCTAGGGTAGCAAATAAATAAATAAATTCGGCATCTGACAGCAACGTTTCTGACTAACACGTTTTATGAAAGCTTATGCCTTTTAATAATCACCTGCATTAGATGGGAAAGGGGCTATCTAAGCCCCTGATTCCTTGCTTTCATCCCCTGGCTCAGAAAACAAACCATAAGTCCCAGTGCCTCTTTTGGGCAAAACACAGATCTGCAAAGTTCAGGCTTCTAATATTTCATATGGGACAGGCAGCAAAATTTTGAGCTAATCCAAGGCTCACTCTTATCTACCTTTGTAGGCTTTCCAGGGACTTTAAAGTGCTGTACAGATAATGGTGGGTTTATAAATCTTTTTGTGCTCCAAAATAATGCCGTTTCTGCATATCTAACCCTACAGATCAGTATAATTCTAACAAACAGTTGTGCTGTGGTGGAAAAACAGCATGTCACACACAGCTGCTAATAACTCCAATTAACTCTTAAAAGCAATTATATCTTTCTCTCGAAAGTCACACGGACCTGTGATTTGCAAAACCAATAAAGGCCTAAAGTTTTGGCAATTTTTTTTAAAGTCTAAACCTTATACTTTTTAGTCATTATTTTCCCCCTGTGCTACAGGGACACTTTGTGATGTTAGATAGATGGAAGGAGGGGGGGAAGGACACAGAGAGACAGAGACAGGGAGACAGAGAGAGAAGGACTGAAAGAGAAAGAAGTAAAGAAATAATGAGAGAGAGAGAAATAAAGAGAGAGAGAAAAATAAAGAGAGAATGAGAGAGAGAGGAGGGAGAGGGATGCTGCACAGAACACACACTTTAGCTCTTTAAGATTGTAACTCTATCCTTTCTCTCTGGAAGCACCTAAATTCATTATGAGAGACAGTTTGGTTACAAACTAAGGCATCAAGCTAGAAGCTGTGAGATATGAGTTCTAGTACTGTGTTATGTATGAAAGCCAATTGGGTGACCTTGGGCTAGTTCCTTTCTCTCAGTCCTAGGAAGGAGGCAATGACAAACCCACTTCTAAAAAAATCTTTCCAAGAAAACTGCAGGCACTTCTCCAGGCAGTCTTGGCCACATAAAGAAGAAAAACAAGTTCCATTAAAGACTAAAAATTGTTTCACTCCGTGTGATCAAATATAGCATGTTCTGAATTATTGTTAGAAATTCTGTTTATGTAAAGCACCACACAGAGCAAACAGTCACCATGTGCTTTACTGTTCAACTACCTATATAACTGTAACCAGAAACAGGAAACTCTACTTAGAACAAAAGAGCATAGAGTATATACCATAGATCCAAACTTGTAAATACTGTCATCTACTGGCTGAATACTACTGTAGTTGTTGCATAGAGATTGGTGGTTTTCTTGAAAGCATTTCATGACCTTACTAGATAACTTCATCAGCACAAGAAGGTTGTAGGGTTTGGGAGGAGGGGGAGGGGAAGGGAAAGGAGGAGAAGGATTGTGGGGTCCTTGATGCTCTCTGAGTTTGATTGTTTTTGGAGTTGTTTCATTATCAAACTAGGCAGTGCACTGGTGATATTACCTAGTCTGGTAATGAAACATCTACAGCAGGGATCTTTAAACTTGACAGCTTTAAGACTTGTGGACAAACTCCCAGAATTCCTCCTCCAGTCATGTTAGGTCAGGAATTCTGGGAGTTGAAGTCAAGTTTGAAGACCCTTGAATTACAGGAACAAAACCAAGTTCAAAGAGCACCAAGGACCTCAATATCTGAACTTAACTACTCATGCAATCGGGATCAGAAGGGATCTGGACACCCCGATGGAAAGGAGAATCAACAATAGACCATAAAAACAAAGCTGAATGAGTGCTTGCGTTGGGCTTGTAAGCATTCAATCTCCTCTAAGACCACAGTGCATTAACAGCTCTGAAACTTCCCCTAACCCCTTACTCCGGTTATTTTACCAGCGACAAGCTGCTGGCATTATTCTGGCTTTGAAAGCATTTTTGGGAGAAGCAAATTTGGAGCCTATTCATTTGTGAAGTTGGCTTTTCCTTCCTTTTCTCTCGGTTTTGCCATGATGTGTAGCTCCATGAAGTGTGAAAATAAAATGCACTAATTAATTTTCTGCATCACTGAAATGGAGCTACCATTAAATGAGAAGGATTATGCACAATCTGCAGGAAGACAGGCTGATATCTTCAGAAGAATAATGTTACTCTAGAGAACACACTTATGGCTTCCAGATGTCCATCTTTTTGAAAGAGAGGAAGAGAGAGAGAGAATTTCTCTCCGTTCAAACAGCTTAATTCTGTAGAACGAGAACAAAGCATTCATCAAAATATTGGGGCTTTCAGGTCTGGGCTGCAATGTTCTGGATGACCAATAGACGTCAACAAAGTGCTCAGATTTTCTCTTGGTTGGTTGCTAGGTAGTGCTATTTGCATTATTCTAATCCATGCCTGCTAATCGTCCAATGTCTTAATGATGTGATTACTCCAGAGTATCTCATTTTCCTTCCTTCCCTTCCTTCTTTCCTCCTTTCCTTTCCTTTCCTTCCTACTTCCCTTCCCTTCATCTCTTTTTCCTTTCTGTTCCTTTCCTTTCTGTTCCTTTCCTTTCCTTTCCTTTCTGTTCCTTTCCTTCCTACTTCCCTTCCCTTCATCTCTTTTTCCTTTCTGTTCCTTTCCTTTCCTTTCCTTCCTTCCTTCTGAAAGCCACAAAACACTGAGCTTAAAAGGTGTTTATCTGATTGTTAATCTAGCCATCAATCTCAATCCATTCATCATTATTTCACTCATTATTATTAACCAATAACAAAGAAAATACAACACCAGTGCAGGCTTTACATTCTGAAACACATTGTTCCAAAATGATGAACTGTCTGAACTGTGCTTGGGCTTATCAAACTCAGTACCATGCCAATCCCGGCTTTTTAATGTGCCGTGTTCATAAGCAGCAACCAGTTGGAGTTGCTACTTTGAAGGGAACGAAACTGCTTGTAGGAAATGATTGAATAAGACAAGCAAAAGTGCAAACCCCAAATCCACATCTTTCCCTTTCCCCTTTACTCTCTGTCTTCCATCCAATTTACGTTGGGTAAATTGCAGGACCTGTCAGTGGCAGTTTAGGTTACCATATTTTTAACTGAAAAATGTCCTGTTGTATCCGCTGATTGTTCTCCTGCCTTCCAGCTTTCCAAACCCCCCCCCCCCCCATAATAAGCCTTTATTCTGAAGGTAGGAAGATAGGCTGTGGCTTTCTGGAGGGAGCCATAGATGTAAACCTATAAACAACTTTGAAATGCTTTCCAATCGGACCCGCCGTTCATTAGTTCCCAGAGGGATTTAGGTCTTTCTCTGGGCACTAATCCCACATGTCTATGAAAGGCCTGGAAAAGATCACAGTCAACACTGTCTTCATGGGTTTGGAGAGGCCTAAAGATGGCGGGAGTTAGAGTTGGCCATTGATTCCCTGAGGCTCCTTCCTGACAGTACACGAAGGAGGCTCGGGGAAAAAAAACCTCCGGAGCCTGGGGAGGGCAAAAATACCCCCCCCCCCATGTGGTGCAGGAGGCTGACTAGGCCACGCCCACCAGGGCCGCTCCCACCAGCAACCAGGAAGAGATCCCATTGCTAAAATTATTGAAGCCCACCCCTGAAAAGCCCACCCCACCCCAGTCCCAAAGGTGCTTTTTTTTCTTTCTCCCTCTCTCAGCAACAGGACTTTCTGCTTTTTCTTTGAAGACGTTTCGTTCCTCATCCTAAGAAGATGCTTCCAATCTGACTGGACGGTGGGAAACAGAAGGATTTACGTCTCTTGCAGACAGAGCTGGTCCTTCGCAAATGCAAACTGGAGCAAGAAAGATCATGAAATGGGGCAAAAAAAAAAAATCACTTTGACAACGGTGTTGCTCAGCAATGGAAATGTTGGACTCTGTTGTGGTCATAATTCGAGGATTATGCATGTGATCTGCGAGAAGCCTATTAACACCACCCCCAACCCTCAGTGAAGGGCTGGAGAAGGCTGAGATCTACACCCATCCCCACCTCTGTATGGATCAAACAGATGCAAATGCATTTATTCACCCAGGAACAAACAAAGCAGGAAGTGTGGGGGTATTTCATTCAGGAGAACAATCTGTGTTTTAAACCAGGAGCTGCATGAAAAAAAAAAATGATGCTTGTAATGCAGAATGATGGAGAGCTGTTGGAGGGGAGCTGGAAGGGAGGAAGGCCGCAGAACTACGAAGAAGAAATAGGTCATAGAAATGGGGAAAAAATATAATAAAAATAAATTCTGCATCTTCAGCCCCTGGGTCGGGTGAGCTCAGAAATGAGGCTGGAAAGGAAAATATGAAGGACCTTAACAATGGAAGATTATTTTGGCCATGCTAAAAGACCCTTGAGAAATGGGCATGGTGCAACCGTATTTTTTTCTTATTTAATCCTCTTCATTTTCATCATTCTGTATCTCTTTTTTTCCCCCAAACCTTTTAATCATCTTGTAAGCTGTCCAGAGTTGCTGCCACCGTGAGGTGGGCAACGTATAACAGAATAACCTAAAGCAAGATGGATTAATGACAGGAGTAAGTACGGCCGGCCCAATTGGCAAAAGAAAGAATCAGAATAATCAGAATAGGGGTGGAAGGGACCTTGGAGATCTTCTAGTCCAACCCCCTGCTCAAGCAGGAAACCCTATACTATTTCAGACAAATGGTGGTCCAATTTCTTATTGAAAACCTCCAGTGATGGAGCACCCATAACTTCTGGAAGTGAGCCATTCCACTGGTTAATTGTTCTCCCTGTTAGGAAGTTTCTCTCTGGTTTTAGGTTGGTTCTCTCTTGGATTAGTTTCCATCTACTCTAGATAAATAAACAAAAAACACTCATTGGGATATGATTAAGGGTGGCCCATAAAACTATCCAAGATCAATGAAAAAGGAGTGCCTATTTTGTTTCCTTAGTAACAACAGTTTTTAGGGATGAGGTTTTAAGGATTTGTCCTTCCTTCCTTCCCTCCCTCCCTTCCACTGTTCCTTCCTTCTTTCTTTCCCTCCCTTCCTCCTCTCCCTCTGTCCCTCCCTCCCTTCCTTCCCTCCCTCCCTCTGTCCATCCCTCCCTTCTTCCTCCTTCCCTTCCAGGTGTCCCTTCCTTCCTTCTTTCCCTCCCTCCCTCCCTCCTTCCCTCTCTGTGTCCCTCCTTCCATCCATCCCTCTGTCCCTCCCTCCCTCTGTCCCACCCTCCCTCCCTTCCTTCTTCCTCCTTCCCTCCCTCCCACTGTCCCTTCCTTCCTTCCTTCCTTCTTCCTCCCTCCCTCCCTAAAAAGATTAATGCTTAAAACCTGTTTTTGCATGTCTCTCTATTGTGATATGTATGTGCATCCATTAACAATAGATCTCCTGACCAAGCACGGAGCCTGCTTTTTCTCAGAGGCTCAAAGCAGCCCTTGATTTTCTGTCCCTCTCCTGCTACTTGAGGGAAAAAAAGAAATAAAGCCAAGGTTGTTAGCAGCTGCAGCCATGTTAAAGTAAATGACACCAAGGAGAGGGAGAAAATTAAAGATCATAGCTGGGGATACTGCTGGGAGAATCCCAAAGCCCTCATAAACGTTTTTAACTGTGTCCTTTGTTGAAAAGAAACACACTTATTCCTTCTTTTTAGTAGCTTATTCCTTGGCACAGATGGTCTAACTTGTAGAAAGCACGGATTATATCACTGCGAGTACTTGGTGGCAATTTTAGTATGAAATACATGCAGGGGTGAGATTCAAAATTTTTAACAACCGGTTCTGTGGGCGTGGCTTTGGTGGTGGGCAAGGCTTGGTGGTCATGTGACTGGCTGGGCGTGGCCAACTCAATATCACTCACATTGAGTCACGCATCTCCTCGCCTGGCCTCTCATGACTGTGGAGATGCTGCAACAGAGTTGTAAGTGTGAAAAATGGTCATAAGTCACTTTTTTCAGCGCCATTGTAACTTTGAATGGTCCCTCCACACAAGCAAAGCACCAGCAAAGGAAGGAAAAAAAAACTCCAGAGAAGTTCCTGAGACAGGAAGCCTCGTCCTGCCAAGAATGGAATAAGGATTAACGGAGAGGCAGTTTCTGTAAGCAACACCAGAATGTTTCCTTCCTGCCTTCCTTACAGGATTAGGCCAGTAATTTCTTCTAACAACTGATTCTCCGAACTGCTTTGAATGTTAACAGCCAGAATGTAGACTTAGAATGTTTAAAAGTCTGGATAGTGAACATGGCAGTATATCTGACCTCTTCCAAATCTCATTTCATCATCTCTTTTCAGACTGTTTGTCTATTTTTTTTAAAATTTGACCCAATGTCTTCATTATGTTCCAATATTTGCCACAAAGAAGAGGAGGTCAATTTATTCTCCAAAACACCTGAAGGCAAGACAAGAAGCAATGGATTTGCTCCAGCACTCTGGAGTTAAGGAGAAACTTCCTAACAGTAAGAACAATTAACCAGTGGGACAACTTGCCTCCTGAAGTTGTGGATGTTCCATCACTGGAGGCTTTTAAGAAGAGTATGGCCAGTCTAGAGAAAAGAAGGACGAGAGGTGATACAGTAATAGTATTCCAGTATTTGAGGGGTTGACACAAAGAAGATGGAGTCAACCTATTCTCCAAAGCATCTGAAGGCAGGACAAGAAGCAATGGATGGAAAGTAATCAAGGAGAGAAGCAACCTACAACAAGGAGAAAGTTCCTAACAGTAAGAATAATTAACCAGTGGAACAACTTGCCTCAAGAAGTTGTGGGTGCTCCATCACTGGAGTTTTTAAAGAAGAGACTGATCAACCATTTGACAAAGAGTCCTGGAACTCAGCTATGGGTCAAAACCGGTCATGAATATCTGACCAAAGGATACAACTTTGATTGGCTTACAAATTCTCTGCCAAGTTCTGGAAGACTCAGATACCCCTTCTTTCTTGTGCGCTGATTTAATGCAGAAGGAAAGCATGCATTGGAGAATTAAGTGAGGACTGGCCAGAATAGCAAGGACAAATGACCCTGCTTTGGTTAAGACAGTCTTCAGACAATATTGATCCGTATGACTGATGAAGTCTATTGTCCATCGAACGAAGGTCGGGAATGCTTGCGAACAACGAGGAATCCATCAATGGGAGCCGATAAGTTTTCTTTAGAAATATTGCTCCTGTGTTTTTTGATTGAGAGTCCTGCCAGAAGAAATGAGATTCACCGTTAAATAGTTTCCTTCTTCTTTGAGGTAAAAATTAAAGATAACTTCACCTGAGTTTTTTTTTTTTTTTCTTTTCCTCTTACTATTATGGAGATACTCTCATTGAATCCTTTGGTACAAGTAATCTCTGACTTACAATTTGAAAGTAAATATCTACCATAACTTCAGCATTTCACACCTGTAGACCAGCTGCAGGTACTCCTAGACTTATAACAGTTCATTTAGTGACCGTTCAGAAGTTACAACAGGGCTGAAAAATGGGATCTATGGAGTGTTTTTCACACTTCACAAGATCAAAATGCAGAAGCTTGGTGACTGGTTCATATTTACGACCGTGGATGTATCCCAGGGTCATGCAATTCCCTTTTGTGTCCTTCTGACCAGGAAAGTCCACGGGGAAGCCAGATTCACTGAACAACCGGGTTACTAACTTTACAACTGCAGTGATTTGCTAACAAATCTGGCAAAAAAGTCATAGAATCAGTCAAAACTCACCTAACAAATGTCTCATTTAACAACAGAAATGTTGGCCTCAGTTGTAGTCATAAGTCGAGAACTGCCTGTATGTCCATTGAATTCTTCAGTATAAGAGGATTAAAGAGCAGCCAAAGGTTGGTAAATTTAGCCATAGTTTGCTGAATTGTACTGATTTTACCTTGCCACAGTTTGGCTTAGTAAGTTGTGTGAATCCAGCTATCTAATGAGTGAATTGGAATTCCATTCCAGCGAATGGATATCCTTCAGGAGTGAGAACTGGTCTTTACTCCCTTCCCCCCGCCACATTTGCTTCAGAATAAAAAATATCTGGGATTTTTCTTCTGCTGAGACATTGGGAATCCAATAAAGTTGATTGGATTGGCAACCAAACTCTCATTGCCTTCAACAGACAAAGAGCACAGAGGGTGGAGAAACCATTACCATGTTGCTCTAATGACTTTGGCTGGTCGTAGCTGGACTTGAACGTGTTTGGATGGAGGAATGACATGACAATCTCAGGACTGCGAAAACAGGGAAATTGAAACAACATGCCGGTTGGAGGTTTGAGCCAACAACGTTTGTGAAGATGCCAAGGAAAAGCATGGAGGAAGTCACCAGGAACCGTACGCAATGTCTGTGAGAATGAGATGGGCAGTATCTAAATTTGTCAACTAAATAAGTTTAAAAGAGAGAGAGAGCAGTTTGGGAGGCTATGTCCCAAAACTGAAAAACTGAATAATAAAATTCCATTTTTACACGATCCAATTTGAGTCGGGACCAAAGGTTTATCTTCCAAGCTTTTGGCTTGTGCTGGAGTCCATTCTCTCTCTCTCTCCTTCCCTCTCTCTCTCTCTCTCTCCTTCCCCCCCCCTCTCTCTCCCTCCATTTCTCTCTCCCTCCATCCCCCTCTCACTCTTCTCTTTCCAGAATATATGCACTGGGATGTCCTATGGATTGTATTTATATGATTCTTGGTTGTATGCATCTTTTTTGTTGTTAACTGGGGTTTTGATGACTGCCTATCAAGTCTTTAATTGTTTCCTTGGAAGAATAAGCTTTTGGTCCTGGTGATTGACTCAGATTGGCTCCTGCAACATTATTCTGGGACACACATATTTACCTTCGTTCACGAGAGCAACTTTGGTTCTAACTCGAGCAACACCTGAAGAGTTGGAATGGGAAAATGCTCTCTGTTTCTCCTTGTTTCAAGCTGGGCGAGATGCTTTATCACATCCTGCCACCTGTCATTATCTTAAGAGATGCCCCTCGCCCCATACCGACACTTCTATGGATGTTCTCCCAGCATTCCCAGACCCCTTGATTGCTTTATTCTTCTAGAGAGCATATCCTCAGGGCTGGAGTCTACTCCCTACCCCTCAAGATCAGCCAAGATCTACAGACACTGCCACAACAATTTGTCATGATTCAGTGGCACGTTAATCTAACCTCAGCAGGTGTCATGCAACTATCCGAAGCAGGCAAGCTCAAAAGCAACCTGGCTTTCCAATCACCTGGGAAAAATACCAACTACATTAGGAATGTGTGGCCAATTTTAAGCAGTAGCTTTGCAAGAGTGTGTGTGTGTGTGTGTGTGTATGTCTGAAGCTGTCCCCTCCAGGCCATTTCCTGCTAAATAACAGGCCAAAAGGGAGTTGACTTCCAATATCTTTCATTGCGTAGCAATTTTCATCTGTCCCTCATCAAAATCAATACGACAGCTGAAATGCAACTCTGGTTTATAGGGTTCTCGTCTCTTTATGTCATGAGATTCAAACAGATCTTTAGAATTTACTATTTGACATCTCCATAATGTGTGGGATAAAGAAAGGAGGCGGGAGAAGAAGAAAAAAAAACCCAGAAACTCAATTGATATTCTGCACTTCAATGCCTCTTGTTTTGAAACAGTGCATTCCCAGGCCATAAATTTTTCATGTTGAGAAATATTTTTGTTTTAAATTGATTTTAGTAACCAAGTTCCCACAATAGTTATGCCAGCTGAAGACACCAGAGATAGTTATGCCAGCGGAAGACACTAAGTAAAATCAGCATGAGAAATGTAACAGAAAGAGAGGAAATGAAGAAACAATCTTATTTGTCATAAAACATTCAGATAATAAAAAAATATTTTGTGATGTCACGGGTGTCTTAGAAGGAGCTACTGCAGGCATGAACAACTCAGAGGCTAAATTAAGATTCCAAAGCCCATTTTTGGGATGAGGATCAGAAGACTTCAAGGGTCTCCAACTTGAGCAGGTGGCTGAACTAAAAGACTCCTAAGCTCCCTTCCAACTCTGTTATTCTATGTTCTAAGGATCTGCTCCAAATGAGGTGGCCTGTCATACTCTGAAGCCATCAACAGTGCATAAATTAAATCTGACATTCCAACTTTAGAAACTCATGGATTACATGCCATCAAATTGGTATCAGCACAAATTCCTCAACCAGTCAATCTATCTTGCTCCTGATCATACACTTTCTTGTGCTTCCTTCCACCTTGATAATGTCTTAGTAAGGCCACACTTGGAATACTGTGTCCAGTTTTGGTCGCCACAGTATTAAAAAACATGCTGAGACTCTAAAAAAGAGTGAAGGGAAGAGCACTAAAGACAATTAGGGGGCTGGAGGCTAAAACATATGAAGAACACTTATGTGATGACCCAGGGCATGGCACAAAGGCAACACAATCACATAAGTATGAAAAGTCCCTTTAATACCCCCAACTTTTTCCCCAATGCCCAGTTACCTTCAGCTGGAGAAAAAACTCTCCCAAGAACAGTCTTTAAATGAAGGAAATTCAGTCCAAAAACAGTACATACAAACTGTAAATAAAAATCCACATAAACCATGCTATAGCAATTAACAAGACAGGGCAGGATAAAGGGTTGAAGACGTCAAAAGTTAATGAAACACACACAGTTGGGAGGATGCCAGAACCCAGATAAGCTTCAACAAACAAATATAATTCATGCTTTGCTTCCAGCAAGGTGCTGTGAGCAAACGCCCTTTTTAAATCCTGTTTTCCCAGCTGTAGCTAATGAAGGGGATCAGGGCCCTTTTCTCCCCCATAATCCTGTAACTCATGTTGCTCCCTTCTCTGTTCCTCCCTGCGTGCCCTAGGATGAAGAGGGGGTGGGCCTAGGTCTTTCTCTGAATACTCAGCCAGACTGTGCCCTTCCCCAGTTTCTTCCATAGCCAACAGAGCCACACTCCCACTCTCTGTCAGCTGCTCGGCCTCCACCTCCAAATCAGATTCCGACAGGGGAATGACAGAAGTTCAGGGGAGGATGTCTCATCAAAGCAGCAAATCTACTTTCAATTATTGAAGACGTTCGGCTTGCTGATGTTCCATTTTTGTGCCATGAAAATTTTAAGGAACTTGTAAAGCTTAGCTGGTGAATCAGTCTTGGCCTGTCTCTGAAAACAAGAAAGTGAGGGTTAGCATGAATGCCTGAAGCACTGATCCTTGATGAATGGAGGCGAATCAACCTGTTCCAGGATAATGTTGCAGGATCCAATCTGGGTCGGTCACTGGAACCAGAGGTTTTGTCTTCCAAGCTTTGGGATTCGTGCTAGAACCTATCTTCAGGAAGCTTCTCTCGAGCAGAGTGTAGCAGAGCACTGATGATGTTACCTAGTTCAGGTAATGAAATGTCTGCAAGAAAACCACCAAGCTCAAAGAGCACCAAGTACACTCCTCCTCCTCCTTTCTGCAAACCCCACTCCCTTCTAGCACTGATGATGTTACCTAGTTTGGGTAATGAAACATCTTCAAGAAAACAAGCAAGCTCAGAGACTACAAAGGAGTGTATGTTTTGGCTGTTCTGTGTGTGGTATTTATATGATACCTAGTTGTGCATGGTTTTTTTAAATTGTTGATTGGGGTGTTGATGGCCAGCTATCAAGTCATTGGCTATTGTTTCCTTGTGCTGTCAATCCCTCACTTGCTAAGTACTTGATATCATCACCATCATTTTAGCCATTGTCTATCCACTGTAGGGTGAAGGCCTATTCCACACATTTCCAACCAAAATGGTCCTGAGCTTTCATGGAATTAAGCAGCCTGGAATTAAAGAGAAACTTCCTAACGGGGAGGACAATTAACCAGTGGAACGGCTTGACACCAGAAGTTGTGGGTGCTCCATCACTGAAGGTTTTTAAAGAAGAGACCGGGCAGCCATCTGTCTGAAACGGTATAGAGTCTCCTGATTGAGCATGGGGCTGGACTAGAAGACCTCCAAGGTCCCTTCCAGCTAGATTCTAATTCTGTGACTCAGTTGCCAAGTGTCTGAGTTTTGATCACATGACCATAGGGATGCCATAATAACACAAGAGCACACAATAGATACAAACTCAAGGTAAACCGTATCAAACTTGATTGCAGGAAATACACCTTCAGCAACAGAGTGGTCAATGCCTGAAATACTCTACCTGACCTCACCCCTTACCAAAGAGGTCTGTAGGGGGCCTGCATAAGCACACCAACGTGCCTACTGTCCCAGTCCTATTGTTTGTTTTTAGTTTTCTTATACGTATCTATTTCATGTATTCATAACTATGTATATACTTATGCCTATTATTTTATAAGCAATTGACAAATCAAACAAACAAATAAATAAAATAAATTCATAATCCGGACATCCTCTTGGGGGTTTGTTAATTCTTCATCAAAAGAAGAGCAGTCACTGAAGTGAGAAAGCCACAATGGACTATAGCACAGCAGCTGCTGTTAATTCTCTCCCCATTTCAATGCTTTTTACTGTTCTGCTCACCAATGCTCAAGACACAAGGGCTTAAGAGCTGAACGTTGAGCAATGTTGATGTCACAATTCATGCCGTGCCAACCTGTTGGATCTTAAAATAGAAAGGCATCTCATTCCAAGACTTGGCACGGATCAGCAAAACAATTCCACTGTTTCAATCGGGTGAGAAATCTTGCAAAACTCAATTGCACAAGAAGCTCAGCTGCTTTCAAGCAGTACTCAGAAAGATGATGAGATCATGTTTAGAAGAGCTTCAGAAACTCATCACTATGGCATATGGGTGCTTCTGTTCCATAGCTACAGGTCAAAATGTTTTTAGATAATGAAGCCTTCCTGTTTTCTTCCTGTGTCCTGATTTTTGACAAATGGAGCTATTGAAACAGTAGCTAGATTCTGCCATGAGGATAAATGCATCAAGTCAAGAAATATATGGCAGCCTTGGAAATAGATATTCAAATGTCATGATGTGGCTGGGGGATTCTTGGAGTTGAAGCCCATGCCTCTTAAAGTGGCCAAGAATGAGAAACACTGATCTATGAAGATACAAATCATACAGGCCATAGCTTTCACCGTGACACTTTGTGGAAGTGTAAGCTGAACTCCAAAGAAGTGGCATAGAAGCACTGATGTTTTGGTGTTGGAGAAAAAGTAATAGAATAATGGAATTGGAAGGGACCTTGAAGGTCTTCTAGTGCAACCTTCTGCTCAACAGGAAACCCTACACCATTCCAGACAAATGATTGTCCAATCTCTTCTTAAAAACCTGCAGTGTTGGAATCCCCACAATTTTTGAAGACAAGCTGTTCAACTAATTAATTGTTATCATTGTCATGAAATTCCTCCAAAGATTGATTCTCTTCTTGATTAGTTTCCATCTTTTGCTTCTTGTCCTGCCTTTGGGTGCTTTGGAGAATAGGTTGATTCTTTTTTTTTTTGTGGTAGCCCCTCAAATATTGGAACACTGCTGTCATGTCACCCCTATTTTTTTTGACTCATTAAACTAGACATACCCAACTCCTGTAAGTTGTCATGCCCCTGTCAGAATCTGATTTGGAGGGGGGGGGGCAGCAGCTGACAAGGAGTGGGAGTGTGGCTCTGGTGGCTGTGGAAGAAACTGGGGAAGGGCAGAGCAGGAGAGAGGTAGAGCAAGGCAGAGGGAAGTTTGTATGTACTTTGTTTTCGGTTTGAATTTCCTTCACTTAAAGGCTGTTCCTGAGAGAGATTTTCTCCAGCCGAAGGTAACTGGACATTGGGGGCAAAGTTGGAGGCATTAAAGGGACTCTTCTTACTTTTGTGACTGTGTTGCCTTTGTGCCACGCCCCGTTGGGTCATCACACTTCAAACAATAAAAATAGAAACCCGCCAGAACTTTGGAAAAACACTCATTGCAAAGAGCCAAAATATCCCTTGACCGGGAATATGGCAGCAAAGGAGAACATCGAGACGCGTGGAGACTGTTTTTGAAAGCCTGCAGATCATCTTCTGGCTAAATGAAAAGATAGATAAGATTTTAGAAGCCATTCTTAAAGGCCCCATGTGCTGCAGATTGGTTGCAAAATACACTACAGATAGAATCCAATTTGGAACTGAAATGTTTTCCATCAAGCTGCTTCACAGTATTCACCATCTTTGGCTCAAAATGCTGCTTGCTGGACTTCAGCTGATTCGTTCAGGTGTTACAAAACTTGGAGAACTGACTTTGTTTACTTTTGGTGGGACTTTGCATTCTCATACTTGGCCTCTCAAAAAAGCAACTGGCTGCTCTTAATTTTTTCTGTTTCTTAAAAATAAGTTTTGTACAGTCATATGGACTGCTTCAAATTCTAAAGAGATAAAAGCTTTCAATAATGTTTGTCTCTTTGAACAACTGAGCTGTGTTTCCTGGGAGCAGACTTGTGTTTAGGCTTGTATAATTTAATTCGTTTTGCTTCCTCTTCCCTCTTTCTCTTCCTTTCTCTCTCTCCCTCTCTTCACCCCATGTGTTATATAAAATTATTACTCCAGAAACGAGGTCACTATTTTCTTTCATTTTTGGACTACATTAAAAGTCCATTTCATTATTTTAGGAGACAGCATTGCTTTTCAGGTAGTTTGAGGGAGGGGGAAAGAAAAAAACGACTTTGAGCGTATATTATTTAGGAGAAAGTTAGAAGAAAAGTTTTGATAAAGCCAGTTTGTAACAAAAAGTGGACTGGCTTCAACTTGGTTTTGCTTCAAAATCAGTGATTAATGCTTCATTAAAATGCAATTTCTCCTTTTCTCTGACTCCCTCCTTTCAAGGAAATGGAAACGGGATTGTTTGGGAGATTAGACCAACCCAGTAGTGGGATTCAAACATCTTTACTACCAGTTATGTGGTTGTGGCTTGGTGGACGTGGCAGGGAAAGGATACTGCAAAATCCCCCTTCCCTCCCCACCCCACTAACCTGCTTTCCAGCTCCGTTCTCCTGTGCAGGGCAACCAAAGAAGACCCAGCTGATCAGCTGGGACTCAATAGGAGGCAGAGAAGAGATGGGGTTGGCGGGGCCAGTCAGAAGTGGGTATTTGCCCGTTCTCCGAACTACTCCAAATTTCCACTACTGGTTCTCCAGAACTGGTCAGAACCTGCTGAATACCACCTCTGGACTAACCACAGGAGATTCTCTCATAAGTCTTTGCTGTTTCTGGGGTTTTAGCCCTACTTACTTAAATGCAGATTAGGATTGCATTGGCAAGAGGAAAGAAGGCAAGCCCAAGACAGACATAGGCCCACCATCCTCCTCGATGCCACCATTGGACAATATTCATCCAGACTTCTGAAGTCAGGCAGGAAAAATGAGAGTGTTAGCAGCAGCTTCTAGCAAATTTAATTTCACCAATTCAAGCCATCTGCTTGAGGTTTCCTCTGGTTTCATTCCTCAGATTCTCCCCGCCCCCTCCACGCACCACCCACCCCATAATGCTACTAAATTATTTAGGGTTGAAATTTAAAATAGGGCATGTGGCATATAGGCCTATAAATATTTGATGGTTGTTTCTGGAATTCCAAGAGAGCAAAATGCCATTTTTGTGCATTTCCCACTGAAAGGTCTTCTTTCACCAAGAATCTCATTCTGGGATCTTCTCAGTCATGATCAATCTGTTTGCACTTAGTTTGTGCACTTTTCTTTACAAGAAAATTCATCCTTCACAATTGGTCTTTCTCTCTCTGTGTATCTATTTCTGCATCTATGCCAGTGGTGGGATTCAAATTTTTTTACTACTGGTTCTGTGGGTGTGGAGTGGTTTGGTAGGCATGGCTTGGTGGTTGTGGCAGAGGAAGGATACTGCAAAATCCCATTCCCTCCCCACTCCACTAACCTTCTCAGCTGGGACTCAAAGGGAGGCGGAGAATAGATGGGGGCAGAGCCAGTCAGAGGTGGGATTGGCAGGTTCTCTGAACTATTCAAAATTTCCGCTACCGGTTCTCCAGAACTGGTCAGAACCTGCTGAATACCACCACTGATCTACGTCTATGTGTAGCTTGTAACATCCACAAAGCAAGCATGTTGGATAATTTTGGACCTTCTGCCAAATTGATGTTTTTTTTTTAAAAAATGAAACAAGTGTGTTTAGTCTACTAGAAACTCAAAACATCTGAATTAGCTTTATGTTGTAAAGAGAACAAAAAAGAGAAGTCCTTTGTGCTGTCAAAAGTTTTGCATTGTACTCACAAGAGGGCTTTTGAGGGCCCCAAACCTCAAAACATGGGACCACTGCTGCTCTGGTGAGATATTTGGTGCCCACCCCGGGAGGCAATGTTTAAAGCCCTACATGGCTTAAGGTAAAAGGTAAAGGTTCCCCTCGCACATCCGTGACAGTCATTTCCGGCTCTAGGGGCTGGTGCTCATCTCCATTACAAAGCTGAAGAATCAGTGCTGTCCGAAGATGTCTCCGTGGTCATGCGGCTGGCAGGACTAAATGCCGAAGCACACAGGGTTCCAATTCTGGGAGCTGAAGTCCTCAAGGCTTCAATTCTGGGTGCTGAAGTCCACAAGGCTTCAATTCTGGGAGCTGAAGTCCTCAAGGCTTCAATTCTGG
>BLBF01000067.1:8490207-8502604 GCA_015471245.1 Laticauda colubrina
TCTTCTTCTTCTTCTTCTTCTTCTTCTTCTTCTTCTTCTTCTTCTTCCTATTATTATTATCATCATCATCATCATCATCATCATCATCATCATCATCATCCTTCTCCTTCTCCTCCTTCTCCTCCTCCTCCTCCTCCTCCTCCTCATCATCATCATCATCCCCCTCCTCCACATTTCTCTTCCCCCCTCCTCATCTGACCTTTTCCTCTGACCTCCAAGTCATCTTTGGAATATACATTCATAGAAAAATTGAAATTCAAGCTTAATTCAGACTCCAAAAGCTTTCTCCTCAGAATACTTTGAAAGGTAATAAAATATATAAGGAGATGATTTGCACCAGCCTATTATTAGTTCTCCTTCTGTTTCTCTTGATAACACTAATTTTTAAATTGAAGTTGATGGCACTCAAGTTTTTCCCCTTTCAGAGGAAGAAGAAAAAATTGGCAGAAAAAAAAAATCCATTAAAAAAAGAGATCCATTGAGATAAATGCCCCATCTGTCTCTAATAGGGTTTCCCCCTTTGTTACATCAATTAGGAATTAGGAATATCGGGGTGGAACGGGAGAAAAAATGACTAACAACTAATAACTTCATCTTTTGAACGAGGGACAGTTGCAAAATAATTTTTGCAATTCCCAGGGGGGTCGATCCCTTCTCTCCCCCCACCCCAGTTTTTCCACTGAATTTTTCATTCTTTTAATAAATTATAAAGATTTCCATTTCCTTTTTCATTACTGCTTGAATTATAAATACCAGCTTAAGCCAGACCTCTGAGGATTGTACATTTGTCAGAGTAGACCATGAACTCGGTCCTTTATTAATGAATTTGGCAGAGTTTGATGATAAAAGCCTTGCCTAGCTTTGAAAGACAGGTGCTTTGGATTCTACATAGCAACCAAAGGAAATGTCAAGGACAAATTCTTGCCAAGGATCAATTATTTAGACTTTTATAGAACTGGAAAGCATCCTCTCTTTCTTTCTTTTGGAAAGAATGCACAGTGGTGGGTTCTCAACCTACTATGGCAATCTCCGGCTCTAAACAGTGTTCATCTTTGGGGGATTCAAACAGGAGCGGAAACCTGGAAAGTGAAAAGGTGATGATCAGAAGAGACGGAAGGTTTACTTGGCAGAGAACTCAATGCAATCTGAACAGTATCAGCTCTGGAATTTATCCTGTCAAACACCGTAATGGTGTGTACCACTTCTCACTGTACAATCTGTCATTATTACTGTGTGAGAGAAAGGAAGAGTGAGGGAGGGGGGAGAATCACTTTTCATGTGGAGAAATAAATTGGCTGATATTTTTACTTTTCTAGTCACATCCCCTCCATCATAGAGAGTGTGTTTTGCTATAGAGGCTGTACAATTTTTTTTGCTGCCTTTCCCTTGATCCTTTCCTGTATTTTTTCTTCAGTTTTAGAATTCTGGGGGGGGGGGGGGGGGGGGGGGGAGAGAGCTTGGATCCCAAACAGGCCAACCTCAACAGTTCCTTTTCTTCAAGGTAGCAATAGCACTTGGACTTATATACTGCTTCACAGTGCTATTGCAGCCCTCTCTGAGCGCTTTACAGAGTCGGCCTCTTGCCCGCAACAGTCTGGCTTCTCATTTGACCCACCTCAGAAGGATGGAAGGCTGAGTCAACCTTGAGCCGGTCAGGATTGAACTGCTGGCAGTGGGCAGAGTCAGCCTGAAATATTCTAATCATTATGCCATGTAATCATTGTGCCATGGGAAGGAAGGAAGGATATCACTTAGATTTATACACCGCTACATAGTGCGTCACGGCCCTCTCCAAGCAGCTCACAGAGTGAGCTTCTTGCCCCCAACAATCGGGGCCCTCATTTTACCGACCTCAGAAGGACAGAGCCAGTCAGGATCAAACTCCTGACAGGGAGTGGTGAGTTAGTAACCACTGCGCCACCACGGCTCTTTCAGATGGTGGAAACTACATCATAATGGATGCTGAAGATATTATCTGGATGCAACAATTGTAGAAAGGCTGTTTGCTTGGGCCTCTAGTGATCATATGACAGCTTGTTTATTTTATAATGTCGTAGTCACGGGATCCAAATTGGGACACTTTGCAACCAGCATATATTTTAAATAGTTGCAGCATCCTGGGGCAGGATCACAAACGATCACCATATGCAACCTTCTCAGCTGGCTTCTGACAATCAACATCAGTGAAAAGAAGCTCGATTTGCTTAATGACAGTGTGATACACTTAACCAGTGCAGTGATTCTCTTAATCGCTGTGGCAAAAAAAGGTCCATCAAATTGGGCATGACTCGCTGAAAAACAACCTTGCTTAGCAACAGAAATTCTACTCCCAATTATGATTGTAAGTCAACAACTTTCTCTTTGCAAGGAAATTAAGACATTTTTCTGGCCATTTTCAGACCATTTTGGGGGCTGTTTTTGGCCCCAAAACAGCCCAAAAATGGCCCCCAAAAAACAACCTGAAAAAGGCCTGGAAATTGCCCTTAAACAGCCTGTTTTTTGACTGTTTTTCAGGCCATTTTCCAGCACTTCGGTGCCTACAGAGACCAGCTGGCTGTCTTGCCCGAAACCAGAAGAGCAGCTGGCAATGGTGCACATGCCCACCGAAAGGGCTCTGCATGCCACCTCTGGCACACGTGCCATAGGTTCGCCATCACGGTTCTAGCCCAACCAACTCACCCTAGTTCCTGAAGCTTGCCAGAAGACTTCCAGGAACAAAATAATTTAAAATAGATGGCCACCATCTCTGGATTCCAGAGCAGACAGGTTCATTCTTCCCAGCTAAATTATTGATAACCACAGAATCGAAAATGAGCAAATATTTCAATTTCTTCAACCGTACTGCGGTCCACCTTGCCCCTGGTTTCAGGAATCCATGAAGCCATTTCTTTTCAGACTTTCCATCTTGCTGTGTGCGCTTGTCAAGAAGTCTGACCTTCCCCAGGTGCTTGTACTTAGAAAAAGTAGGCTCATGTAAACAGCCATTGGTTCCCATTGCCAGCACTGTTTCAGCAGGTCCTCTTAATTTACAAAAACCCTATTAGGAAACATAGGATATCCATAGGAAATAACTGCCTAGGTATGTGCTGATGGAAGAGTCCCAAGGCTGCTCTTCCAGTCGGCCATTAATAAAGAGCAAAACATTACAAGGCTGACCTACAATTCACATGCCAAGCCAAGCTACAGTTCTCCAACCAACAGCCTTCTCCCCTAGCTGAGTAACAAAGGGAGAAAGTCATGTCAGATGCCAAGAATCAGGACCACATGTTAAGTTCCAGTTAAGTTGATTTACTGCTCATGCCCGAATCAAGGCAACTGACTGTCTGACACTAAATAAGGGTCACTGGAATTCAAGAGGGTTGGATTGAGACTGTTTATTTTATTTATTTATTGGGTTTATTGGATTTATATTGGATTTATGAGAACATAATGATTCTGGGATGATCCCTCTCCTGACACTGCCCCAAGGCTCTGCTTGTTTTTTTTACAGTCATCTACATCTTTCAGTGAGCCACATCCTGAACAAAACCATTTGCAGTCAGATATTGTCTGCAGATTGTGAAGGATCAAGGTGTTCAGTTGTACCATGTAGGCTGGGGAGGGAGGGAGGGAGAAAGAGAGAGAGAGAAACAAACAAAATAGAATAAAATCTATTAAGAATAGAATAGAATAGAATAGAATAGAATAGAATAGAATAGAATAGAATAGAATAGAATAGAATAATGAACAGAACGGAATAGGAATTGCAATGGAATAGGAATAGAATAGAATAACACAGCACAGCACAGAAGAGAAAAGAAGAGAAGAGAAGAGAAGGGAAGAGAAGAGAAGAGTAGAAAAGAGTTGGGAGGGACCTTGAGGTCCTCTAGTCCAACACCCGGCAGGCAGGCAGGCAGGCAGGCAGGCAGGTAGTCTTCTAAAGTGTTCTACATTTATCAAAATGAAAAGATGTTCTTCCTTTGATTCCCATGCTATTAACTCTTGTTTGAGAGCTAACATAAAACATTTTGTATACACATTTTATAGTTGACAATCCCATTCACAATGGGGAGGAACAATCTTCCCAACATGAACATTGTGTTGCGTCAAGGATATTGGGACACAACTTGTCACACTGTCATCTTCTGTATCTTCTCCTCTCTCTCTCTCCCACCCACCCAAAGACAGACAGAGGCGAGTAACGCTGGAAAACAAACGCTTCATAACTCTTCTGTGTTGTTCTTTTTTTTTCTGTTTAAAAAAAAAAGGCTTTCAACTGGGCCACTTGACAAAGATCTGAAGCGCAGAGAGATGAGTTAAAAACTTCTTTCCGATGGATCTGAAGGGCTCTTTGAAATAGGCCAAGATCATCGGAGTGACTTATGCTAATGACGCTGGAGACACTTTGGTGTGAGGGAAACAAAGAGTTTTTCGGGAGGTGGAATACAGAAAAGAAAAGGTCCTTCTGGAAAACAACAAAGAACTTGCAGAGGATAAGCACACGTACAAGGAGATAAATACATTTAAAAACACATTTCCATTGCCCAACACGAAAGATGGATTTGAAATGAGACCACATTTTTACAAGTAGCGGTCCCTCACAACCACAATTTAGATCCGGATTTCTGTTGCTAAACAAGATGGCTGTTTAAATGATCTGCATCTGGTTTTGTGACCTTTTTGACCATGGTTGTTAAACAAATCACGGCAGTTTTTAAGTGAATCCCTCCTTTGATTGCGCTTGTTGGAAGCCAACTGGGAAGATCACAAATAATGATAATGTGATTCCAGGACCTGTCATAAGTACATGCCAGTTTCCAAGACCCCAAATTTGGATCACTTGATTGTGGGAACAGCAATAGCACTTAGACTTATATACATACCTCTTTACAGTGCTTTCCAACCTTCTCTAAGCGGTTTACAGAGTCAGCTTCTTGCCCCCAACAATCTGGGTCCTCATTTGACTCACCTCAGAAGGATGGATGGCTGAGTCAACCTTGAGCCTGGTGGGATTTGAACTGTAGGTAGCTGGCTGCAGAAGTAGCTTGCAATGCTGCACTCTAACCTCTGCACCAGTGGTCCTAGGTGGGAGGATTGGTTGCACGTCTCTCTCTCTTTCTTTTTTAGTGCTGTTGTAACTTCAAAATGTCCTCGATGACCTTGGGTCAGTCCTTCTCTCTCAGCATGTCCTACCCAACAAGGTGATCGTTGCAATCTTTTAAAATCAGTGAAGAAAGGTGGGTTAGAAACAAAATTGCTGGGTGTCAAAAACATACAAACACACATCTACTAAATCAACAAGCCACAATGGCTGGGGGTTCCCTCGCTCCAATCTGAAGCCAAGCAAATTGCATTCTGCCTTAAAGTCCTTCAGACAGACTTCAGAGAGATTTGACGCAATTTTTAAAAAATTACAGAACAAAATGTAAGAGGGAAAAGTAAGCAAAAAGATATCAGAAAGGAAATGATGGAAACATAAAAGAAAAATATATAAGAAAGAACAAAAGGTAACAAAAGAGAAAAGGAAAAAAAGGGGTTGAAAGAAGCAACTTCTAATCTTCTTTGCAGCCGTTGCAAACCTTAATCATTGCCACTTCCAGAAATTACACATCTTGGTTGCCTTCTTCCCATAAATAGACCTTTTTAAAAAATCAATACACCCTGAAATCCTTTCCTTGTACATCTTCCTCCTGCTGTCCTTACCACTTTCTATTGAGAGATGATTGAGAGCATCCTGTCATATTGCATTACTGTCTGATTTGGAAGCATTCCTGCTTCGGACAGAAAGGCAGTGCAGAGAGTAGTGAGGACAGCAGAAAAGATTCTTGGTAGTTCCCTCCCTTCTATCCAGGACATAAGCAATGCTTGAGCCAGGTGCATAGGATTGTCTGGGATGCTACATATCCTCTCCATGACGTGTTCTGAAGTTGTATGGTTGTATTTGCTGAAGAACTGAAGAAGCTTCTTGGATGAGCAGCAAAACGTTTTCAAGAAACACAAACCAAGAAAAGTCCAGTTGACTTTTTGAAAATCTTCCTCCCACTGTCCGTACTACTTTCTATAGAGAGACAACCAAGAGCATCCTGTCATATTGCATTGCTATCTGTTTTGTGAGCATCACTGCTTCGGACGGGAAGGCGGTGCAGAGAGTGGTGAGGACAGCAGAAAAAATTATCGGTAGTTCATTCCTTTCTATCCAAGATGTGCCATATAAACAACACTTGAGCATGGCCTGCAGGATTGTCTGGGATGCTACACAACTCTTCACCATGTGTTTTCCTTACTACCTTCTGGGAGAAGGCAACTTCATGGCACCCGAAGCAGAGCATCCAGATTCAGTCACAATTTTGTTCATACGACATCAACCTCGTGAACTCTCAAGTTTCCTCTTTTTGCTATGTATTCAAAATGGTCAGTGATTAATATTTGTGTGTGTGTTTGTATGTGTGTGTGTGTGTATGGGCGTATGTATGAGAGATGTGCACTCTAACCACTGTGCCATCAAGAGCCTCGGGGGTGCAGTGGTTAGAGTGCAGTACTGCAAACTACTGCTGACTGCCGGCTACTTGCAATTTGGCAGTTCAAATCTCACCAGGCTCAAGTTGACCCAGCCTCCCGTCCTTCCAAGATGGGAAAAATGAGGACCCAGATTGTTGGGGGCCATAGGCTGACTCTGGAAACTGCTTTGAGAGGGTTGTAAAGCACAATAAAGTCTAAATGATATTACCATATGTATATGTATGCATATTTGCATATAGTATGTGTATATGTGTGTTTGTATGTGTACAGGTAGATATATACTTTTTTTTGAGAGCAGGCACTACAATTTCATTTTTAATTTGGGCCAGTGTACTCACCATAAATAATGACAATAAAGGCTATCCTTATCTTAAATCACCAGTTCATTTTGATCCATTTTCAGCAGAAAGCTTCAAATATCCTTTTAAAAAAAATAGCATCAATAGAAATAGGACCACTTCAATTGAGATGTGCAGGAGAATTGTGTCTCAGCCCAAGGAGAACTGGCACCTCCTGAAAACTCGGAGGGGTTGCATCTGGCAATGTTCCTGCCCAATTTTCCTCCTGCTTTCTATCTTGGTTACCGTTCCTCAGTTCCTCTCCCTCCCTTCCCTCCGCACAATGAGCAGACCGACTAAAGGTTAATGTTCTATTTGTGGACCACTGTAATTATCCCAATTAAAACAATAGAACAGCTGTTGCTGAGACACATGCACACACACACACACATACACACACACACACACACAAATATAGACAAATGAGCTTGCAGATCATGATGGTTAGACTTCCTGACTTCTTCTGCTCTTAGATTTAACTCCCAGCTGCGCTGATGGTTTGCATGCAAACTGGGCAGATTGCTGTTTTATTCTTTCTCTCTCTCTTTTTTTTTTTGTACAACACAAAAATGGCCCAGCAGCTGTCTTACTGGCTAGAGAAGGTTGTGTTCAAAGGGGCTGCAGTTTTGCATGACTAATCAGATCAGACCATATCCAGGAGGATGAGAAACGTGCCAGGATCAACCCTTACCTCGAAGCTAACATTCTATTTTATATTTTAAGAAAAGACCGGACAGTCACTTGTCTGAAAGTGACTCCTGTTTGGGTCTCCTGTTTGATCAGGGGGCTGGACTAGAAGACCTCCAAGGTCCCTTCCAGCTTTGTTCAGATTCTGGTTTATTTTTCTTCTGTTCAATTGGGTCTGATTGTTGGACACTGCCTGGTTAAGTCCCTGCAGTTTTCTTGGCAAGGTTTTTCACATGTGCGTTGCCATTGCCTCCTTCCTGGGGCTGAGAGAGAGGGACTGGCCCAGCAGCCCAAGGCCACCCAATTGGCTTTCAGCCTAAAGTGGGCCTAGAATCCACGATCTTCTGGTGATTGGCTTTTATGCTGGTGACTGTCCCAAAGCCACAGACCCAGCTTTCATGGCTAAGATGGGACTAGAACTCACAGTCCCCTAGTGATTGGGTCAAAGTCATCCAGCTGGCTTTCACACCAAAGGCAGGACTAGAACTCACCATCTCATGTTGATTGGCCCAAAGTCACCCAGCAGGCTTTCATGCTTAAAGCAGGACAAGAACTCACCATCACCCAGTTCCTAGCCTGGTATCTTAATGGTACATGAATCCAAAGGAGCAGATATTTGAAGATTATGTTTAGTTGCCCTAGAACCAAGTTCCCTCCCCAACAACCCACAACCAGGCATACTGGGTCTATCTTTAGGATGTTACATCATAAGAATCTTAACCATAAGTCTTTCTCCCCCCCCCCTCCTTTACTTTTACTCACCAGGAAACTAGGGAGGGTTGCTCCCAAATGTTTCCCATGCCCTCTTTCCTTCTCAGCTCAGAGACATCTTTTACACACCGACAGTCCCATTTGTGATTCTCCCTCCTGTCTCCCAAGGTCCTCCTCATTGTCCATTACATGTTGGCCCTCAAGGGCTACAATAATTCACCCAGGGCTTATTGCCTTGCCTTGCTCTTTTTTTCTTTTTTCTTTAGCTATCTTCAGCCCCGTTCTGCCTGCTGCAAGGAAGCCTCTTCAAAAATTCTCACAGTCTGCTTCTCCTCTGCTTCAGGCCAAATTAAATAATGATTATATGCTGAACTACTTTGAGCCCCAGCTCCAGATGGATGAAACAATCCCACTGTCATGTAAATTGATGTTTCATCCCGATTATCTGAAGGCATGCGATAAATAAATGCTTTTTTGTTGTTGTTCTTGTTCTTCCCCTTAAGTCAATCCAGACTAAAATAGAACTGGTTGAAATTAATGGAAGCTGGTTGGAGACATCTTGTTTCATGATACATTTGCAGTTGGTTTCTTCCCTCCTTTTTATTTCTTTTCCTGTTCCCCTCTCTACCTGCCCTGCCTTCTTCTTTTCCCACCGCCAGCCTTGCAGTCTCCTAATTGGATTCTTGTGTCCAAATCCTGTTCTCTTAATCAAAAGGCAAACAAAAATCTACTTCTTCCGCCCTCTTTCCTGAAGCATTTAGTCCTAAAGCAATAAAAGACTTATTTCTGAGTCTTTTGGTTCTTTCAGAGAGCCGCCAGCCTAAATTGGTTCACCTTTATCACTAAAAGCTGTTGCCAAGATTGCTTCTAATAATCTTCCTTTATTTATTTATTTATTTTTGGATACTTACATCATTTAAAAAAAGCTTTATATCTGGCATCCCCAGGCAAAGAAATATACGGGGGTGAAAATTATTTTCCTAACCACAAGGGCCGTATATATTTTTAAGGTTTGTTTATACTGACTTTTTCCCTCCAAGGGTCACTGGAAGGAAGGATAAGAAGCAACGGATGGAAACTAATCAAGGAAAGAGAACCAACCTAGAAGTAAGGAGAAATTTCCTAACAGTGAGAACAATTGAGCAGTGGAACAGCTTATCTATAAATGCTCCAACACTAGAGGTTTTTAAGAACAGACGTGTCTGAAATGATATAGGGTCTCCTCAGAGGTGGTATTCAGCTGGTTCTGGAGAACTGGTAGCGGACATTTTGAGTAGCTCAGAGAACCAGCAAATCCCACCTCTGACTGGCCCCACCAACCCCATCTCTTCTCTGCCTCCCATCAAGTCCCAGCTGATCAGCTAGGTCTTCTTTTATTGCCCTTCATAGGAGAACGGAGCTGGAAAGAAGGTTAGGGGAGGGAATGGGGATTTTGCAGTATCCTTCCCCTGCCACACATGCCCACCAAGCCACGGCCACAGAAGTGGTAGTAAAAATTTTTGAATCCCACCACTGGGTCTCCTCCCAGGTTGCTTCCAACTCTGTAGTGAGTGATGTCCTGCTGGGGGGAACAATCTTCTCCTTAATGAAGCAACTTTACAGCACTGGGTCATTCTCTGATCCGTCACCGGCTTTAGAAGTCTGTCTTTGTGTACTTATTGGAGAATGTCTCCTTCCCTGGAAGGATTAGGAGAATTCACTTTCTCTACCCATTCATCAGTAGTATTTCAAAAGTCCATTTCTGCCCAGCTTTGCTGAGAACTCTTGAGACATGTGAATCATGGCTAAGTCTGGATCCAGTTGAATGCATTTCATATAATGTGTTTATTTTATTGGCATTCTCTTGCTGCTCTAAGAGTTTTCCATATTTATATATTTCAGAGCAGAGTCTGGTTGAATTGAAAGCCAGGCACGGAAAGCAGAATTATTATTATTTTTTAAATTTTGGCACATAAAATGGTTACAAAATAAGTATACCAACACACTCATTCATCACCATGAGTGAAATGGAAAAACTCGCTGCCATTGTACAGATAAAACTGGGTATCACCAGTGGTAGGATTCAAAAATGTTTACTACAGCTTCTGTGGGTGTGGCTTGGTGGGCATGGCAGGGGAAAGTTACTGCAAAAACCCCATTCCCTCCCCACCCCACTAACCTGCTTTCCAGCTCCGTTCTCTTGTACAGGGCAACAAAAGAAGACTCAGCTGATCAGCTGGGACTCAATGGGAGGCAGAGAAGAGATGGGGTTGGCAGGGCAGTGGTGCAATTCAAAAACTTTTACTACTGGTTTTATGTGCTTGGCTTGATGGGTGTGGCTTGGTGGGCATAGCAGGGGAAGGATACTGCAAAATCCCCCTTCCCTCCTCTCCCCACTAACCTGCTTTCCAGCTCCGTTCTCCTGTGCATGGCAGCCAAAGGAGACCCAGCCGATCTGCTGGAACTCAATGGAAGGCAGAGAATAGATGAGGGTGGGGCCAGAAAGAGGCGGGATTTGCCAGTTCTCCAAAGTACTCAAAATTTCTGCTACCGGTTCTTGAGAAGCGGTCAGAACCGGCTGAATACCACCTCTGGGTATCACCTGTATCAATAATACACAATCTCTGCCCAGATTTAGGCATTTATAGAATGCTATATCCCTGGATCTGAAGATGTGCTCTCAAATCCAGCCAAATCAATGATGTCATCCATAAAGGTAAACATCTGTAACGATATAAGAGGGGATTTTGCCCTGCAGCTTTGCTTTTCCCCCTATAATTAACAGATATTTGGATCAATGCAGCTGATGAATCTGGAAGCAACGGAAACAGTTCTAATTGCTATTGAAACTTTGCAAGGCAAATAGGATGAGGAAGACAAGAGAGAGGATTTTTAATCAATTGTGCTTAGCCAAGTCAATATTTGAGAGAGGGTTTCTCTGGGTGGCAGGATTTATCATCCCCTTCTTGTAATCTTGGGCCTTCTTTAAGGAAAGGATTGATAGCATGGAGAATGCGTCCTTTGCCAGTTTCATTTTATGGCTTACTAAGCAAGCATAACAGATAATCGGGGCTCCTGTTTGGGGCCCTGAAAGATTTGCAAAACTGACTCACGGTTGCTAATGATGCTGAAATTAGAGAAGGCGAGAATTGAGCATTGAAAGGTCAGGGAGCGCATTAGCACTCTACTTAGCTCTGCTCCAACTAGCACAGGGAGGATTTGGAAGCTTGTTATGCCCTCCCAAGGTAAAGATGGATTTGTAGGACAAGAGGAGGCAGAGCTGGGAGGCGGAGTGAAACGAGCCATCAGCCTAAAATCATTACGTTCCCACAAATGGTCGAAGTTCAACCCCTCTTGAATTTGGTCGGCCCTTCTCTGGCACCAATGTAGTACGAAACTAAATCGTTGACTAGCTTCTTGTGTATAGCCTTCAGCAAGAAATAGTCTGAACTGCAACTTCACGTGTGATCCCGATTCTTGGTTATTTTAAACTGGGAGTTTGTTATTTTAAACCAGGATCTCTGTTTGATTTTCAGTAATATGGGAGTGATGCCCAGGCAAGTAATAGGAAGTGACATTTGATTAAATAGGGCTGGTGTGGTTCCTCTCCAAATACAGATAGTGCTCCACTTACGACCACAATTGGGATTGGAACCTCTGTCCCTAAGAGATGGGGACATTATGTGAGTCACATCTGGGGCTTTTTGTTTTTGTTTTGCTGTGGTTGTGCTCTTACCCAGCTCCCCAAACACAACCAGACCTCTGTATTTAAATCAATATTTCCTTTATTAGGAGCACCGGCAGCCCTGGCAAAAGGTTTCTCTCTCACAGCAGGCTAACAAATCTGTCCGGCAGGGAAATGAATAGTTGTTTGCCACATCTATTCATCTCCTCCCCCTGCCTTTTAACCCCAGAGCTTGGGTGGGGCTTCGCTAACAGCGGTGGCTCTTCCGTCCCAAGGACCAGCCCACAGATTTCCACTGCTCTCCTCTCCCCTGCTTTCTACATATCCACACACCAGTCACTGGGCCCAGCTGTTCCTCCTCTTCCTCATCAGCCACCTCCAGACCTGGGGCTGTTGACTCTCCATCTGAAGGCTGACGGACAGCCCAGGTTCCGCCTCTGTCTCTGTCTCTGTCTCTGTCTCTGTCTCTGTCTCTGTCTCTGTCTCTGTCTCTGTCTCT
>BLBF01000067.1:8515836-8539749 GCA_015471245.1 Laticauda colubrina
TTCTTTCTTTCTTTCTTTCTTTCTTTCTTTCTTTCTTTCTTTCTTTCAGGATACAAAAACAGTCAGAAGTGGAAACACACCTTTTTTAGATCTTAAACTATCTTAAAGTTCTATCCTAACTCTTCATCTGCAGGGATATGCCAATTTCACTGATAATACCCTCTACAGATTTAAATTTTTCCCTGGTAAGGTTGGTGGGGATGTTGGTGTCCCTGGACTTTTCAATAAATACTTTTATGTTTGGCTAGTGGAAATGCCTCTTTTTTAAATAATGCAAGGTATATTTCAACGTTTTTATAGAAAAGATTCTAAAGAGATCATGGGTAGCAATTACAGCCCTTTTTAAAGCCGAATCTATGTCTTCAGCTTTGGTTAATTATAATTAAACTCTTCATGCTCGATTGTTTCTTTTTTTCTTTCCACTTTCAAAACTTTGTCCCAGTTTCTGCTTCTCTTTATGCTGCTCTGACCCTGTGAAACACCCATCTTAGCCTCCAGCTGAGCCCAGCTGGATCAAGAGATCCCCCCAACTTAGCATGAGGCAACTCATGGTTGCTACGACAGCCATCAACTGAATCTTATCTCTGCTAATGAAATAGTAGCCAGATGCAACCTAGGTTGCTACGGGATATTTAATAACAGAATAACAGAGTTGGAAGGGACCTTGGAGATCTTCTAGTCTGACCCCCTGCTCAGGCCTAGACCATTTCAGACAAACGGCTGTCCAGCCATTTCTTTAAAACTTCCAATGTTGGAGCATCTGCAACATCTGGAGGCAAGTTGTTCCACTGATTAATTGTTCTCAGTATTAAGAAATTTTTATTAGTTGTAGGTTGCTTCTCTCCTTGATTAGTTTCCATCTGTTGCTGCTCCTACCTTCAGGTACTTTGGATAATAGCTTGACTCCCTTTTCTCTGTGGCAATCCTAAGATATTGGAAGACTGCTATCATGTCACCCCTGTTCCTTCTTTTCATTATACTAGACATAGCTAATTCCAACTACTGTTCTTTATATGTTTTAGCCTCCAGTCTCTTAATCATGCTTTTCTCTGTACTCTTTTTAGAGTCTCATCATTTTTTTTTACCTTGGGGACACCAAAAGTGGATGCAGTTTTCCCAGTGTGGTCTTACCAGGGCATTATAAACTTTTATTAACACTTCAGGTGATCTTGATTCTATCCCTCTGTTCATGCCACCTAGGACTGTGTTGGCTTTTTTGGCAGCTGTGGTGGTGTCACTCAATTGATTAATCCAGGAAAGACACCTGTAAGAATAAATGTGATTCCTTAACATTAGCAATTAGAGAGCAAGAAGAAAAAGAGAATTATAATATATGGGATTTATTCTACCAATGGCTAGACAGAAAAGTAGGAAATCAAAGTATAATACAGTAGCAGTGATACGTTACAACTGATTATTTTGGAATAAATTACAACATGAACAAAAATTAGTAAGAATTGAGATTTGCTCTAAAGGATAATATGGATTTGAAATTAAAGTCTGAGGATGGTGTAACAATAATATAATAAGACATGAAAAGTTATTTAATGTAATATGAATGTAAACCTAAGAGGAAAAGACTATAGATCTTGTGCACAAGAAATATGTACCAACCGACACACTATAACTGAAAGAAGTTTTTATTTGTTGTTTTATGTTTATGTTATATGTTTATATTTGTTCTTAAAAATAAAAAAACTTTAAAAAAAAGAATAAATGTGATTTGCAGGATATTTATAGACTGTTCTTAAGTTCTCAGAAATGAGGAGGTGATAAGGGAAAGCCAAGGGAAATCATCAAAAACATAAAAAAGCGAAAGAATATTTCGGACCCGTGATGCAATAGCTGAAAAAATATGGCATCCTTCACTGAATCCTCCAGGGAAAGACTAAAGGCAAATGCGATCCAAGCAGAAGAAGAACATTGTGATTTCAAAATCGAAGGGACCGGTTTGTACAAAACTCAGCAACCCCTTTTTGTGCGGATGTTGATAAAAATAGGATCACCAACATGATTGCCAGTGTCCGATGATGGATATGGAAGAAGAAGGAAGAAGGAAGAAAGAAGAAGAAGGAAGAAGGAAGAAAGAAGAAGAAGAAGAAGAAGAAGAAGAAGAAGAAGAAGAAGAAGAAGACGACTTACTAATTGTAATGATCGCTTGCTAATACCTGGGTGCTGAAAAGTGAGACTCTCTGTGGAAATCCTATTTAGGCCTCACTATTGAAGGATTCCCAGAAAAATATGGCATCCTTCACTTAATCCTCTCCAGGGAAAGATCAAAGGCAAACAAGATCCAAGCAGAAGAAGAACTTCATGACTTCAAAATTGAAGGGACTGATTTGAACAAAACTCAACAGCACTTTTTCGTAGGATCACCAACATGATCGTCAACATCCGATGATGGATAGCGTATAACAAGAAGAAGTTGTTTGTAGCAAAACCAATCCACTATGGAGAAGCATCAGAAGAACTTTAGGAGAAATTCTCTCCTGAAATTAAAAATTAAGGGGTCTTTCCTCTGTTGTCTTTCCACCCAACAGAGTTCGGTGCAACAGATGGAAAGCAGCTTGTTGAATTAATACATGAGGATCCTAAATCCAGCTCTCTGCTCAAAGAAAACTGTGTGCTGGCCCCTCCTGAGAGCTGTGTTTACTACAGCCATCAGTGTGGTTGTCACTCCTCACCAGTTGCCAACAGAACCACTGTGCAAACATATGGTGGGAAGGGAGGCATTTCCCCTCCCCCACCTGCCATAAAATCTGTTTCTGCCAATACGTTGGCTTCCCTAGATGAAACCTGCTTGCGATCAAAGGACATTCAAACAGTGGCACAATCTTTTATTAATGACTGAGAG
Source organism: Laticauda colubrina (assembly GCA_015471245.1). Taxonomy (NCBI): domain Eukaryota; kingdom Metazoa; phylum Chordata; class Lepidosauria; order Squamata; family Elapidae; genus Laticauda; species Laticauda colubrina. The sequence goes on from BLBF01000067.1 coordinate 8,518,691, forward strand.
AGAGAAGGAGGGAGGGAGAGAGGGGGAGAGAGAAGAAGAGAAAAGGGGGAAAGAGAAAAGGAGGTGGGGGAGAGAGAGAGAGACTATATTTTCCAAATATCATTCATGTCTGCAGAATTTCTCTTGCTTTCCCAGACTTATATATTCAGGATAGGTAATGAATGCAGATGAAATCCCTCTGCTATTGAAGGAACATAAATAAAACAGAAAGTGGCAGTCACAACTGCGTGCAGGACGCCCCTTCCGCAAATATCAAACTCATTCTTGTCTCCACTTTCAACAAATGCATAAATTTACCTGGGTTGAGTTTCGGCACTGGCTTTGCCCGAGCAAGTGACTTTTCTTTCCCAATCAATTACCAAAGAAGCATCAATAGCTAGTTCCTTGACACGGGGGGAGGGGAGGCAGAATTTTCATGGCTAAGCAAGGTGGTTGTTTAAGGAGTCACGCCGGATTTCGTGACCATTTTTGCCAGTGTGAAATGAATTTCCACAGTTGTTACGCGAGTTATGGGTTGGTTAAGTGAACCGTGTGGACGCTAAGCAGATCTGGCTTCCTTTAGTGACATTGCTTATTGGAAGCTGGAAGGGGTGATCATGTGGTCACATGATGCTGCAACCATCTCAGATACAGGTAGTCCTTGACTTACGAACATTCATTTAGGGATCACTCAAAGCTACAACTGCCCTGAAAAATGTGACTTATGACTGTCAGATGTGAGTCATCACTGGGTCTTGTGATAAAGAGGTTACATCAGGTCAGGGTCATTGGGGGGTAAACTGCTTTGAACCCATGGGTGGATTGGTTGTGGGGTTGGTTGTGGGTTGGGACTGACAAATGGTTGTCCGATCTCTTCTTAAAAGCCTCCAATGTTGGAGCACCCACAACGTCTGAAGGCAAGAGTCAATGGAATTGGAGATGGGCTGGACTTAGATCTCTTGTAGGCACAAAGGGACTCAAGACTAATTTGACCCCACCCCTTCCCTCAAGCTCAGCCCAGTCATCTCCCACAAGATGGTTTGGTTAATTAATTTATACTTGGCTACCTCATGGAGTGAAAGGGATGTGGTGGTTCAGTGGCTAAGATCTTGTTGATCAGAAAGGTCGGCAGTTCAGTGGTTCAAATCCCTAACGCCACGTCACCGAGTGAGCTCCTATTACCTAGCAATTCGAAAGCGCATCAAAAATGCACTTCCCACTTTGGTGGGAAGAAGGGAACAGTGTTCCGTGCGCCTTCGGCATTTAGTCATGCCAGCCACATGACCACGGAGACGTCTTCGGGCAGTGCTGACTCTTCGGTTTTGTTACAGAGATCTGCACCACTCCCTAGAGCTGGAAACAACTAGCACATATGTTCGAGGGGAACCTTTACCTTATCCCAAGGAGTAGCAGAAGAAGCAGATTGGTGAAAGGACCTAAAATTAATTTTCTTCCCCTGATGACGATGTACCCAACAAGACATTCACTATCCTAATAACATTTTCTCCTAACACATCTGATCATTATGGGGCATGCTGAATAGTAACAATGCAACCTTGCTAATAGGATCCTCAAATGATTTTCTTATTAGTTACTCAGTCTTCTCCTTGAGCAGGAGAGCCGAGGATGGGGAAGAGAGAGAGAGAGAGAGAGAAAAAAAAATCCTTGATTCATTACTTTTCAACAACACAACTGTCTCAAGATCTTGATGAGTTTCAAATGGAAGAATACATTACTTTGATTTAGATTTTGAAGTCATCACATCTCGGGGAGTTTCCTTTGGGTCCAACAGGATGATCTGCTTGTTGGGTGTTTGTTCAGCTAAATGGCATGATGGCAAAGCAGTCCTAAAATTGGGCATGACTCATTGAATGACCACCTGGCTTAGCAATGGAAATTCCAGTCACTATTGTAGAGTCATGAGCCAAGCACTACCTGGATAGTTGAGAAATGTTGCTAGGATGAACTTAGCTTGATCCACCAGGTCTGTTCTCATGTGGACAACCATTTTGTCCAGGATGATATAAAGATTCTTCTTTGAGCAGGGGCTTGGACTAGAAGATCTCTAAGGTCCCTTCCAGCTTGATTCTATGGTCTACGTTTTGCAGGGATTGCATGTTTTTGGTAAATCTTGAGAACTCGTGAATGACAAAATTTGTGTGGTTCCCGCACATAAAGGTTTGTTCCAGAACTGCTAAACGAGGAAGCTGAGTTTTTTAAAAAATATATATATAAAAAAATAGATGGTACAAGTATATCAAATTGTACCAAAAGAGATGATACAATTATAATAATAAAAAAGAAAACTAAATTTGAGTAAGAAACTAAGAGCAGATCTAAAACAATTATATAGCTATGGAGTTCTAATAGGTCTGAGCTTACACAACTGATAATAGAAATATTATTGGCTTCTTGGACCATCAAGAAAGAAGTCAAAATTCTTTCTGCTCAGGGTTTGAAGATCTATCTAGGTCTGTGATTGCGAACCTATGACACGTGTGCCACAAGTAGAATGCAGAGCCATTTGTGCTGGCATGTGAGCTGCAGGCAAACTTACATCACTGCGCATGCATGTGCCACACAGCTGATTATTTTTCCAGTTGGTTTGAGGCCTTTTTCGGCCTCCCAGATGCTTGGAAAAAGCCTCTACAAGGCTTTTCAGGCCAAATTATAGGCCTGTTTCATCACTTCCTGTAATACCAGAAGTGACAAAATGGGCCTATAATTCAGCCTGAAAAGCTTTGCAGAGGCTTTTTCCAAGCCTCTGGGAGGCTGTAAAAGGCTTCAAACCAGCCGAAAAATCCACTGTGAGGCACAGTGTAGGTAAGGGGTGGGGGGGTGGGAGAGGATTGTGCGTGCATGCGCAGGGGGCATGGGGAGGGTGGTGTGCATTGCATTTTGGGTGCTGGCAAGTGAGTGTGTGTGTGCACCGGTGCGTGCACAATTTTTGGCACAGGAGCCCACAAAAGTTAGACACCACTGTAATAGGCTATTAAAAACTTGAAATACTCTAAGTAAATTCATGCCCAATTTCTACAGGTAGTTCTCTACTTGCACTTCATTTAGTGATGGTTCAAAGTTACAACGGCATTGAAAAATGTGACTTATGACCATTTTCACACTTATGACCATTGCAGCATCCTCGTGATCACATGATTTACATTCAGGCACTTGGCCACTGACTCGTATTTATGACAGTTGCAGTGTCCTGGGGTCTTGTGATCCCGTTTTATGACCTTCTAACAAGCAAAGACAATGGGGAAGCTAGATTCACTGAACAACCGTGTCCCCTAGCTTAACAACTGCAGTGATTAGCTTAAGGACAATGGCAAGAAAAGTTGTAAAATGGGGCAAATTTTAGACATTTTACAAACTTCTCACTCAGCACCGTAAACTCTGGGCTGAATTGTGATCATAAGTTGAGGACTACCGTACTGAAATCATGCCTCTGCTGAACTTGAGAAATATATTTGACACAATTAGCTTCAAAAAGACAAGAAAGGAAAAATTACAGATAATGAACAATACATTAAAGGACTGCTCTAAATAACCTACATATTATTTAGAGCACTCCTTTAATTTATGGTACATCAAATAGAAATATAAACTCTTAAGATCCAAGCTTTTGATATAGTGCATTTCCATGTACAGTATGGTGTTGTAGTCTAAAATGTGTAAGACCTGGATAGATTTTCAAACCCTCAGCAGAAAGAATTTTGACCTCTTTCTTGACGGTACAAGAGGCCAATAGTATTTCTATTATCAGTCGTGTGAGTTCAGGACTAGATGCTATCGAGGCTTATCACGGTACATTTTTCAAACTGAAAAGCCCAAGCATTCATCGTCCTGTCTTCTTTTGAGTTGGAGCTTTATGGAAGAAGAGTTGTCTTCTGATTTCTTGTGAAGGCATTGACAGAGGCAGAGGAGGAAGAGGAGGAGGTAGAAGGAGAAGAAGGGGCAGGAAAACGAGAAGAAGGAGAGGAAGAAGTTGAGAAGGCAGAGGAGGAGAAAGAATAGGAGAAGGGAGGAAGAAGGGAGGAAGAGGAAGAGAAAGGAGGAGAAAGATGAGGAAAAGGAAAAAGGAAGGAGAAAGATAATGAAGATGAGGAAAAGGAGAAAGGAAGAAGGAGGAGGAAGAGGAAGAGGAGGAGAAATATAATGAAGATGAGGAAAAGGAGAAAGGAGGAAATGAGGAAGAAGGAGGAGACTTTTTAAAAAACTCATTGTTGGCTACATATCTGGAGAGAGTTGTCTCATTGTAAAACAGATTATAATTTCTTGTTAGCATCACACCATTTAGCTAAACTCATAACCTTGCACATTTTACGAGAGATAAATGCAAGTTAAAACATTTGTGCCAGAAATATCAGATCCCTCTCCGATAGTTGCAGCTTAGCCTTACATAGCAAGAATATATGCTATTTTATCACTCCATTGATTGTATATTTATATCTCCAACCAGCATTTGCTACAATATGTCCTGTTTTGATACTGGCCAGCTGCTCCTGGGTAAAGATAACACTTTTTTTTGTGTGATCAAAATCAGAAATTCATACCCAACAGAAAGGAAGTTCCGCTTATTTTTTCTCCATTGCACCTTGATGGCTTTCTTCCCAGCCCCATGAATAAAACTGATATTGGTTTATCCTGCTTTTTATTGTCTCCTGATCAAAATATAATTATATCTAATATTGCCCCATCCAGCATGTTGATGTTATGTGAGATGTGACAGCTTATTGATGGGTCTAATCAGCAGGCTGATGTTCCATTGCTGAGTGAGAATAGAATAGAATAGAATAGAATAGAATAGAATAGAATAGAATAGAATGGAATGGAATGGAATGGAATGGAATGGAATGGAATGGAATGGAATGGAATAGAGTGGGGTGGAGTAGAGTAGAGTAGAGTAGAGTAGAGAAGAGAAGAGAAGAGAAGAGAAGAGAAGAGAAGAGAAGAGAAGAGTAGAGTAGAGTAAACAAAGAATGGAGTAGAGTAGAATGCAAAATAAAATAGAATAGCAATCAGAGTAGAATAGAGCCAAGCAGAGCAAAGTAAAGTAGAATAGAATAGAATAGAATAGAATAGAATAGAATAGAATAGAATAGAATAGAACAGAACAGAACAGAACAGAACAGAACAGAACAGAATAGAACAGAATAGAACAGAACTATCAGTGTACGTACAAGCAATAGGTGATAAACGACAGCTAACAGATAACAGAGTTGGAAGGGACCTTGTAGGTCATCTAGTCCAACCCCCCGCCCAAGCAGGAGACCCTATACCATTTCTGACAGATGGCAGTCCAGTCTCTTCTTGAAAGTTTCCAGGGATGAAGCTCCTACAACTTCTGAAGGCAACTTCTGTTCCATAGGTTGATTGTTCTGACTGTCAGAAAATTCCTCCTTATTTCCAGGTTGAATCTCTCCTGGATCAGTTTCCATCCATTCTTCCTTGTCTGGCCTTCGGGTGCTTTGCAGAATAGCTTGACCCCTTGCTCCTCTCTGGGGCAGCCCCTCAAATATTGGAAGATGCTCTCCTGTCTCCCCTGGTCCTTCTCTTCCGTAGACTAGCCAGGACCAGTTCCTGCAACCGTTCTTCGTATGTTTTAGCCTCCAGTCTTCTCATCATCCTGGTTGCTCTTCTCTGCACTTTTTCATGATCATGATCATAACATACAATCATCACAAATCATACTAAATAAAAGCAATTACCACAAATGACAAGACGCAAATAACAAAGTGATAGTCATAAGATGCTAACAAAATAGGAAAGAGGAAAAAGGAAAAAGGAAGGGAGGGAAGGAAGGAAAAAAGAAAGAAGGAGGGAAAAGAGGGAGGGAAGGAGGGAAGAAAAAATGGATAATACTAATATAGCCCCACTACATAGTTTGATATCCTAGGGCAAAAGACAATGTTGTGGGAATTAATTGTTTAGTAGAGTGATGGTGTTGGTGGTGGAATTGTCTTTAGCAAAGTGGATTTCCAGCAAAAAAAAAAAAAAAAAGCCATCATCTAACTAATGGATGGCAAACAAAACTATCTCACAGGAGCGATGTCATTATCAGCTCATTGTTTTCTGCAAGGGTGTCTGTTTAAATGAGATTAGGATGAGGAGAATAACCCCCCCAAAAAGTTGTGAAGAATTCTCTAATGCCATCTTTTAATAATAGGATTTTCTGTCGATGCGACTTTGCAGCCACCCTGTTTTCTTCCTTTTCTTTTCTCTTCTCTTCCCTCCCTACCCCTCTTAAGACTGATTAGTCTAAAAACCCTTTTTGAACCCCAAAGAAATGAAATCCCCCTGGTAAGGAAGGGTTAAGTTGTGTTTCAAACACACTCTCCGCACTGGGACTTTAATCCAGTGGTGGCTTGCTAAAAGTTCAGGTGGGTTTCTAAGGAGCTAAAAGAGAGCTAGCTGATTGTAAGGGGCTAGAAAACCAGGAGATGGTGAAGTCTCGAGTCACCTGAAGCTTAAAGCCAACTGGATGACCTTGGGCCACTTCTGCCTCAATCCTGGGAAGAAGAAGGCAACCACCTGGAAAAATCTTGCCAAGAAAACTGCAAGGTCTTATTATTGTTTGTTGTGTGGTTGGCCAGATGTTCAGACTGGAGTTGCCTGTTGAGTCCTTCCCAAAGACCTGAGATAACCAGATGTTGATGCTTAATGTTGTTAAAGGTGTCATCCTAGGATGGAAGCTGCTCCTAGCAAAGCTGCCTTTTCGCAATTGACCGATGCTTATTTTTGTCAGTGCCAATGGTGTTCAAGTGGTGCTCCAGTTGTTTTGCATCCCAAGGTACCTATTACTATTATTGCAACCTTTGCTTTCTTTTGCCTCAAGTATTTCCATTTGCAGGTCTTTGTATATTGTTATCTTCTTCAGTTCTTCCTCTTCTCTTCTGCTATCTCCAGGTACTGCCACATCCGCTTTCATATCTTTCTTATCGACAAAATGATAAGCAGAGTGAATGTTCCTCAGTGGGACAACCTTCCTCCAAGCTCCAATGCAAAAACCATTTCTCCTCTTCACCTCATCATATTCCAAGAGACTGGAATACAGGTAGTCCATCTTTCTAACTGGATTGTTTCCTGGACTGATAAAAGTGCCCCAGACAATGATGCAAAACAACTAACTAACTTTTCTCTTAGCAATGAAAAAATTCTTTCCTGACTTTCTATCCAGAGGTTCACTGCAGAGTTAGACCTGCTTGAGCAGGGGGTTGGACTAGATGACCTACAAGGTCCCTTCCAACTCTATTAATCTGTCAACCTGAAGAGCAGAAAGCAGAAGGACAACAATGGCCCAGGAATATACTGGACCGTCTTAACCAACTTCGAAAAACTGGACTCATCCAGAATTTGTATTCCGATGATCCTAGATCCCATTATCTGTTATAGGTTTCAAGAGTTTGACTTTGGGTGAATCTTTTCCCATCGGCATGCTAAAGAATTACATCTTATTCAGGATTTTTGTAGACAAGAGCGAAGGGAAGGAGGGGTAGAATTTATTTGTTACACAGATTGAAATGTCACGGCAAGACAATAATTTAGTCACGTTTCAGCAATGCGTAATTATTCATAGCTTTGGAAAATGTCACAAGTAATTCCACTTCACATAATAACTCACACTTACCAAATAAATACTAAGGAGGGAAAAAGACAAAAAAAAAAAAAGAATCTCGAGGCCCAGTTCCCTGCGAGTAATATGACAGCATCCGGAGCAAATGGAAAAACAAGTATTGAGATGTTAAATTTAGTGTAAATCGAGAGAGATTAAAAATTATTAGAGTAAGATTTAAAAAAAAAAAGATAGGAAGAAACAAAAGTAGACTCATGGAAATAAATGCAATTGTCTACATTTCCAGAACGCTATGGGGAATTTAGCTTTGATATTTTTAATACACGAACTGGAAAAGGATTGTACGGCAGTGCAGCTTTTCCAAGTACAGAAATAGACATATGTGGAAAAAAGCAGAAACCACTCCAGAGTAGAAAGGGAGAACAGTTAAGTCTCAAAAAGATCAGGAAGATATCAGATGTACCTTTTGCCAAGGGCCCTAGACTGGACAGAATAGTACAGTCAAAATCAGAATCAGAACTGAGCTGGATGGGACCTAAGAGCTCTTCTAGTCCAGCCCCTGCTCCTATACCATTTCAAACAAATGATCTTTGCTGGGAATGAAACAAAGAGCTCATTTTAACTCTATTGACAAAATCTGTGACCATCCTTCTACGTTCTTTTCATGGAGATTCACCACCTCTTACACGATGGATAGATGGCAGGTCAGTCTATAAAAATGGCGCCGGTATTTTGGAGACATTTGGAGGTAATACTGCCTGTCTGTGAACACGTTTGTCCTCTCCCTTCTGACCTTCAGAAGTCAGATGAGTTGTTCAAACGATTTTAAGCCTGAAATATCAAAGAATTCATCCCCAGCAGACAAAATATATTTCTTGGCTTTCCATTTCTGTCAGCACCAAACTCCAAGCTAAAGACGAGGGTGAGGTTGACGGTGCCAGAAATATTTACACGATCGAGTGGAGCTGTTTTGATAACTTCCTGTCATTTAAAAATCTCTTTCCATGGTGATTCTGAAAACACAGGTTGGTACCTGAGACAGGAGTTGTAATAGAGGAGAAATGAGTTCTGAGCTCAGAAGTTTTTTTAACAGCCCTGAATTTACATGTCTTGAAGTTTCTTTTTTTTCTTTTTAACTTTCCAAGTGAGGTGAAGTTAGGGGACGAGTTCAGAAGTACATTTGAAGCTGCAAGGAGGCTCAGCAAAATTTGATCATCTGCTGTTTCAGGTTGTCACTCTCTTTCAGCCATTGATCTCAGTAGGTTATCAATGCACCTCTTGAAGTTGATCAAAGAAAGGTGACAAAGTCACAGGAGTATGAAAAGAAACTTGATTGCTATCAAAAGAGATTAAGTCTTTTTTTCTTTGTGGGATTCTGATTTTGGGAAAATCTGGATGGCCTTCCTCCTGTAAACAGGTGTCCTTTAAAAACTCAGCTGTGAGAGTTTATTCTATTTGCTTATTTGTATTTGGTCTTTGCCAAAGTCATCTAGCTGGTGCAGTGGTTAGAATGCAGTATTGCAGGCTAATTCTGCTGGCAGCCAATTGTCAGCAGTTTGGCAGTTCGATTCCCACCGGTTGAAGGTTGAGTCAGCCTTCCATCCTTCTGAGGTCAATAAAATGAGGACCCAGATTGTTGGGAGTGATAGGCTGACTCTGTAAACTGCTTAGAAAGGGCTGTAGTAGCAGTAACAGTATATAAGTCTGCTGTTGCTTGGAAAGGAAGGGAGGGAGGGAGGGAAGGAAGAAAAAAAAGAAGGAAGGAGGGAAGGAAGGAGGGAGGGAAACAGGGAGGGAGGGAGGAAAAGGAGGAAGGGAGGGAGGGAGGGAAGGAGGAAGGGAAGTAGCCATAGTGATGCACTTGTTACAATGCAATGTTGCAGGCTTCTTCTGCCAACTGCCAGCAGTTCGCTTCTTACTGGCTCAAGGTTGACTCAGCCTTCCATCCTTCAGAAGTGGGTAAAATGAGGACCCAGATTGTTGAAGGTAACATGCTGACTCTGTAAACCGCTTAGAGAGGGCTGTCAAACACTGTGAAGCGGTATATAAGCCTAAGGGCTAGCGCTATGGCTATTATGTTTACAAATAATTCAAGGTGACAAATATTTCTCCTGCTTTCCCCACTACAACAGCCCAGTGGCATGGCTTGAGTTGAACAAGGGAGAGGGAGACTACCCCGAAGCCACCCAGTTGCCAACTTGATCTGCTTGTTCCCGTGCTTGTAAAATAGACAGAAGTGAATAAAATGGTTGATTTAAGCCACGAGCCGTTCTGCTCCTGACAGCGTCCGTGAAACAGGCAGGGACATCCGTTGCCTGTTGCACGAGGCATGTGGTTTGGAGCTGCAACAGAAACAGAGCCAGGAAAACACTGACTTGCACCTTGAGCTTTTCTTGAAATGTCATTCTGTCAGAGAGAACAGAGCAGCATCTTGAGCCGCGCCTGTCTCTCTTGTTGTTTGAAGACAGAAGTTGACTGTGTATTATTAATCAAGTGTCTTTCCTGGAGCCAGATGCTTGCATCTGGATGACAACTATTCTAAGGCACGTCTAGAAGACCATGCAAGGAGTAATTAAGAAGCGTGACCCCAGGAATTGGGGAGATTTAATTATGCTGCAAAGGAACGCAGTGGCTCAGTAGCGAAGACGCTGAGCTTGTCGATCAGGAAGGTCGGCAGTTTGGCGGTTCGAACCCCAAGCGCTGCATCACGGAGTGAGCTCCCATTCCTGGTCCCAGCTTCTGCCAACCTAGCAGTTCGAAAGCACGTAAAAAATGGAAGTAGAAAAAGAGGGACCAACTTTGGTGGGAAGGGAACAGCGTTCCTCCATGCGCCTTCGGCATTCAGTCCCGCTGGCCACAAGACCACGGAAACGTCTTCAGACAGCGCTGGCTCTTCGGCTTTGTAACGGAGATGAGCACCGGCGCTCCCCAGAGCTGGAAATGACTCGCACAGATGTGCAAAGGGAACTTTTACCTTTACCGAATTATGTTGCATCTGTTCTGAGCTAAGGAGCATTGAGCTGAAACACCCCAAGTGCTTCTTGAGTGCCTTTGGATGTTATAAATAGAAATAGTATATATGTTTTTTAATGAATTATCTTGAGAGGCATGCCTGAATAAGTTCTGCAAAAAGTAAATGTAAATCAATACTCTCTGGTCTGGGCAAATTCCTGATTACCCGGCCCACAATTCCCTCTTCTGAGGTTGAATAGCTCTAACTTTCCCACAGCATTTCCAACACGGTGAAGCAAAATCTCCCCTGTGAAACACAAAGTTTTTCTATCCAGATGCTTCTCATGTCCCACTGTTGCAAGGAACAAATTGCATTGTCGGTGGATTATTGCATACGCTTAGCTTAAGGGTGACCCAGTTTGGTGTTTGGGTTAAGGGGATGATCTAAAAACCAGGAGAGGGTGAGTTCTAGTCCCACCTTTATCTGGCATGAAAGCCAAATAAATTAATTTTGGTTAATAGTGAGGAGTCCGTGAATTCTAGTTCTGCTTTCGCATGAAAGCCAGCTGGGTGACTTTGGGCCACCTGGAGATGGTGAGTTCTAGTTCAGCCTTAGGCATGAAATCAGCTGGGTGACTTTGGCCCAGTCTCTCTCTCTCTCTCTCTCACCTCACAGGGTTGTTGTTGTGGGGAGCCAGGGAAGGAGGAAGGAGTATTATGAATGTCACTTTGAGTTATTTATAAAGTAATAAAGGCAGGATAAACGTCTGATGACTAAATAAACAAGACACGGCTAAATGAGGTTGCCTTAATTCAAACATCTGAACTGAATCAGAGGTTCAGATCAGACCTCACCAATCTGTTCTCCACCTTGGGGTGGAATTTCTAGAAAGACTAAACTCTTGGGAGCCGAGTCTCTCTGTAAAAGATCTTCCTAGAAAGGAGGAACCTCAAACAAGATGGTCTTTGGAGAGAGCATCACAACACGCATTCAGAAATAATTAGTCTCTCTGGTGCCTTAAAGCCTGAGACTGTCCAACTACAGGGAGTATTTATTTCTCTTTTCCCCTCCTCTTTTTTTCCCCTCCATCTCTTTAGCTTTGGACTGCTTATAATCTCTTTCTCTGCCTCCCTCCTCTCTCTCTCTTCTTCTCCCCCTCCATCTACCCTCTCTCTTTTCCTCCCTTTCTCTCTCTCTCTTCCTCTCCCTCCCTGCCTCCCTCTCTCCCTCTCTTCTTCTTTCTCTCTCTTCCTTTCTCTCTCTCTCTCTTTCCTCCTCTCTCCTTCTCTCCCTTCCCCCCTCTTTCTCTCTCTTCTTCTCCCCCTCCCTCCCCCTCCCTCTTTTCTTCCCTCCCTCTCTCTCTTCTTCTCCCTCTCCCTCCCTCTCTCCCTCCCTTTCCCTCCCTCCCTCCCTCCTTTCCTCTCTCCCTCTCTTCTTCTTGCTCTCCCTTCTTTTGTCTCTCTCTCTCTCTCTCCTTCTCTCCCTCCCTCCTTCCCTCCCTCTCTCTCTTCCAGAATGATGTAACAGGAAGGTTTTCAAAAGGCTGTTAGGTCAGGGTACCAGGAATAAACTGCTTCCTTGGTGCAAAAGCATTGAGAAGATTGAAGCTGCACATATGTCCCCTTCATTCTATTCTCTTCCATTTCTCTTCTCGTTCTATATTCAGAATAACAGAGTTGGAAGGGACCTTGGAGGTCTTCTAGTCCAACCCCCTGCTTAGGCAGGAAACCTTAGACCATTCCAGACCAATGGCTGTCCTATCTCTTCTTGAAAACCTCCAGTGATAGCACAACCACTTCTGGAAATAATGATTATTTGTTCTCACTGTCATGACATTTCTGCTTAGCTCTAGGTTTCCACCCACCGCTTCTTGTCTTGCTTTCAGGTGCTTTGCAAAATCCCTTGAGCCCCTCTTTCTTGTGGCAGCCCTTCAAATATTGGAACACTGCTATCATTTTCACCCCTTGTCCTTCCTGATGGTGAATCTATGGCACACAAGCCACAGGCAAACTTACCTTTCTGCACATGTATGCACCCCCCAGCTGATTTTTGGCCGGTTTGAGGCCTTTTTCGGCCTCTCAAACTTGAGGAAAGCCTCTGCAGCCTGAAAAATAGGCCCGCTTCGCCACTTCCTGTATTTCCGGAAATACCGGAAGTCATGAAATGGCCTATTTTTCAGGCTGCAGAGGCTTTCCTCAAGCTTGAGAGGCCGAAAAAGGCCTCAAACTGGCCAAAAATCAGCTGGGAGGTGCAGTGCAGGTAAAGGGGGTGGGGGATTGCATGCATATGCGCAGGGAGTGTGGGGGGTGCACGCATTGCCTTCTGGGCAGGAGTGGGATTCTACAGGTTTGCAACTGTTCTCTAGAACCGGTTGTTCACTTTCTAAGCACTTCAGAGAACCGGTTGTTAGAAGAAATTACTGGTCTAATCCTGTAAGGAAGGCAGGAAGGAAACATTCTGGTGTTGCTTACGGAAACTGCCTCTCCGTTAACCCTTATTACATTCTTGGCAGGACTAGACTTCCTGTCTCAGGAACTTCTCTGGAGTTTTTTTTCCCCTCCTTTGCTGGTAGTTTGCTTGCGTAGAGTGACCATTCAAAGTTACAATGGCACTGAAAAAAGTGACTTATGACCGCTTTTCACAGTTACGACTGTTGCAGCTTCCCCACAGTCATGAGAGGCCAGGCAAGGAGATGCATGCCTCGATCTGAGTGATGTTGAGTTGGCCATGCCCAGCCAGTCACATGACCACCAAGCCACTAAGTCCATCCAGTCACATGACCACCAAGCCATGCCCACCACCTAAGTCACAGCCACAGAACCAGTTGTTAAAAATTTGAATCCCACCCCTGGGATTCTGGTTGCTGTCACGTGAGTGCACAATTTTTGGCACAGGAGCTCAAAGAGGTTAGCCACCACTGAACTCGACATACCCAGTTCTTGCAACTGTTCTTCATATGTTTTAGCCTCTGCTCTCCTAATTAACTTAGTTCTCCAAGAAGTGGGTTTACTACGAAATGGGTTTGTTATGTTGTGTTTCCACCAGGAGCTGCGTTTCGAAGACCACCATGTGGCTCACACCTGCAGCTTCCAGTACGCACAGCCTGGGAGCCAATCTTTGCCTCTTTAGAGACTCTGGCAGGCAAATTTTAATTAACCCCAAAGGTGCCACGGAGATAATGTGCATATGTATGCACACAGAGAGACACACAATCACCTGGGACTTTTGCAATTCGGCCTTCTAGCTTTCCAGCCACACCTGCATAAAAACATTCAGGATGGCAAACCATTTGCAATGGTCTTTCCCAAATTATTATTATTATTATTTTTAAAAAGAATGCATCATCATGAACAGCCTCTTCCTTAACCATTGCAGAATCTTGGACCTGTTTGTCATGCTTTGCTATTTCCTTTTGCTAATTTGGGGGTTACTTTCTGAATTTAGACATGGTGAACGAATGCAAAGGAGTTTGCAAAATTCAAGTAACGTCAAATGATATCATCCATGCCAACATCTGCTGACTTACAGCAAAAAAGAAGAAAAGGCAGACAGAATGTTAAATCCAATCTCTTTTTGACATCTGACATTTTTTTTAATAAGAGAAACAATTGGAAGAATAGAAAATAACTAAAGAAGCAAATAGTGTTTGTTTCCCGTTTACATACATCAGCTTCAGAAAGTGTTTGTCTCTAAGTCTAATCTATTTGGTTCTGCAGGATTATTCAAACCTGGGGGGGAGAGAGGGAGGGAGGGAGGGAGAGAGAGAGAGAGAGAGAGAGAGAGACTTAATAATTGAATTTAAGTAATAGAATAGTTGGAAGGGTCTTTAGAGGTCTTCTAGTCCAACCCACTGCTCAAGCAGGAGACCCTATACCGTTTCAGACAAATTGCTGTCCAATCTCTTCTTAAAAACTTCCGGTGTTGGAGTATTCAAAACTTCTGGAAGCAGGTTAGAGCTTCCATATCACTGGAATTATGGAACTACTACGGTTCTGTGGCTTGGGTTGGTGGGTGTGGCAGGGGAAGGATATAGTGCATTTCCCCACCCCACTAACCTGCTTTCCAGCTCCGTTCTCCTGTACAGGGCAACCTGTACAGCCAATCAGCTGGGACTCAATGGGAGGCAGAGGTGGGATTGGCCGGTTTCTCCAAACTACTCAAAATTTCTGCTACTGGTTCTCCAGAACTGGGCAAAACCGGCTGAATACGACCTCTGTTCCATACCTTCTGGGATCAAGTTGTTTCACTGATTAATTGTTCTAACTATCAGGAAATTTCTCCTTAGTTCTAAGTTGCTTCTCTCCTTGATGTATTTCCACCCATTGCTTCTTCTCCTGCCCTCAGGCGCCTTGGAGAATAGCTTGACTCCCTCTTCTTTGGGGCAGCCCCTCAAATATTGGAAGACTGCTATCCTGTCACCCCACGTCCTTCCTTTCACTAGACTAGACATACCCAGTTCTGCAACCATTTGTGTTTTTACGATCCAGGCATAGACAAACCACAGTCTATGGTAGGTAGGCTGGACCTTTTACAGCCTGTGGGCCACATCCAGCTTGCGGGTTGTCCCTGTCTGGCCGGCAACAGTAGTGGGGAGGGGGCAGCAGCAGCAGGGGGCAGGGGTGGGGCAGGATGGAACAACAGCCCTTCATAACAGTCCCAATTTCTCATGTGGCTCATTGGGGGGAAAACCCCTCCTAAATATGTGATGCCTGGATTTTAATCAGGTGATCATGAGGATGCTGCAACAGTCATAAGTGCAAGGACCAGTTGTAAGTCATTTGTTTCACACCATTGTAACTTTGAACATAAAAAGAATGATTGTAACTTGAGGCTTACTTCTCCCTCACCCTCTCTCCTGCTCTCCTTCCCTCTCTCTCTCCTTTTCTCTCCTTCTCTCTCCCTCCCTCTCGACCTCTCCCTCTCTCTCCTCTTTCCCTCTCTCCCATTCTCTCCTTCTCTGTCCCTCTCCTTCTCCTTCTTTCCCTCCCTCTCCTTCTGTCCTTCTTTCCCTCTCTCCCTCTCTTTCTCTCCCCCTCCCTCTCTCCTTCTCTCTCTTGCCCTCCCTTTGTCTCTCCCTCTCTCCCCCCCTCTCTCTGGGGAGTGTGTTAGTGTTTGTGTGTGCGCATGCATTTTTTAAAAAGCAAAACCATATTTGGAACTGAATCTATTATTGAAAGACTTGGGGAAATGTGAATCTGAATATATCTGCCATGCCTATATGATTTTGAAGGTCAGCCTTCTGAAGGCAATCAAATCTCCTACACACTTATGTAAAGCCATTCTCATAAAACTGACAACCCCAGGGCAGCGGAGGGCACGGGAAATGATGGGATTTGATAAGCTTATAGCAAACATATATTAGGATAGTGTCCTGTACAAGATGGCACATATATAATCTTTCTGCAAGGCTGGGTGGCAAAGGAAGGTCCATAGCCAAAGAGCATAAGGATTGACAGTGTCCAGTTTGACTCTGATCCAGTTTGGACCATTAATTCAATTCAGAATCATTGATCGAGTTTCAAGTTCTTGAATTGTCTACTTGAATCAATGCAATCTGACAATTTGATTCATATTCAATTTGCTATATTGTTTTAAAACAAGGGTGGAAGAATGGATTATCCTTTCTGTAAGGGTATGTATTTTTTTGGGGGGGGGGGTGTTTTTGTCATCTGACTTGTTAAGGGGATATCTCTCCACAAATAACTATATTTTTTAAAAAAAACATATTAGCAAGAAAATCCTTGATAACCAAAAAATGGTAGAGCTAATTAAGCTTGAAATCTTCACAATTCCCAATAAAATTGAAGAGGAGATAAAAAAAAAAGGTGTAAATCAAAATGGTACTAGGATGGATTGATGGATGGAATGATGGATGGATGGAATGATGGATGGATGGATGATAGATGGATGGAAGAGAGAAGGAGAGAGAGAGAAAAAATAGATGAAAGAGAGAGAGAATATATATAAACAGGCAAACATAAAAATTGCTTTCTCACCCTTATGGATGGTATGTCTCTACCTTAATCTCAGATACACACACACACACACACACACACACAAATATAGAATACAACATTCAAACAACCTCAATAAGATTGAAGGCCAGATAAAAATTGTGCGAATCAGAAAGATCCAAGGATGGATGGATGGATATTAAAAAAACTTCCTTCTCACTCCTACGGGTATTACAGCCTGCTATGTTCCATCATCATTGTCAGGTCCATATACACATACACACACACACACACACAACACACACACTACACACATATTTATAAATATTAAACCCAGAAATACTAATCCCCAGAGAACTTCTCATCCCAGGACCTGGGAAAAGAGCCAAATCTCCAAGATTCACTTTTAAAAAATGACAGGCACATTTCGTAGTTCCAATAAGGCATGAGACTTTTGGCAGTTGGGTAAGAGAAACCAGAAACAACATATGAAATAAAGCAGCTTTCTTTTATTCCCTCCAGGCTTCCACAAATCAGAAAAATGCATCCACATTTCCCTGTTTGAAATGCTTTAATCAGAAGGGGAAAACATTGCACTGACACCAGAGAGATTCTCTTCTTAATGGGATAGAGGCTAAGCGCAGCACCCGACTTTGCAAACTGTGATTTAATTTGGAAGAAAACAGCTCTCCACTCATCTTCTGTTCCTCCAATGAGTTTATCGTTCACCTAAGAGGACTTTGCTTCCGCATTAAACAGGTAGCTTAACTCAGGAACCCAGAAATTAATTTATTAATTCATCTTGTTATATACCCTGTTTTCCCGAAAATACAACCTATCCTGAAAGTAAACCCAAGCTTTGATTTTTATATGTGTACCCAATATAAGCCCTGTCCCAAAAATAAGTCCTAATTAAGATCCCGACCATTCCAGAGTGCATGGGTAAAAATTAAGCTAGAGTAGGGTTGGAGGGGGGGTGGAGCTGCCCTACTACTTACTTTTGGACAGTTGTAGCCAGGCCTTGCACATCTCAACACCTGCCTTGTTGGCCCTTTTCTTCTAAAGCCGGTAAGGCTGGCAAGATTTTCCTGAAGGCCTCTATCTGATAACATAGCTCTGGATCGATCCAGAGCTCTGTTATTGGCTACAGAGGCCTTCAGGAAAGCCTTGCCGGCCGCAGAAGAAGTTCCTTAAGGCCTCTGACAGTGAAAAGGAGGCCAGGAGCAAGACACACACAAGTGAGGTTAGTCAGTGGATGACATCTCCCCAAAATAAGACCCAGTGCCTTTTTTTGATGGCTAAAAAAAATAAGACAGGGTCTTATTTTTGAGGAAACATGGTATGACTTTTATTGGTTTTTCAAAATATAAAATTATTTATTAATTTATCAAATAAGTGGCTGGAGGTGCATTATAATTTTGAATGGTCACTAAATGAACTGTTGCAAGGACTACCTTAATTATAATTAAGATTAATTATAATCTCCTCCTCCTCTTCCTCCTCTTTGTCCTCCTCTTCCTCCTCCTCTTTCTCCTTCTCCTTCTCTTTCTCTTGTTCTTCCTCTTCCTCCTCTTCCTCTTCCTTTTCTTATTCCTCCTCCTCCTCCTCCAAAATCCCCCAAGAAAAATCATAAAACCCTTTAAAACTTGGGTATCCAACCTTAGCAACTTTAAGAGTTGTGGAAAACAACAGTTGAGACCCAGAAAGAGTTTCCAGAAAACAACAGTTGAGACCCAGACTGAGTACAAAACATCCCCCCCCCAAAAGATCTATTTATGTAATCATCTCAAGAGTTGACAGAAAAGTCATGGGACATAATCATCTGAAGGCTAATCCTACTTATTTCCCATCCTCTGCTCTAAAATAACATTTTCCCCTGTAACACAGCATTGTTTCTGCTGTGGGTGTGATAAGTTCTTGGCTATTGTGAAGCAATCACATTGCACATGAATCCTGACTCATTGCAACACTTCTTGACTTGGCATTTTTAATCATGATCACACTTGAAGGAAAGCCAGAAAGTGGAGAAACAGCCTGTGGGAGCTGCTATTAATCTCAATATGCTCATCAATCCGGCTCCAATGACTTGAACCCGATGACTCCAAATGTGTGAAAAAAGCACAACTCTCAAAACCTTGAGAACTGTAATCCTGACCCAATTGGTGGTCAACACGTTGAAGGAGGGTTGAAGTACAAGCCATATTACATCCTTGCTTTTGCATCTCATTTGCAAGGATCTTTTGACTGTATCAAGGCAGGGGTAGAATGGGATAGGATGAGATGACTTCTAATTTGTTTGCACCAACAGCAGAATTTCCTCCTGTTTCAAATAAGCTAACACTGGAAAAAAGAACCTCAGATTCTATCAGAAGAAAAGCCCTCCAGAATAGAGCTGCCAAAATTCTGGATCCAGGTTTCCATATACGTCTCATGATGAGGTCCTTGATGCTCTTTGAGCTTGGCTGTTTTCTTGGAGATGTTTCATGATCCAGCTAGGTAACATCATCAATGCTAAATGTCTATGGAGATTCTCAGTCATCCAGGTCATGGTTGTCCAATTTCAGAAAGTCCACTTGCCTCTTGAAATAACAACTTTGGGATGATGCTAGAATGGAGTGCTATTTACTCTTTGTCTCCCTTCTAGCATTGATGTTACCAAGTTGGATCATGAAACATCTCCAAGAAAACAACCAAGCTCAAAAAGCATCAAGGACCCCACAGTTGTTCTTTTCCTCTCCTCCTCTTCTCCTCCATTCCACAAACCCCATTCCCTTCTAGCACTGATGTGGTTACCTAGTTAGGTAATGAAATGTCTGCAAGAAAACTACCAAGCTCAAAGAGCACCAAGGACCTCATAATGAGACATATGTGGAAACTTGGATCCAGAATTTTGGCAGTTCTGTGTAGAGAGTTCTGGAGGGCCTTTCTTCTGATAGAAACTGAAGTTCTTCTTTCCAGTGTTAACTTGTTTGAAACAGGAAGAAATTCTTCTATTGGTGCAAATAAATTAGAAGTCATCTCATCCTACCCCACGCCACCTCTGCCTTTTGACTAGTCAAAAGATCCTTGCAAATTAGATGCAAAAGCAAGGATATAACATGGCTTGTACTTCAACCCTCCTTCAACAAGTACGCTCATATATTTTTTTTATTCTAGGCTCCCACTATTCAAAAGGAGCCAAATAGGAAATGGAAAACATGTTTACAAGTTGAAGAACATGCCTAACCTTTGTGTTTTTATGTCACTTGGGTCCAAGAAGAATGAACATAGAATAGATGACGCTAAGGCGTTCCATTCACTAAATCCTAAATATCAGCTCTTGTGTCCTTGCAACATCAGAAGGATATCTTTGATTTTGAAAGTTTTCCACAAGAATATATAAAGTGGATACAATAGTTTTATACTCCTTGGATGGACTCCCTTTCTGGCCTCTGGGAAATTTCACTAAGGTCATCCATGTTTTCAACCATCCAACGTCTACTTGAGGTTCACATCACGTTCCATTGGGTAATGACTTAGAGATTGGCAAAAACCCTTTGAGAGTTTTTTGTCTTCTGCTAATCTTATCAAGGTGTTTCAGGTTGCTGTAGAATTCCTCTAATTATACCCCTATCAAACAGCCTCCATTTTCACCTAATGACATGAGGGACATCAATGTCTCCTTTAAAAAAAAATTTTTTTTTTTTTGCCTCCAGTTCCGATTTCCTGCCTTACTGTACAGAGAAGGATCTAAATTTGGTGCACCTCTGATGAATTCCATTAATGTCCAGGATTTGAAGGTGCCTCTTGTGTATGGCACATGCATATTCCTCAAATGGAATCTGATGTTTGGCTAATAGATTACGATGGGAGTTAATAAGATCAAATTAGGCTCGATCATACCACATTAGGACACGTCATGTCAAATTAGGTAACTTGAAGAGTTGTCGCGAAGCATGGAGGACAATTCTTCCATTCCCCCCACCCTCAAAAAAATAAGTTCTCTGAGCAAACAAGCAGATATCAAACTGAAAAGTTTGGCAAGGAGCAGTTGAAGTCTCTACATAACTTTGGGATCACAGTCATCTTCTCCATGATCTGCTGGTTCCAGGATCCTCCCAGGCTTTGAAACTGGAGAACTGGGCTGGGTCATTGATTCTTTGTTAGATCATCTGTGGAATTATTGACCAGAGAAGCAAAAGGTGAAGATTTATCAATCCAGTCATGTCTGACTCTAGGGTGTGGTGCTCATCTCCATTTCTTGGCCGAGGCAGCCAGTGTTGTCCAAAGACATTTTCCGTGATCATGTGGCCAGCATGGCTCTATGCCAAAGGTACGTGGAATGCTGTTGCCTTCCCATCTAAGGAGTAACTATCTATTGCAGGAGTAATAGATTCTGTAACAGTTTTGTTCCTTATGCCAACTGTCCCATATGTGCATAAGGGTTATCTTTCAAGAGCTGACTGCAACGAAATATCATGTTAAAGTATGCTAATTAATATACATTTAAAGTGAAAATAAAGTCTATTCTACTCTACTTTACTCTACACTAATTCTATTCTATTCTATTCTATTCTATTCTATTCTATTCTATTCTATTCTATTCTATTCTATTCTA
>BLBF01000067.1:8580905-8629833 GCA_015471245.1 Laticauda colubrina
GAGAGAGAGAGAGAGAGAGAGAGAGAGAGAGAGAGAGAGAGAGAGAGCAGGCGGGCCGGTTCGCGTTTGGAGACGAGGCGCGCCGGAGGCGAGGACCTCCAACCGGGCCGCAGAAGCTTCTCGGGAGAGCCGGCCTCCGGGTAGTGGCGCCTTTCCTTCGTGCCGGCGGTGAGGGCAAGCCAAGCGGCCGGCGGATGGGCTTTGTAGCTCCCTTTGGCTTGTGGCAAGGAGAGCTCCGGCAACAAACCGGCTGTCCAGTTCTGGAGGCGCCACGGTAACGAATGCCCAACTGCTTCTCCGGGAGACGGGGCGCTTTGGGGGGGGGGGGGGGGCTCCGGTACCACGTCGGGGAGGGGGCGCAGAAGTGCCGCAGCTGCTTTGACCTCCCGCCGCCCCCCTTCCTCCGTGAATTAAAGCCCCCCAACCTCACCTTGGGGTGCTCCGAGGACCTTTTTCTTTTTCTTTTGGCTTGGTCTTGAGCCCCCCCCCCCTTTCCCACCCACCCCCGGACCAAAGGCGATCGATGCTGCGTTGGCCAGGCTGGAAGCGGCGGCGTCCCGTTTGGAAAGGCTCGCCTCGCTGATCTCTGGCTGGCTGGCTGGCTGGTTAGCTCCGGCGGGGGTTTGGCTCAGGAGCCCCTTTTCTCTCCTTCCTTCCTTCCTTCCTTCCTTCGATTTGGCTTTTATGTTATTTTATTTTTTTCGGCCCAAAGCCGGGAGGATCTTTTGGAGACAACGGCGGCCAAAGAAGGCCAGGAGGAACTACCCAGGCCTTTCTCGCGAGATGGACGGAACGTGGCAATCGGAGTGGAAGACGACTGGATTGTGAATAAAAGAAGAGAGAAGGGAAGGGAAGAAAAAAACAAAAACAAGAACCAACGCTTGCCCCAAAGACCCCCCTCCCCGCCTCGCTTCTCCCGCTGTCCGAGCCCAGGTTGCTGAATTGAGCCGGTCGCTTTTCCAGCTTGCCTTGGGGACCCCCTTCCCCCAATTCCCCGGAGCCATGAAGCTAATCCTGGTGCGCAAATTCCGAGTTCTCATCCTGCTGGTTTTCCTGGTGGCGTGCACTCTGCACATCCTCATTGACCTCTTGCCCAAGCTGGAGAAGCGAGCCGCGGGCTCCGAAGCTGGGGCGGCGGATGCAAAGCCGGGCTGCTCTTGCTCGCATGCCGCCGCCGCCGCCGCCGTAGCCCAGCCGGGGGAAGAGCGTCGCGGCTGGCCCAAGGAACCGCCGCCGCCGCCGTCTTCGTTGGAGCCGGAGCCTCCGCCGCCGCCGGCTGCAGCGCAGGAGGAGCCGGCCCGACCCCAAACCGGCGCCTCGGAGGCGGCCGCGGCAGCCGCGGGCTGGCCTAGCAAGCACACGCTGCGGCTCTTGCAGGATTTCAGCAGCGAGCCCAGCTCCAACCTCAGCTCGCGCTCCGGAGAGAAAGGGCCGAGCCACGCCAACGCCGAGCGGGGAGGAGAGGCGGCGCCGCCGCTGCGAACCTTCAGCACCGCGGCGCTCCACGCGAAGGGGAGAACGAGAGCAGCCGGCCGGTTGCAGAACGAGCCCCACTCGCCTCCTTTGCTGCCGGTTTCCCGGGAGGAGGAAGGAGAAGCGGCGGCGGCGGGGCCCGCGGGCACCGGCTCCCGCCTGGCCGCGCTCTTCGCCCACCCGCTCTACCAGCTGGCCGCGCCGCCGCTGGACGAGGCCGACCTCTTGTTCAACGTCAACAGCGACATCCGATTTAACCCCAAGGCGGCGGAGAATCCCGAGTGGTGAGTGAGGGGGGGGGGAGCAAAGATAAAATTGGGGAAAAGGAAGGACGAGGGAGGTGGGAGTTAGCATTGCAAGACGGGCTTGGCACGCCCTGCTTGGCATCCGGGCGTGAGCTCGGCTTCACACGACCGGCTCAACCTCGATGGGGGTTTTGTAGGGTCTGCATAAGCCCAGAGTAGAGAAGCCCGCGGTTGCTGGGCGGTGGGAGAGCACACTTGAGGGTTCTTCATCATCCCCAAGTTGTTGTGCGTCCTTCAAGTGTTGTCTTGGGAATGCAAGCTGTTGGGATCTCCCATCAAGGTTTGAAGGCCCCTAGATAATGAGCCAGTTGGCCATGCCAGACTTTAATGTGATGAGCACCTAGAAAATTGTGGCTTGTCCACCAAGATGGATGCTGTTGGGCATGTGAAACCAAGGCATGTGATTGATCAGCCCAAGTTTATGTATCTCAAACCAAATGAGTTGAGATATCCAATCCAACTCAACCCAAGTGGGTTGAGATACCTAACCCTTTCTCAACCCAAATGGGTTGAGATACCCAACCCATTCTCAACCCAAATGGGTTGAGATACCCAACCCAATCTCAACCCAAATGGATTGAGATATCCAATCCAATTTTTTCCTGGTGTCCATCCCTCACACTATGACGGTTCAGTCCCTTAGTGCTGAAGACATCTGTGGTCCTGCAGGAACCCAACGCCGGCATGTAGAGTGACCTAGTTATGGCCGGCTCCCATGTCTTTGGGAGGTTCACAAGCCAACTGCAATTGATTCACTAAGCTGTGGTCTTTGGCCTTTGAGGGATGTCCAAGTCAGATCCTTAACCTTAAAGCCAAATTTAGCTCAAGTGAGGGGGAAGCAGGAACCTTCCACCCACCCCCACCCAATTTCTCCTTCCTCACATTATGGAGATGTTCCTTCTGAAGGACTGGCTGATGTTGAAAGGCTGACATTGGTGCTGGGCGGACAGTTGGCCTTAAAAAGAAAAAAACCCATGAATGCAGATTAATTGGCATTGAGTGCTCTTCCATTAGTCCGGAAGATTATCAAATTGAAATGTTCTTCTTTTTCTACCTCTCATTTCCCCTCTTCCTCCTGTGGAAGAAACAGAACAGAGGCATGGATGAGCTGGAAACACCCCTCTCCTTTAAAACAAAAAACAGCCCCTACTGAAAACCAGAGAAGGCTAGGAAGAAGGCAAGTCACTTCTCTCCAATTCCTGCTGCATTTAAGATTTTTTTAAAAAATAGCAGCAGCTCTGCCTGGATCCATCATCCTACCCCCCCACCACCACCTTATAAAAGCAGGGGGTTGGGTTGCTTTATACAGGAGAATGGGCCTCAGCTCTTGCTCCCCTCCCCTGAAAGAGACAGGAAGATTGCTTCTTGTTGGCTGACACCCCCTTCCTCCCAACCTTTGCCAGCAATAACAAAGGTTGTCAGAATGTTCTCTTTCTGCTTTCAAGCCAATTGTCTCCTCACCTTAAGTAAAAAAAAAAATGCCTGCAAAATGCTAACCCTGAGTGAGTTTTGCTCCCATTCTGCTTCTCTTTCTGGTTTTGCCTAAAAAAAAAAAGTTGAATGAATTAAGCACCCCCTTTAAAATTTAAATAGAAGGCTTTATTGTGACTGATTAACCCTCAGCTCCATTAAAGACTGGGTTACTTTCTTGGTCTTGCATCGGTCTCCCAAAAATGGTATTTGAAAACATAATCAGCTCTTTTTGATTGATATACAAGAGGAAGATCTCCCTCCCTCCCCCTCCTTCCCTCCCTTTCTCTCTCTCTCTTCCTCTCAGTGCCTTCCAGATTGCAAACCCCATCATCCTCAGCCAAGCTGTCCAGGGTATACAGACATGATAGTCTTGGTCATTGAAGAAAGTGCCACGTTAGGAAGGCAAGGAAATTTTGGTATTTGTCGAAGAGGACATTATACAGAAAGAACTTGGAAAAGATTGTTGGAGAGACTGATTTTATTTTAAGGTAGCCGGAGAAGTGAATTCAACCAAAAGAAGGGGAAAAAAGCTGGTGTGTTTTTGGTAGGTTAAAAGAATTGGACTGCAATCATTTTAGCCTAGCTTCGTCCCACTGAACTCATTGGCTGACTTTGGGCTGGTCGGTCTCCCAAGCATCGTGATAGAATTGTAGTGGAATAAAATGAGAAGCAGGACAATGAATGAAATTGACAAATGAAATTGACGAATGAAATTGTTGAATGGGGTGGGAAGTAAAAAAAGAAAGGTGAAATCAGGGAAGAAAAAGAAGAAACAGTTTGCCCCTCCCACCTCTGCAAAGATAGAGCTATTATAGATAAGGTGAGACATTTAATTCCTAGAAGAGGTAAACAGAGTCCTTTCTCATCCTAGTTTTTCTCTAAATCTTCCATCCCAAAAGCAGGAATTGAGATAAAGCATTTCTTTTTAGCCCATTCCAGGTTCTCTCTTACGATCCTTGTGGTTGTATAATCTCCACCCCATCCTTTCTAAAAGTACAAGCATCTCATTAAATGACCATGGTTTTTATGACAGGATCTTGTTGACGTCAGCTTCCAAGATAAAATGGGAGAGAGAGAGAAATCATGTGATGACTTTTCTTATGTTCTCCCAAAAGTTCCGTAAAAACACCAGCAACCCTGATCTGAAGGTATAGTCCATGAATTTGACTTCTTAAAAATATCTGATGAGCTTCTGAAGAGCTACATTTGACTTGGATTCATGAGACCTGCTGAGATATGTTGGGTTTTTGCTGTACTGTGTGAATCCAGCCTTTGTGACTTGTAAACAACACTTTTGGTGTTATCTGAACTCAACCAGCTGTGGTTTATTCAAATGGGGCTAAACAATCTGTAGTCCTATTAAAGCCAGACCATGGCAGTTGTCTACATAGGCTATAAAGCAGCACTCTGAAGACCTTAGTTGAGCTTGGAAAGGAAATCAGGGTTGGATATTCTTAATTCCTGGATGGAATCACGAGGATCTCTCTAGCCTGTAAACTAAAGTAGAAGATTGAAAATCATTTCTTAGTACTGGCAAAAAAATAAATAAATCATTGATATCTATCTTGGCCCAGAAGGCCCTTCATTTATAAAAATGGAGAATATTTTTGTCTTGGTTAAGCAGCCAAACTGTTCTTTTTCAAGGCTGTTTTGTTTTTTCTATTTTGTTCCAATGTCTGAAATGTTGACTTTGGAAAACAGCGAAATAAATCTTATTGGAAAGAGAAAATGCCCTCTTTAAAAACTTTTCAACTAGTCCAACTTCATGCTCGTCATCTCAACCACCCCAAGTAGACTTCCAAAACCTGTAACCTCTTCCAGAGTTGAGTCCATCTTGAAATCTTGACACAAAGAATGACTTGCATCTTTCCATTTATGGATGGATGGATTTTCAGGTGTTTCGGGTTCAAAGGCACCTCCAATATGATTGTCCACCCAAGACTGCTCCCTTCCTTCAATAACATTAACAACAACAGGATTGTATAAGTCAATTTCTCCTTCTTGCTGGGGGCCAACCGTCTCTTATTATTTATGAATGGAAATGTATAGCTTGCCTTTTGAACGAGAGACTCCACAAAGCAGCCTATAAAATATTATCTCAGCATTTAAAATATTTAAACACTTTTCCTCCCCAACTACAGGGGAACCAAAAATAATAATTAAAAATCCAAAGAAAGAATAGTCTCCTTGATCTCTGTCTTGGCCCAGAAGGTTTTCCATTCATAAAAATGGAGAATATTTTTGTCTTGGTTAAGCAGCCAAGTGGTTCTTTTTCAAGGCTGTTTTGTTTTTTGTTTTTGTTCCAATGTCCAAAATGTTGACTTTGGAAAAGAGTGAAATAAATCTTACTGGAAAGAGAAAATGCCCTCTTTAAAAACTTTTCAACTAATCCAACTTCATGCTAGTCATCTTAACCACCCCAGGTGGACTTCCAAAATCATCCCATTTTTGTAAACTTCAGAACCAGGGCTGAAATATATTTCTCTTGGTCTTGTCCTCTGAGCTTGACCCCACTGACGTTGTTTGATTATAGGTCTCATGTTCTTCAACTAGGATGGAAATGAAGTTGGTAGGTCAGGGACTCAAATATTCCACTTTATGAAAAGCTCTTTCAGAAAGCAGGCCAAAGATACCTTCCTGCTTCCATAACTTCCTAAAAGGTCTCTAAAGGGAAGATGCATCTGCTTAAAAAAATAATTAAAAAGTTCACAGATATAATACAGGTGGCCACCTACTGAAGAAAGCTCTCTGATTTTAGCTGGTGGTACAGGAGAAAGAATTGTGTCAGGCATGGAAGTCGTATTTTACTTAGAAGCTTCAAGGCTGCCATGGTTTAGTGCTTGGGAATTTGGGAGGGGGGGAATTCTTTGTGAGTAGTAGATTAGACTCAACAACATTTTTTCTCAGAGAGACAAGGACATGTTGCCCTGCACCTGGAGGAGAGTGACTGTCTCCAGTTGCGATGAAGATTTGATTGGACCATGTGATGGACTGATGAGTGTAGGGGATGGATTTTGAATTTCTCCTGGGGTAGAGAAAACCTGGAACTCTCCGATTTAGGATTTCCCAGATGTGCCAATATGACTTCTTTAATAAGTTCTTACTTGGATGGACTTTGTCCAATGGTGGAATTCAGCCAGTTTGCACCAGTTCGGGAAAACTGGTTGTTAACTTTCTGAGCAGATTGTTGAACTGGTTGTTGGAAGAAATCATGAGGACAGAGAACCGGTTGTTAAATTATTTGAATCCCACCACTGACTTGGTCTCTGAGTGCTGAATGGAAATGGGGAGTTTCATTGGAATGCTGACAATTGTCCAGCTTGTAAGACAATTCCTTCACAACTGGTTATAATAATTGCCATCTCTTATCCCAAAAATATCTGTTTCAAATGTTTTTGGATCAGGATGCTAAAACGTTCTAGATACTGTTCACCAAGTCCTTTTCTCCCTGGTGAGCATTTATGCACACAAAAGTGTGTTACCCGATATCCAAGGGAAGAATGGACAATTTTGGAGATATTACAAGGGTGTCGCTGTTGCAAGACTTCCTCGTAACTTCCTTCCTCTCACAGACTTTGAATGGGGGTGATGGGAGTAAAAGGATGAATGGATGAAATATGTTCAGTGGATGTGGAAGATAACTTGAAGAGAAAAGAAATAAGTCACAAAAGAGACATCGAGAAAAAAGAGACATCGGACAACCATTTGTCCGATGTGATATCGGGCCTCTTCCTAGAACAGGGGGTTGGATTAGAACAGTGGTCACCAACCAGTGGGCCAGGGATCACTGGTGGTCCATGAGAAAATTTTGGTGGCCTGCAGAAAAATGTCCCCTCCAAAGCAATTAATCCAAGTAGTCACAGGACTGGCCCTTCAGTCATCCCGGAGCAGCTCCTTCAGTCCATGGCACCCGGGTGGAGGAGCAGCTACTCCAGGATGACCAAAGGGTCAGTCCTGTGACTACTGCAGCTCTGGTATATGGGACCGACTTTCCCACCAACGTCAGCAAGCCACCATCAGTCAAAATTCATATTAGTGGTCCACAGGATTAAAAATTATGAGTTTGGTGGTCCCTGAGGTCCAAAAGGTTGATGAGCCCTGGACTAAATGACCTCCAAGGTTCCTTTCAACTCTGTTATTCTATGTTCTACATTTCTATGATGTAGTGATGGTACTGGCGATATCTTTGCTTCCCATGGTGTTTTCTGAAATCCTCCTCAAAGTAAGAAATACAGGTAGCCCTTGACTTATAAGTAAATAACCTTGTAAGGGGCGTGCAAAAGTGCACCTTCGTGCCTATCATCCCTGTCCTATTATGTGGTTGTTAAAAGAAGGTGATTTGTGGTCGTAAATCAAGGATTACTTAAACTGATAAACCTGGGGTCTCTAGCTTCTAGCAATTCCAGCCAGTTCAATGCTGCTTTTTTTTTTTTTTGTAATTCTCCCTCTAAATTTCCCCCCCCCCCCTCTCTTGAAATATTGCCATGCAGAAATATTGCAACCCCAGAGGGACAGTTCTGCCCATTTTTCCTCTGAAGTAAATTCTATCGGAAGTTTAGTCTTGGAAAAAAGAGGTGGAAAAAAAAGAGAGAGTCTATTTATGTTATTTACTGATTCAGGCAAATTCCTTACAACCTTGAGATTCGTAGCTGCTGGGCTGCAGCGTGAAAATAGGACAGCGACCAGAATACTAGGGGCAGAATGGTGGAGGTAGTGATTTTTCTGTTTTATTTCAGAATCCTAATACTCTAATCATATGTAAATGGCTTAGTAGAATGTGTGTCTGTTGGAGACCTATCCATCATTCTGTATTTATAGGCAGCCGGTGGAATAAAATTGAATCAAAGACGAAGCCTTTGGATTTATGGGAGGCCCGGCAGATTTTTCATTTCCCCTGAATTTTGGAGAATAAAATTGTATTTTGTTTATGCCTCTTGGTGGCTGTTTCTTGAGGCTGTTGTTGATACGTTCCTTTGGGTTTATCTTGATTCATGATGACATTTCCTTGGCGAAGATGTTCAGAAGAGAAGTGCTTTGCTTGCCTTCTTCCCAGGGCTGAGAGAGAAGAAGCCCATAATCCACCAGCTGGCTTCCTGCTTAAGGCAGGATTAGAATTTGGGTCTCCCTGTTCTTAATCCAGCATCTGTAACCACTAGAGAAACTGGTTCTCATTTCCTAAATAATAAATATTGAGATAAATGGGGCCAGCAAAGATTTACAGATAGTCCTTGGCTTATGAGCATTTGAACCAGAATTTATGTTTTCAAACAAGGTGGTTATTTAGTGAGGAGTGCCAGGGAAGGGGAGGGGAGGGGAGGAACGAAGGAAGAGAGGGAGGGAGGGAGGGGAGAGATGAAGAGAGGAAGGAAGGAAAAAAGAGGGGAGGGAGGGAGGAAGGGAGGGAGGGAAGATGGAAGAAAGGAAAGGAAGGGGGGAAGGAAGGAAGGAAGGAAGGGGAGAGGGAACGATAAAAAAAATAGGTTAGGGATGAAGGAAGAAAGGAACAAGAAGGAAGACATTGAGGAAGGGAAGGAAGGAAGGAAAGAGAGAGGGAGTGATGAAAAAAGATAGGATAGGGATGAAGGAAGAAAGGAACAGGGAAGGAGGGATTGAGGAAGAAAGGAAGGGGAGAGGGAGTGATGAAAAAGATAAGGTAGGGATGAAGGAAGAAAGGATCAGGGAGGGAGGGATTGAGGAAGGAAGGAAGGAAGGAAGGTGACCACACCAATGAGGAGTGGGTGAGATGCTAAAGGGCCTGCCTGAAGCACTCCAGGCTAATATTCTTATCCTTAAGTCGAGCCTCCCTATTCTGAGGCAAGGTACCTCCAAGTAGCAGAAAAAGAAAGCCAGAGGAGATTAATGTTTAGCTTACTTCCCTGTGAAAAGATAGCCGGACTTGACCATTTGTTTGGCTCTGTTCTTTCAGCGGCTTGTCTATCTCTCCTTTGTTCCTCGCTTCCAGATCTCATTGGATGCCTTTGGGGAAGAGAGTCCCAGCCCTTCCGTGGGGCAGCCTCGAGTTGAAGCGATAGTAACTCTCCTAGTTTAAGATCAGCTGACTGGCCATTGTCTGCTGTTTATTTTAGGCTTTTGGCTTTTTCTAAAACCAGCAGGAAAAAAAAAAACAGCAGACTCGATTTTTTCTCTGTCTCTCACAGGGGTCTGTTCCAGAAAACTCCAAAGCAGATCATTTCTTGCTTTACTAAGAGGTCCGCTGGAAGAAAATTCATCTAATTTAGAGCATTAGAATAGATCAAGGAGATGCAAATTTACTTCTCTGTTGGTGGCATCAGCCTACTGGTGGGTTGATATCCAGCATTAAGCCATGATGGATTTGGGTTAGTTTTACTGTTGGATGGTAAAAGCTTTTGCAGTTTGTAAACCCTTAACTGTAAGCTCTCCAGAGTCATCAATTGACATAGGCAGCTGGAGAAAATGAATGAATGAATGAATGAACGAATGAATGAATTGAGGAATAGAATAGAACAGAACAGAACAGAACAGAACAACAGAGTTGGAAGGGACCTTGGAGGTCTTCTAGTCCAACCCCCTGCTTAGGCAGGAAACCCTAACCCACTTCAGACAAATGGTTATCCAATATCTTTTTAAAAAACTTCCAGTGTGGGAACATTCCCAACTTCTTATAATTCTTGATTCTTAATGAATATATCTTTTCTTTTATGTATACTGAGAGTATTTACACCAAGACAAATTCCTTGTGTGTCCAATCACACTTGGCCAATAAAGAACTCCTATTCTATATATTCTTATGTTCTGTAGGCAACTTGTCCCACTGATTAATTGTTCTCCCTGTCAGGAAATTCCTTACTTCTAGGTTGCTTCTCTCCTTGTTTTGTTTTCATCCATTGCTCCTTGTCCTACCCTCAGATGCTTTGGAGAATAGCTTGACTCCCTCTTCTTTGGGGCAGCCCCTGAGATATTGGAACACTGCTATTGTGTCTCCCCTGGTCCTTCTTTTCATTAGACTAGTTCCTGCAACTGTTCTTTGTATGTTTTAGCCTCCAGTCCCCTAATCATCTTTGTTGCTCTTCTCTGCACTCTTTCTAGAGTCTCAACACCATTTTTATACAGTGTGGTGACCAAAACTGAATGCAGCATTCCAAAATAGGTGCAAGAACTTGGTCAGTAGGATCAGTTCAAAGTCATTTATGGTTTTTAGGTTTCCTGGAAGTCTCCCATCCGAGTAGGATCCTTGGTAGATGAAAAATAAAAAGAAAGACCAGGGGTCATGATTGCAATCTTTCAATATCGAAGGGGCTCCCATCAGGGGTGGAATATGACAGGGTTAACTACCGGTTCAGGATTTATGAGCTTCCCTGCACGCTGGGAGCCGCGCGCCTGTAAATCGTCATCAGCAGGCTGTGTGCAGAGACACAGCCTTTGAAACAGTCCTGTTTTCCTGCTTTTTAAACTGCAGCTGTTCCTCGAATGGCAGCTGAAGTTGAAAATAAAGGAGATAAAGATCAGATAAGAGCCCAGGTGGGCGGGTGGGCAACAACATCAGCAGATATAGAACCGGTTCTATGTCTGCTGCTCTTCAGAGCTACCGGTTCTACAGAGGTGGAGAGAACCGGGAGAAACCCACCCCTGGCTCACACAAAGAAGAGAGGGAGTCAAGCTATTCTCCAAAGCACCGGAAGGCAGGACAAGAAGCAATGGGTGGAAATTCACCAAGGAGAGAAGCAACCTAGAACTAAGGAGAAATTTCCTGACAGGGAGAACTGTTAAACAGTGGAACAACCTGCCTCCAGAAGTTGCGGGTGCTCCATCACTGGAGATTTTCAAGAAGAGATTGGACAGCCATTTAACAGAACAGAATATCAGAGTTGGAAGGGACCTTGGGGGTCTTCTAGTTTCCTGCCGAGGCAGGAAACCCTCTACCATTTCAGACATACCACTGTCCAATCTCTTCTTAAAAACATCCAATGTTGGGGCATTAACAACTTCTGGAGGCAATGGTATAGGATCTGAAATGATCTGAAATGGGCCTCCAGCTCAAGCAGAGGGTTGGACTAGAAAACCTGCAAGGTCCCTCCCAATTTCTGTTACTCTATTAGGACCAACCCTTTCCTAATTTCAGATGTAGCCAACCAGATGCTACCACCTTTAGAAATAAATCATGGTGGAAACCATAGTTTTTGTTATCATTTGGGCACAGGAGAAAGGAGCTGGAAAGCAGGTTAGTGAGGTGCGGAGAGAATGGAGATTTTACAGTATATCCTTCCCCTGCCACATCCATCAAGCCACACCATGCCCACCAAGCCATACACAGTAAAAAAAAATTGAATACCATCACTGCCTCCCATTGAGTCCCTGCTGATCTTCTTTGGTTGCCCTGCACAGGAGAACGGAGCTGGAAAGCAAGTTAGTGGGGTGGGGGAGGGAATGGGGATTTTGTAGTGGCCTTCCTCTGCCATGCCCACCAAGCCACACCACACCTACCAAGCCACACCATGCTCATCAAGCCTACAAAACCTGTGGTAAAAAAAATTTGAATACCACCACTGATCCTTACCATTGACTCTAGTCATCAGGTTTGGTGCTCACCCTGCTGAGTTGATTAGTCTCAAAGCTGACTTGGTTAAAAGGCAGAGGACATGCTATCTCTTTCCACCAAATTCAATGTGAATTTCAAAAGGAAGCGCACAGATTACCTTATTTTCTTTAAATGAAGCAGGCAGTTCTGGAAAAACCCGGTGCCCTCTTTCTTTTGAATCCGTTCACCAAATGGGTCTGTTAGCTGTTATGCTGTTAGCTGTTGTGCTGATCCCTGCAGGCAATTTGGTGTCCAACTGGACACGGCAAAGTGACAGAGGAAAACAACGGAGCGATGAATCGCGGGTCAACGACGCAATTCCTTTGGCGATTTGGTAAATGTTCTGAAACAACAGGCGGCGTTTTATTTAGTTAGTTCATTTGTGTCAGGGGTGTCCAACTCGATTTCATTGAGTGCCGCATCAGGGTTGTCTTTGACCTCGAGGAAGGGAGGGAACAGATGAGCATGATCATCTCGACATCACTCATGTCCGAGGCACCTGTGGTGACCCCTGTGCTCTGCCGGTGAAAATCAACATCTGTTTTTGCTGGCAGATAATTGCAGGCCATTGCAGCTGAAAACGGAGCTCGGGAGACAGTGGTGGGATTCACATTTTTTTTACTACCAGTTCTGTGGGCGTGGCTTGGTGGTTGTGGTGTGTGGCTTGGTAGAGCGTAGCTTGATGGGCATGGCAGGGGAAGGATACCGCAAAATCTCCATTTGCTCACTAGCCTGCTTTCCAGCTCCATGCTCCTGTGCAGGGCAACAAAAGAAGACCCAGCCAATCTGCTGGGACTTGGGAGGCGAAGAAGAGATGGGGGCAGAGCCAGTCAGAGGTGATATTGGCCGGTTTGCCAAGCTATTCAAAATTTCTGCTATTGGTTCTCCAGAACTGGTCAGAACCGGCTGAATACCACCTCTGTTGGGAGGGCCTCTCGAGCTCCATTTTTGCTTATAGAGGCACTACGGGCCGGTCCTTCACTGTTTTTTGGGAAGCCTCATGGGCCAGATCTAAGCACTCCATGGGCCTTGAGTTTGACACCCCTGATTGGTGTAGTATAGATACTCCTCAACTTTCAGCCAGTCATTGAGTGACCGTTGGAAGTTACATCAGCACCGAAACATTGATTCGCAGCCAGTTTTCACACATACGTCCGTTGCAGCATTCCCACGGTCACGTGATCAAAATTCAGGCACTGGGTCCATATTTATGACGGTTGCAGTGTCCCCAGGCCATGCAATTCTCCCCTTTTTGATACTTTCTGACAAGCAAAATCCATGGGGAAGCCAGATTTACTCCACAACCGTGTTACTAGCTTAACAACTGCGGTGATTCACTTAACAATGATGGCAAAGAAGGTCGTAAAATGAAGCAAAGCTCTCACATAACAGCGGAAATGTTGGGCTCAATTGTGGTCATAAACCAAGGGCTACCTGTATTTTTAATCTCTCCCAATTTGGATGATGGATACCGATGGAATCAAATCCCAAACAATATCAGAAGCAAAAATCCACCTTCCAGATTAAGTGCTTTTTTCCAGTGAGACCGTCTATCAAAGCAACCAAATATGGGATGGAGCATCCTGTTTCTGCCCGGGTTTGAATCCCAGAAAGGGTATGGCAAGTTGATAAGAGCTAAATAGCTTGAAATAGATCTATACTAGTCTCCCTTTCTTTGTTTGTTGGTAAAACATAAATTCAACATCTTCCAGATTCTAATGGTGTCCGAGAAAGTCTTGGAAGATAAGGAGATGCTGCCCAAGGACTGATGAAAGAAGAGACGGCATAGCCCACAGCTGCATAATGGGTGGAAAAACTAGTTTCTTGTGCTGTAAAAGGAGTGGAGCAGAGGTGGTATTCAGCAGGTTCTGACCAGTTCTGGAGAATCAGGAGCGGAAATTTTGAGTAGTTTGGAGAACCAGCAAATCCCACCTCTGACTGGATCCTTCCCCTGCCACGCCCACCAAGCCACGCCCACAGAACCAGGAGTTAAAAAAAATTGAATCCCACTGCTGGTGTGGAGGGGGAAATTGTGTTTTCAGACTTGCAAGATTCCGTTAACATAGCTTTACAATAAAGTAGAATTAGCTTATCTGGTCCTGTTTCCTGTCTGGGCTATCTGATAAAGCTGACACAGATACAACCCAGTGCAATAATTGATGGTTGTCTACCAGCCTCATAGGTTAAAGCGATGCATGGGCTAGGTGTTCTTTGCTTCCCTCTGAAATACGGGGAGCATCAAAACCGAGCATGTCTCCACGGGGAAGGGTATATTCCACAGTGTGGAGAACTCCACTGAAAAGACCGAACCCTGAGTCAGAGACCATGTAGCTCCTGTGAGGTGGAACCCTCAGAAGACCTTCACTAGATGTTCAGACTGGAGGAGCTGAGACACATTTGGCAAGGTGGTTTTCCATATAACTTTACTGCTATGGTGTCTATGGCCTTAATGGGTACTTAACCAACTCTTTGAGCTGGACTCAGAAGCAGGATAGCAATCAATCCAGTGATGTCAAACTGGGGTTGCCTCAGGCAATGTGGCCACCACATTCTCTACCTGATATAACTTCCAAGTCACCTCCAAATATCTCTTGTGATATTTGTAAGTTGTTTCATCCCACTCTCCGTAATGTGGATGACACTTCACATCCAACTGTGGTGTGTGTCAGTTCCTACAGATACTTTGGAGTTTTCCAACACGATGCCATTAAAATTCCAGAACTAACTAAGTGAACTCTTGTTCCCAAGTTAAACAGATGTAGGTAAAAAATAGCCGGTGGAAGGACAGAACAGTCAAATATTAACTCCCCCTTGCAAACGGGAAATTAGGCATCAAAGGTCACTTTTTCAAAAAAAAAAAAAAAAAAAAGCACAGGGATTGCTTAAGTTTGTGGCTAAATTCTTATCACATCCTAAAGAAACCAATTTTCTGGTTTTGCAAAGTGTGCTGTGTCTTCAGCTAGAAGAGCAGGTCTTTGTAAAGAGTATCTTAAACCATTGAAGAAGATGATGAGAAACTTAACCAACATGAAATCTCACCCAATGTACCAATAAAGGAGAATATTTGTTGCTCAGGGTTGAAATAAGAGATCCTTGGTGCTCTCTGAGCTTGGTAGTTTCATTACCCAACTAGGGAACTTCATTAGTGTTAGAAGGCAGTGGGTTTGTGAAGAGGAGGAGGAGGAGGAGGAGTAATATGGTTGTGGGGTCCTTGGTGGTCCTTGAGCTTGGTGTTTTCTTGCAGACGTTTCATTACCCAACTAGGGAACCTCATTGATGCTAAAATGGAGTGGGATTTGTGGAGTGCAGAAAGAGAAGGAGAATTGTGAGTTCCTTGGTGCTCTCTGAGCTTGGTGATTTTCTTGCTAACGTTTCACCACCCAAACTAAGTAACATCATCAGTGCTAGTCCTGGCAACCAAGCTCAGAGAGCACCAAGGACCCCTCACTCAGCCTGTTGTGTAAATGCATCTACTGCTAGCTTACCTGAAAGGGGTTCCTCTCAGGTTTTCTGAGCACCAGAGTTCTCCAGGGTACGGTTGAGGTTTGGGGTTGGGTTGTTAGGAGCTTCTGCCTCAGTGTTAACATACGCAGAGAGAGAGATCTGGATTGCTCTGTACTTGGCCTGCTGTCAAATATGAATGTTTTTGACATAAACGTTTACTCTTCCTAAGAAACTGAGACTCTTCTGTTTCCAACATGCTTACAGTTTCTTGGCAGGGCAAGAAGCAACTGAAATGGTGAGATGGTTGTTAATCTTTTTTTTATTTTTTAAGAGAAATGCAAACCATGAGGCTCTGAAATGATTTCACAAGGACTTCCAGCTCCTTGTGAGTGAAAGGACCATAGACTGGGGGCAGCTGCTTATTTCTTCCTTGTGTTCCTTTTCTTAATGCCAGTTTAATCCCTTATAGGACAATCCCATCTAGGTTTAGTAAGAGATCATTTCCTGCAGGTCCTCTAGCAATTATTCCTTGACATTTTAAGGTGGTGTCCAGGCATACAGCTTCTTCTGAAGTGGGCTGAACTTCATTAGATTGCAAATGGGAATGGAGTAAGTTGTAAATAAGTAATCAATGTTCTCCCTGTATGTTGAGAAGAAATAGAGACATAAAATTATGGTGCTGGATGGTTGCTAAAGGTCAACTAACCAGCCTTCAGCCTAGATGGGCATCAAAACCATGTTCAACCACCCATGAGAAGTGGCTGGTTGTGTTCTTAAAAACTCAAGAGATGGAGAAGCCTTCATACCAGCGTGACTAACTCCTACATCTGCTCGGAGACTGGTGGGCTGCCTTGTGCAATTGGTGGAAAGTCCTACATAGTGGTTGCAGTGTAGCAGAAGTGGTGGTCCATAATGAACAAACAATCAGCATGAGCTACTTAGGTCAAATTGCAACATTTCTCAGTCTTGGCAACTTGAAGATGGGGGGACATTAATGCTGAGAATTCAATTTTGGACATCCATCCATCCTCAAGTTGCCAAGGTTGAAAAACAGTGAGATAGATTGGCTGAGGAATTCTAGGGATTGATGTCTACCCATCTTCCAAGTTTGAGAAACAGTGTGATAGACCATGGTTGGCTGAGGACTTGTGGGAATTGACATCCACCCATCTTCCAAGGTTGAGAAACAGTGTGATAGACCATGGTTGGCTGAGGACTTGTGGGAATTGACATCCACCCATCTTCCAAGGTTGAGATACAGTGAGATAAACCATGGTTGGCTGAGGAATTCTGGGAATTGACATCCACCCATCTTCCCAGGTTGCCAAGGTTGAGAAATGGTGAGATTGACCATGGTCTCCCTTGAACCCAGTCTATCTCTTAGATTCCTAATGTAGAGAAGAATGTCACCTGACCTATTTGGAACATCTTACTAGGTTAGCATCCATGTCCCCAAAGAATTACAAAATCAGTTGCTGGCCTGTGAACAAAACCTAACCTTCTCTATTGTATCTTTCTTGTTTGTTTTTGGCAGGCAAAACGAAGATGAGGACTTCCTACCCACGGGTGAAACGTCCGTTGATTCCTACCCAAACTGGCTCAAATTCCACATTAGCATCAACCGGTACGAGCTGTATTCCAGGCACAACCCAGCGATTGGCACCTTGCTGCACGATTTGGCTACCCAGAAAATCACCAGTGTTGGTAGGTTGCCGTTTCAACTACCACTGCCATCTGTGTGTCGGTGCAACTGTGTCTTCTATGGCTGGCTTGGGAGATGCTTCTTTTGCATGAGTTGAATTTGACCGTCTGTGACGTTTATATTTATAGTTATGATATTTTTTTTAATGCATTGTCCCACCCACCTTGGCCCTTAACTCCACTTAGGTCCTCTGGCCACACCCCTTTTGCAATGCAACTGTTGAGTTTCTCCTTCTGGTCTTAGAACCTCATGCAGATACGGAGTTGACCTACAAGGGACAGGTTACCAAATTTGTCCACTTTAAAACTTGTGGACTTCAGCTCCCAGAATTTCTCAGCCAGCCTGGCTGAGGAATGCTGGGAGTTGAAGTCCACAAGTCTTAAAATTGGAGACTCCTGTCTTAGACCAACAGTGCTATTTCTCAATGCCATTAAGCTCATGGCCTGCAGAATTGTGACATTCCCATCTGAAAGCAGGTGAAGGTGAATGACCAGAGGTTAATTAGGCCAACCCATAAGTTATAGGTCAACTCTGTGTCTGAATGAAGTTCACTGGGCTTCTGTCTCAGTTAAAATGGAAGTTGGCAGAATGCAGTTCGCCCCACCCATGTTTTCATTCAAGGCTAAGCCAAATACATTAAACTATGTTCCACTTTATCTCCAGGATATAACAGGTATTCTGCCTTCTTTATTTAGCGCTATGCCTTTGGCTGCTCCTTGTGGAGTTGTTTTGTTTCTCCATGTACCCACAGAATTCTGGGAGTTGAAGTCTACACTTTTTTTAAAAAATATAATTTTATTAAAGTTTCATAATTTTAAAAACAAATCATATTTACAATTTTTGCAGTACGTTGTGGCATCAGCTTTTCCATATTCATATGGGACTAGCCTCTGATTTCCAGTTTTGAGCTGGAAATCATTATAAACATTATTCTAGCTGCTGTCAATATATATTCAATTTCTTTCTTGTCATCACCTCGAATTATCCCTAATAGGAACATTTCAGGCTTAAGTTCTATTCCTCCCCCCCCAGTTATTTCTTGCAGCCAAATCCTTATTTTGTTCCAAAATTTCTTTTCTTTAGAGCACAACCACCACATATGAAAGAAGGTGCCTGGTGTCTTTTAATATTTCCAACATTTTTGGCTGCTCCTTGTGGAGTTGTTTTGTTTCTCCACATACCCATAGAATTCTGGGAGTTGAAGTCCACAAGTCTTAAAGTGGCCAAGGTTGAAGACCCCTGATGTAGTGTATATCGGAGGCGGTGAGCCTTTTGAGAGCTGCATGCAATGAAATTTCATTTTTAATGTACGGCGGTGAGTGTACATTCAAAGTGACAATAAAGTTAGTCTAAATCTAAATTCTCCCAATCCTGTAAGGTTGAAGGTAAAGGTTCCCTTCGCGCATACATGCTGGTTGTTTCTGGCTCCAGAGGGGCGGTGCCATTACAAAGCCATTACAGAGGCTCCATTACAAAGCCAAAGAGCCAGCACTGTCCAGAGACGTCTCCATGGTCATGTGGCTGGTATGACTGAATGCCAAAGGCACACGGAATGCTATTACCTTCCCACCAAAAGGGTCCCTATTTTTCTACTTGCACTTTTTATGTGCTTTCGAACTGTTAGGTTGGTAGAAGCTGGGACCAGTGACAGAAGCTCACTCTGTCATGCGGCGCTAGGGATTTGAACTGCTGAACTGCCAATCTTTTTGATCGACAAGCTCAGCGTAGCCACTGACCCACCGCGTCCCTACAGCACGTCTTCATCCTGTAGTAGATTAAAATTTGGAAGGATTAGAACATGTTTCCATCCCTTGTAAAACCCATTTTTCCATTTTTTATTTTTTTGTTTCACTCGGCACAATTCTCTTCAGAGGTTTAATTATCTCTTCAAGGTTTCAACCCAAGGCAAGCAGGACTTGGCTCAAGGAAAGGTGCAGGGCATTTTGCACCTCTAATTACAGTACAGAAGTGACCATAATTAGCCATTTTCCTTGTGCAGTTGAAAATTTGCATCTCTAATAATGCCACCTGTATGAGCCAACAAGCTCCTTAATTAGAAACTCTGCATGGTACACAGCATCAAGACGCAACATGTTAATAATTCCAGGCTCTCCTTTTTCCTTATTAAAATTAGAAGGATCACCCTTGATTTCCAAGAAATGGCATTGTCTGCAAGTCTTCTTTTTTCATCCTACCTGGCCAGAATGAGCCCATAAATGGAATCAGTTCATTTCTAACATCTCAAGCACTTTCCGCTTGGGTGGGTCATGTAATTTTTTTGAAAAGGTACTGTAGAATAATGGGAAGGACTTTGCATAGAACATTATGCAGACCTTGTATGTCATCTAGTCCAACCCCCCCACCCCACCCAAGCAGGAGACTCTACACCATTTCTGACAGAGGGCAGTCCAATCTCTTCTTGAAAGCCTCCAGGGATGAAGCTCCCACAAATTCCAAAGGCAACTTCTGTCCATGGGTTGATTGTTCTCACTGTCAGAAAGTTTCTCCTTATTTCCAGGTTGAATCTCTCCTTGATCAGTTTGCATCCATTGTTCCTTGTCTGGCCTTCAGGGGCTTTGGAGAATAGCTTGACCCCCTCCCCTCTGTGGCAGCCCCTCAAATATTGGATATTATCTGGGACAACATCCAGAAAATGAGTCCAGAAAAGGTTGGATGACTAAAATGTTGTACAGGTGACACTAGCGATGAATGTTTGGGTCATCCAGCTTCTTCTCATGAAGTAGTCCTACAATTTGGTCCAAGGCTGGAGAAAAGTCTTGCCTGAAATCCTGCAGAACAGTTGCTAATCTTGGCTAGTAATTGTGGGCAAAATGAAGAAAGAGGTTGACCTAGGAGAAGGGAATTATCCATGTTCTTGTTTTAATCTTTGATTCAGAATCACAAGGATGAGAATCTTTAGCCGTGGTAGCGCAGTGTGGTGGTACAGTATTGCTTCTGATGGCTGCCTGCAATTTGGCAGTTCAAATCTCACCAGGCTCAAGGTTGACTCAGCCTTCCGTCCTTCCGAGGTGGATAAGATGAAGATCTAGATTGTTGGAGACAAGAGGCTGACTCTGTAAACCACTTAGAGAGGGCTGTAAAAGCACTGTAAAGTGGTATATAAGTCTAAAGGCTATTGCTATTGCTAGTGGAGAGACTAGAACTTAGTAGGCCTTTGCAGGCCAAAAGTCCCAGTTTCTCACATTTTACTAAACCAAAACTAGACATATCATGTAATAACTTAGCATCATGTGCTTCATCAGCATTGACCTAACTGGATTAATTATCCTTTTGGAGGTGGTTTCTTCTACTATTCCTTTCTTTTTCCTCTTGTTGTATTGATTAGGTGCTATTAAGTTGTGGTCAACTCTTAGCAACCACATCAATGGATTCTCTTGATTACAATCTTCCCTAACTTGGTCCTTCAGATCTTCCAACAGTTCACTCATGGCAGCTGTAGCTGTGTCCACCCACCGTGCTGTTGATCTTTTTTTTTTTTCTTCTCCTTCCTTCTATCTTTCTTAGTATCAGATCTTTCTCCAGAGATCTGGGTCATTGCATAATGTGCTGAAAGTAAGATTGTGTGAGCCTGGTCATTTGTGTTTCAAGTAAGAATTCTACATTGATTTCTTCTTTTTATAGCACTCTAACAGTTCTTAAATAAGAAGAGTCTGATGGTAATTCTGTCCTTGGTGTTCGTCTTTTCTAGATGCAGAAAACGTTTGGCAGTGGAAGTAGAGAAACATGATTTGTTTCTGCTTATGATGTTCAGACACGAAGTTGAGATCTTCTGAATGATAAACTAGGCATGTCCCAAAGGTGTTTTTTTTTCCCAAGAGGCAACTGGACTTTCTTTGTTTTTCCTTGAAAGACATCTCATTTCTCATCCCAAAAACTTCTTCAATTCTGACCGAATGGTGAAGGATGGAAGGATTTATATTTTTTGCAGTCATCTGGTCTTTAGCACTCTCTCTGAGAGTCATTGAGGCCACTTAGAGGTTTATCTGGGCCCTCAGGATCAGCTGGATAGTACAAAATAGGTGTGGAACCTTCTTGGAATAGTCTTCAAGAAAAAACAAAGTCCAGTTGCTTGTTGAAAAAGCACCTTTAGGACTGGATGACTGAGAACCTCCATAGGCAGGTAAATTAGGCATTTTATACACACCTTTTGCTTGCCCTTTTCCACCCAAGTCTTTCCTGAAATTTGAACTAGAATCCAGATCGAAGGATGTAGCTCAGCGCCACTCTAGTGTTTTCATATCAGTTCATAAGTCAAGTCAGAGCTTTGATTTGATTTGAAAACTTGATGAGAGAGAGAAGGAAAGCGTTCTTTGGGACTGTCAGATTGATTGAAAAACATTTATCCCAACCTGTTTATTAGATGTTTCTGTTAGGAAAGCTGATTTGATGCAGCGAATCAAGGAAATTGGCTTGGAGTCACATCTTCGAGTTGAAACGTTGCACATTCTGGAATCTAATGTCTTATCAGCACAGGAATTAGAGGTCCATCATCCATCCCACCACTGTTAGAAAAGCAAAACCATATGATGTTAATTATTTCCCTTGAAAAATGCGAAGCCCATTGGATGGAGGGTAACATTT
Organism: Laticauda colubrina; assembly: GCA_015471245.1. NCBI lineage: Eukaryota > Metazoa > Chordata > Lepidosauria > Squamata > Elapidae > Laticauda > Laticauda colubrina. The sequence continues at coordinate 8,602,462 of BLBF01000067.1, forward strand.
GAAAAAGCAAAAATGGAGTGAAGCAAATAAATACAATAACATGCTGACAACTAGCCAAATAAATTTTACATTTTGCGGGTCATTGACTGAATAAATATTACTGATGGATGGATGGATTTACTGATTGACTCCACTTTCTTTAGATTATGAAAGAAGTGGAAGGGTCTTGAAATGGCTGATAAACATCTGGATATAAAACTCAATTGGACAGGGCCTATTTTTGAGATTAGAATAGAAACTGATCGAGGAGAGATCCCACCTAGAACTAAGGAGAAATTTCTGGATGGTGAAAGCAAGAAACCAGAAGTTGTGGATGCTCCATCACTATAGGTTTTTAAGCACAGCTGAATAGCTAGTTACCTGAAATAGGATAGTTTCCTACCTATACTTTCCTGACCTCCAAGTATCTTCTGTTATTCTGTTGTCTATTCATTTGAATTTAAATCTTGAACTTTATGCTAATCTGGGTGCCTTCTCTCTCTCCCTCTCTCCCCCTTCCTCCCTCCCCCCCTCTCTCTACACAAACCACACACACACACCACAAAACTTTAGAGTCCTCCAGTATGTCTGCTTAACTCAGGCTAAAGATTATCCAGGACTGTTTATGCAATCCTGAAAGCCCATAAAGATGCAAATGATACTTTTAATCTGTAGGCATCTCAGCAGCCCCTGTGCCAAGTCAATGGAAAACAGAAATGAGGTGAGGCCATCTTACACAAAGATTAACCCAAGCGAATAACAAACATCCACCAAGTTCAGGCGAGATACCCTTGTACCACATCAAGTTCTGCAGAGGAAAAGTTCATTAAGAAGAGGGAGTCTGAATTTCAGCTGACTTTTTACCTTTGCTGCTTTCGGCTGAAAAGAATGCTGGAAGCGTTTCAGCATTGCACAGTGGAGTTTTTCCCACGATTCTCATTGGTTATGAGCCAAGCCTTTAATTATATTCTGCTACCCTGCCCTTGCATTCTTCTTTGAGTCATCTCACACTTCCCAGATCATGCAGGTTCAATGGAGAGATCCAACTTGGAACGGAGGAGAAATTTCTTAACAGTGAGGACAATTAACCAGTGGAACAACTTGTCTCCAGAAGTTGTATTATGCTCCAACACTGGAGGCTTTTAATAAGAGACTGGACAGCCAGTTGTCTGAAATGGTCTAGGATCTCCTGGGGGTTGGGCCAGAAGACCTCCAAGGTCCCTTCCAACTCTATTATTCTGTGTTTATCTTAGTTATATACCCAGCAGTGAGATTCAAATGATTTAACAACTGGTTCTCTGCCCTAATGATTTGTTCCAACAATCAGTTCACCAAACTGCTCAGCAACTTTACAACCAGTTCTCCTGAAGTGGTGCAAACTGGCTGAATCCCACCACTCTATATACCCCTTTTTGACCTAGAAAAATTCCCACCTTTTACAAAAGTTGACATCAGCATTCCTAGTTTTATTAGGTTGCACATGGGCACCTTAAGGAGTTTCTGATGCTAATTTATGACCGTAATTTGTGCCTTAGGTTGGTTTCCTTGTCTCTTTATTTTTGGATTTCAAGCTTAGCGATTTCAACTTGGCTTTCAATTCAGATTCGCCTCTCATTTTGGCTTTTCTCTTTTTAAGTATCCCCAGAGGGTTCTGAGCTACTTGGGTAGATGGTAGCACAAGCAATCCATTAACTTCCTGGAGAAAGAGAGAGGATTGGTTACTGGGTGAATGATAATGGGCCTAACTCATTAGGAGGCCCCGTTTAATGGATGACCTCAAAGTGCTTAACATAGCAAATAAAAATAAATCAGAATATATGATCCCGGTTGGCTGCAGGCATGAAAACATCTCTAATAACAGCTCGGCTGTGGAAGTGTCAATCATCCTAGAATGTGCCAGTTTACCACCATTCCTGGATCTTTGGGGAAACTCTCTCCATGGCCATTCAACCCTTCAGGGAGATCAAACTTGGAATCCAATGTCATGAAGGTCAGATCGCTTTTATGGTACAATAATACATGTCAGCCTTGACTTATAACCCTCAATCGGCCTGGAATGACAGCCATAAGACATCATAATTCGAAGCATTCAGACAACCAGATTTGAATTACAGCTGTTTTTACAATGCTTGTGAAGTGAATGCTGCAGTTGTTAAATTTTCCCCATTGGGCTTTTTTTTTTTTTTTTTTTTGCTGGAAACAGCAAGTCACAGCCAGAAACCAGCAAAAAAAGTCACAGATTGTGATCACGCAACTCCAGATGTTGCAAACAGCTGTAAAGGTGAGCTGGTTTGAGCCCAGTGATCATGTGAACTTCGGGGTTCTGCGGTTGTTTTAAGTCTAAAAACGGCTCTAGGGAGTTCCATGCTAACTTGGAACAACTGTTAAGCAAACAGTTGTACATCAAGGCATACCTGTAGTAAATCTTGCAAGTCTGAATGTGCTTCCCTCCTCCCTTTATCTTCATGAAAATTAAGAAGGTTGTTTTTAGTGACCCGTAGGGACTCTCGGTGCCCGTCTTCCTAGAAGACCTGTGTTGGTGCAATAGTTAAAGTCCAGCATTGCAGGCAAACTCTGGCCACAGCCTGGAGTTTTTTCCTGATGGAGCTTAAGATTGACTCAACCTTCCATCTTTCCGATGTTGGTAAAACGAGGAACCAGATTGTTGGGAGAAAGATGCTTCTATGTTGTAAACTACCCAGGGATTGCTTTAAAGTCAGTGGTGGTATTCAATTTTTTTTTGCTACCTGTTCTGTGGGTGTGGCTTAGTGGGTGTGGCATAGCTTGGTGGGTGTGGCTTGGTGGGCATGGCAGGTGAAGGAAACTGCAAAATCTCTATTCCACCCCACTCTAGGAGAAGGATACTGCAAAATCCCCATTCCCTCCCCATCCCACTAACCTGCTTTCCAGCTCCGTTCTCCTGTGCAGGGCAACCAAAGAAGACCCAGCCAATCAGCTGGGACTCAGGAAGCAGAGAAGAGAGGAGGGTGGGGCCAGTCAGAAGTGGGATTTATCGGTTCTCTGAACGACTCAAAATTTCCACTACCGATTCTCCAGAACTGATCAGAACCGGCTGAATCCCACCTCTGTTTAAAGTGCTATGGGGTGGCATATAAGCCTAAATGTTATTGCTATTGTCATTGCTCTTGTCGAAGAAGTTTTCTCATGTAGTAACTCTTCTACCTGTTCCTCAAGGCCATTCTCACTTCCCTCTCCAAGTTGCTTCCAAGCCGACCTTAGTTGTCCCTTGGCTGATTCAGACTTGGGGGGACAGAAGCCCTAAGGTTGATGTTGGCCATCTGTGTTGGGTTCTCAGGGAGCTTTGGCAGCTACTTGGAGCTGCCCCTGTGGTGGACCCTTCCCCCTCCTCTCTCCCCCACCTCTCCCAAACTTTGCTGCCTATTCAGTTAACTCAGGTTGAAAACGAGGCCACCTCTTACATTTTCCGAGAAGGCTGGAAACATGTTCTAGCAACTCCACCCGCCGAGTGTGCTCTATCATGTTTTTTTAATGTCTAATCTATTTTTGTGCATGTCTCAGGGATGAAGCCAGAATTGAGCAAGTGCTCCAAGCGACTGTGAATTTGCCAGAGAGCTAAGAGTAAAACCTAGCAAACTCCTGGAGTTGTTGTTTTCTTTCAAAAAGAAAAAAGAAAGGAAAAGAATGATGGTGTGTTTGTCTAGCCTTCCCAAAAAAATTAGCCTACTCTGCACATCAGCTTAATCTAATATGGGAAATCTCCATGCTCCGTCCAGACCGTTTTCGGCACAGATTGCTGGACGGCCTTTAATTTCTAATTTATTTTTTTTTCCCCTGTAGGAATAGTTGAGTAAAATGTGAGAGAAAGCTGGGATCAGCAAAAAAGAAAAAACCCAAAGCTGGAAGTTCTTTCTTTTGCTCTCTTTTGCAGAAGAGTAATTAAATGGACCAAATTTGCATAACATTTTATAGCATGGGGGAAAAAAAAGATTACACCAGAAGGAGTAATTAAAGGAATGTATAGCTAATAGCTGCAGTTTGAGGGTGAGATAAAATGGGAAAAAGGAAAGGGGGTGATCCTAAAGCAAATTAAGATGCAAAATAAACTGGCCGGATTTCAGATTTTAAGCCTTTCTTTCCTTTTTTCTTTTTTTTTTGGGGGGGGGGGTGTCCATGTGATTCATGTTCCACACCTTTTTTTTAACCTGTATTATGTTAATCAGACATTGGTCACAAATGCTGTCTTGACTTTTTTTGTCTCTCTTGCAATGAACATCCCAGAAGGATTGGGGTGGGGTGGGGCAGTGATGATATGCTACTGGTTTGAACCGGTTTGGCTAAAAAAAGCCGATGATCATCGGCTGAGAGGAGGAAAAGCTGCTTGTGCGCATTAGGCAAAGCATGCCCACCAAGCCATGCCCACCAAGCCATGCCCACCAAGCCATGCCCACCAAGCCATGCCCACCAAGCCATGCCCACCAAGCCATGCCAAACCGGTGGTAAAACAATTTTAATCCCCTCCATTGGGTAGGGGGACAGGATAGCTGTCTTCCAGTATTTCAGGGGCTGTCACAGAGAAGGCCCCAAAGCACTTTTTCCAAAGGCAACTGGACTTTGTTTTCCTTTGAAGACATTCTGCATCCTTGAAGACCTTTAATAGATAACAGATGAACAGAGTTGGAAGGGGCCTTGTGGGTCCTCTAGTCTAGCTCCTACACCAATGACGGCAAACCTTTTTTGTTGGGGTGTGCCGAAAGCACGTGCTTGTCAGTACCTACAATACAATGCGACCCCTGAGCATGCACATGCAACACCCCCACCCCTTTACATGCACACACCTCCCAGCTGATTTTTGGCCCATTTGAGGCCATTTTCGCCCTCCTGGGGGCTCAAGGGAAGCCTCTGCAGTCTTTGGAGGCCGAAAAAACAGCCCCGTTTCAGCAGTTCCAGTATTTCCGGAAGGCCCATTTTTTGGCCTCCTGAGACTGCAGTGCAGGTAAGTTTGGCTGGGGCTTGCATACCCACACAAACAGCTCTGCGTGCCATAGGTTCGCCATCACGGCCCTACACCATTTCTTCCAGATGGCAGTCCAGTTTCTTCTTGAAAGCCTCCAGGGATGAAGCTCCCACAATTTCCAAAGGCAACTTCTGTTCCATGGATTTATTGTTCTCACTGTCAGAAAATTTATCCTTATTTCCAGGATATTTATCCTTATATCCTGCATCTCTCCTTGTTCAGTTTCCATCCATTATTCCTTTTTCTCCTTTTATACCGATTGCAATATAAATAAACGGATCTCCACAGATGGGTAATTTCTCAGTTAACATTGTTAGGTGTCAGCCAAACCAGATGGTGTAGCTTTATGGATTTTTTTTTCCCCTGAAACTTTTCCTCCTCTTTTCCTTCCCTAGCCATGAAGTCGGGAGGGACCCAGCTCAAACTCATCATGACATTCCAGAATTATGGACAGGCCTTGTTCAAGCCAATGAAGTAAGTTGGGAATCTGTCTGTCTGTCTGTCTATCTGCCTGCCTGCCTTATGAAATTCCTTGAGCAGCCTTGCTGGCTATGAAAATAACCAATGGTGGACTACCATGAGTTTGGATCCACCAAACAACGAAATATATGTGTCTCAATGAACTATGTGTCTCAGCGGTGGCCAGCTAGCTATCAGGATTCTGGCAGTTACCCCCATTTAAATCTTGAGTCTCGAGCCAAACTTCCAAAACCTAAAAAGGATTTATTGGGAATAAATATGCCAGCACTGCCTGGGTGTAGCCGACTCTGAGACACATCATTGTCACCCTTGACTCTGGCTTCCCACCCCCTGGGTGTATCCTAATTCATATTCTCCAATGGGACACTTCCATAGCCAAGAGTCATCAATCATGCTCTCCAGTTTGAATTTTGCGGGGTAGAAACTTCAGTCACCTAGTTACTATCTTTGAAAGCATTTGTGGAATGCAGTTTCGGTTTGCAGGCTGCTGCACTACTCCCTCCTCCCTTTCTGTTGGCAACTCTAAAACGACCATAGAAATATTTCATGAGTTGACAGTAGCATGCATGCATTAATCGGGTATATTTGTCTTTCTGAACTTGAAATGCAACTGCTGGGGGAGTCAACCTGGATCTGACCATGCCATTGGAGAGTGGACTTCAGTCCTTTGATCCCCCTTCATCCCAACTAGGGAAGCTGCAAGGCTCAAGAAGAAACATAAGACTAATATTCTTTTCCCCTGGTCTCCTTGATCTTCAGCCAAACACTCCAGGGATGAGGGATGGGAGATGTGTAGGTTTTTGGAAGTTTCCAAACTACAAAAGACTACCTTTGGCTGGAATCATTGGGAGTTGTAGTTCAGCAAAATTTGGGCTTAGCCAAACCATTGGACTAAGACTAGGGCAGGAGTCGGTAACCTTAAACACTCAAAGAGCCACAAAAGTCCTAACCAGAAGCCCCCCATTCAGTCCTGGAGCTGACCAGAAGTCCAGTTCCTCTACCATAGTCTCCTCCTGCTGCGTTGTTCTTTCCCTGCCCCCCTAGCCAGAAGCTCCTCTCAAAATTGTGACACTGTCAACTCATAAAATATTTCTGTGGTCTGTTTAGAGTTGCCAACGGAAAGGGAGGGGGAAGCAGTGGGCAGCTTGCATTCCATAAATGTTTTCAAAGATAGTTTCTAGGCAACTGAAGATGCAAAATTCTAACTGGAGAGTATAACTGATGACTCTTGGCTATGGACATGTCCCATTGGAGAATATGAATTATGATACACCCAGAGGGTGGGAGAAAAACCATGGTTAAGGGTGACAATGAATGATGTGTCTCAGAGTCGGCTACATCCTGGCAGTGCTGGCATGTTTATTCCGAATAAATCTTTAAGTTTGAAAATCTGGCTAGAGGGGGTAACTACCGGAGCCCTGACAGACACGATAGGGAGCCACAGCAGAGGGATGAAAGAGCCACATGCGGCTCCAGAGCCACGAGTTGCCAACCTCTGGACTAGGGAACCAGGATCCAGCTTCTGCAGAACGTTAGATGTTCATTGGGTCTGGATTCACACACAGTTCTGGGCTGTGAGATGCTCTCGCTTGAAGGAAATGAGTGAATTCAACCCTTGAATGAGTAAACCTGGATTAGATTCTGCGTAAAGCAGGCGGTTCTGTCTTCTCAGCCAACTAGAGAATTGGTGTTCTACATGGTCTTCAAAGGAGAAGACAATCTTGGTGAGGTCCTTCAGGGTGAAAGTGCTGTGTTCCTTCACTCTCTAACATGGTGGCCCAATGGTTAGACTTTTCGTTTCCATTGTTTCGTGGTCTCAGGGGTGGACTTCAAAAAATTTAGCAACCAATTCTCTGCCCGGTTGTTGTGTGGGCGTGGCCAGGATGGACTTGGTCTAGTCAGCCTCCTGCACCATGGGGGGGGGCTATTTGCCCTCTCCCCAGGCTCCGTAGGGTCTCCTCGAGCCTCTGAGAGGGGGAAAACAGCCTCCCATGGGCTCCGGGGGCCCTCTGGAGTCCAGAAATGGACCCTTTTCTGGCCTTCCTAAACTTCCAGGAGGCCATTGTTCACCCTTCCTGAGCCTCTACATGGACCCTACATTTAACCTGCTTCCAAAATGGGCTACGTGGGTATTCCTGGGAGGGACAGGGTGGAGTGGGTGAGGTCAGCCAGGAGTGGGATTTGTGGGTTTGCTGAACTGGGCAGAATCTTAGCTTGAGGATCGCCTGAACCCATGCGAATCTGCAGTAGCCAAACCCTGGTCTCCCCCAATAGTGGTCTCCCCAAATAGGTAAAATCTGCATGGCTTTTCATGCTTCTGAGAGATGGCAGGGGAAGACCTCGGCAGAAACTCTTCCTAGATCCATTTTTTTTTCCCAGAGAAGTATAAGTAGCTAGGAGATGTCCGAGTGATTGCAAGTGTAGAACAGAAGGTACCTCCAGTAGCATTTATCTCCTCCACATCCAGCAATAATGTCAGCTCAAAAACCCTACCCAGGGAAAATAATTGGAAGCAACCTAAAGAGGCCAGAAGAAACAGGACAAACTTCAAAGACTCTAACCCAAATTTCAGTGCATTGATTGAATTGATGTGTCTCTGTCTTCTGTCAGGATGGCGAGGAAGTCTGTGCTGCCTTTGTATAATTTGTGAGTGGTGAGTTGCACCAATGAGGTTTTGAAGTTTGCAACATACCCATCAAGGTCCATTTCTGAAGCAAGGCTTGGGTTCCTGGAAATGCAGAGGGGGCAGGAGGAAGCATGCTGGGCAACAAAGGCGGTGGGCTGCCTTCTGTTCTGATTGCTCCCAGAGAGAGATTGTCCTTCCAAATTAGAGGGTTAGAATAGCAATCAAAGAGCAGGGAGGGAGGGTGGGATGAAGCATGGTGTGTCTAGGTAGACTTAGCAGGGAAGGGAGGGAGAGAGGGAGGGAGGGAGGAGAAGGGAGGGAGGGAGAGAGGGAAAGATAGAAAAAGGAGGGAAGGAAGGAAGAGGAAGGAAGGAAGGAGGGAAGAAAAAAGCGAAATGAGGGAAGGGAAGATAGAGAAAGAATGAAGGGAGGGAGGGAAAATAGAATCAGGAGAGAGGGAAGGAAGAAGGAAGGAAGGAAGGAAGGAAGGAAGGAAGGAAGGAAGGAAGGAAGGAAGGAAGGAAGGAAGGAAGGAAGGAAAAAGTGAAAGGAGGGAGGGGAAGATAGAAATAGGAGGGAGGGAGGGAGAGAGGGAGGAAGGAAGGAAAAGATAGATAAAAGATGGGGGAAAGAAAAAGATTCAAAAGGAGGGAGGGACAAAAGAGAAGATGAGAAAGAAAGGAGGGAGGGAGGAGAAGCTAGAGAAATGAGGAAGGGAAGGAGGAGAGAGAGAGGAAGAAAGGAAGAAAAAGAAAGAAAGAAAGAAAGAAAGAAAGAAAGAAAGAAAGAAAGAAAGAAAGAAAGAAAGAAAGAAAGAAAGAAAGAGGTGTTTGAGCCGCATTTTAGCAAAGTCACTTCAGGCTCCCGGAGGCTTAACAGAGCCATTCAGAACTGGCATTAGTCACCGCCAGAATAATAAGCTTGTTCCCTTGCTTTGTTTCTGCTGCAGGAGAACAAAATTATTATTTCCTTTTAAGTGGTTCTGCAGAACTCAGGAGGGAGAAAGAGAAGTGACTCTTGAGCACCTACTTAATATTCTATCTCCCCTGCCAAATAACAGGTGAATGTATTTCCTTGTCCCTAGCAAGACCACTGGAAAACTCAAAAAATAAAAAAATCATACAACTAGCCAGAGCAGCTATGTGGACCCATTCCGGCCCATCCTTAACTGGCTGAGGTGGCTGGGTGTTGTAGTACACCCATATCAGCCGGCCAGGATGCTAGTTGAGCCCATCCTTGGAAGTGTGATCCTATGAAGAATTTTTTAAAAAAATAATGATCTGGATTGTTAATGGTTGCTTTTAATAGATCGCAGCCTGCCAGAATCCCACTCATGAGGATCCAAAATATTGGTTTTCTTTCCTTTTTACACCCCTCTCTCCCCAGCCCCCAGGTTATAGAACCAGTTATTACAAAATAATTCCCAGAATCCGTCCAGGTATGACTTCAATGTACAACCACGACTGAGTGCAAAATTTCTCTTGCCAAGTGAGACGTTGGAGTTTTGCCCCCATTTTATGACCCTTTGTACCATGGTTGTTAAGTGAAACCCCCCGGCGATTAAGTTAGTTATACGGTTGCAAAGCATGTTCAGAATAGTGCAGCGTAAATTCAGCACCAGAAAAGTAAACACAGATGGCTGAGGCTTCATTTAACTTCTTTATAAACACATAAAGTAAATTTTACAATACCAGTTGTAGATTTCTCCAACAAGGACCAAACTCAAACAGAAGCAGACATGTTACAGGTTCAGAACAGAGCTCTAGTTTTCAGCAAGCAAGCAAGTTGGTTTCTCTTTCACTTTAGAGATGAGCACAGAACAGAGATAAACCATGCCCAGATTCTCTCTTTAAGTTTCAGCCCTTAATTCAGCTCTCATTGGCTGACCTTGTTACTAAGCTCTGTTCCAGTTCATGAACACACTCTGACAAAGCAAATCAAAGGCTTTCCCACTATTTTGGCTTGCCAGAAGGTTGCACAAGGGGGTGTCAGGGTTCCAGCAATTGCCCTCATTAATTATTATTTTTTTTTAAGCCAAGCTTCAAACAAATCCTCAAAATATTTATTAGGAGCAACATGTCAGCATTAACCTAAATGAAGCCAACTCTGGCATATGTAATTCACAATCACCTGTGACCCTGCTCCCCTCCCCCCCTGAGTGTATCATGTGGCCTCCTTTTTCTTGTTGCACTTGTTCAAGATCTGAAATCCTTCTGAAAGTAGAGCAGGGGGGAGTGGTGGCTTTTAGAAGGCCTGTGCAGTGAGTGAAGCCAAGCTGGCAAAACTGCATCCTTGTGTTTTGGAATATCCGTGTTCTCCTGCCCAAAATAACTGCCTGTAAAAGTTTGGAGGCTTGGCCAGTTTTGTTATCCCAATCATCATCTTCTTCTTTGAAAGACCCTGTAATCCCTTGTAGAAATAATCAAGGTTCATCATCTTCTTTTAATGACCTAATAATACCTTGCGGGGTGGAATCTTGGACAACTGAATGGAGCTGAGTGTTTACTGGCCGGATGCCCTTCCTGTCACCAGTGTGGAGTTTTGTTCAGCAAATATATTCTCATTGTGCCCAGAGAGAGAAATATCTGCCTCTACCTAGGATAGAACTCATGGTCTCCTGATTTGTGAGGCGAGAGCTCAACCTCAAGGCCACCGCACCTCTAGTTTTGTTATCCCAATGCTCGTTGTAAATTCTGCTGCTAATCTGCTACAAATCGAGCCAAACAGGAACCCCTCTGGACAACTCCAGAGGAGACTTTTAACCTAGCTTGAAATGCATCTGGCAAATAGAATAACAGAATAGAATAAAACAGTTGGAAGGGACCTTGGAGGTCTTCTAGTCCAGCCCCCTGCTCAAGCAGGAGAACCAGGAGTGGGATTCTACCAGTTTGCACCTATTTGCTAGAACCAGTTGTTAACATTCTAAGCAGTTCAGGGAACCAGTTGTTAGAAGGAATTACTGGGCTAATCCTGTAAGGAAGGCAGGAAGGAAACATTCTGGTGTTGCTTACAGAAACTGCCTCTCCGTTAACCCTTGTTACATTCTTGGCAGGACTAGACTTCCTGTCTCTGAAAGTTCTCTGGAGTTTTTTTTCCCCTCCTTTGCTGGTACTTTGCTTGCGTAGAGTGACCATTCAAAGTTACAATGGCACTGAAAAAAGTGATTTATGACCATTTTTCACACTTACAACTGTTGCAGCATCCCCACAGTCATGAGAGGCCAGGCGAGGAGATGCATGCCTCGATGTGAGTGATGTTGAGTTGGCCACACCCAGCCAATAACATGACCGCCAATCCATGTCCACCAACCAAGACACACCCACAGAACTGGTTGTTAAAACATTTGAATCCCACTCCTGAGGAGAACCTATACTATTTCAACCTGCAAATAGATCCCAGAAGCATCTGGGATTTGGAATGATGGTTTGTTCATCCTTTGTCCCCAAAAGTAAAGGAAAAGGATGCTGTTCCATCTCATCAGTCCCAAGCTTTCTCCAAACCAGATATATTTATTTTCTGCTCCTTCGCATCTTCTGGGCAGCATCTCTCCTACACAAAGCCAAGAAAAGACAAACAAATTATTGCACGGAGGTTTGAGACGTGCATCCTTTCAACCACAGCCCAGGGAATGGTCATCTTAATAATACACCAAGTTTATTTATAAGCTTCCGTTCCTTTCCACCAACTTTTCTCCAGGGGAGAGATGGAGTACGCCCATACTGAACAGGCTGAAAAGTGCTAGGTTCTTATTGTTTTGAAGACTTCAGTTGATGTTTTCCTGGGCTCAGGAGACACCTGGACACCGAAGTTGGGGCTGGATGAAACCCAAGAATGTCGTTCTTCTCACTTTGTGCATCCTTGCTGCTCGAATTAATTTCATCTCTTGGCCACCGGGCAATTCTAGATTTCATTGTGATGACGTGAATGCTTTAGCCTTTCTTTATGCCTCTCCTGGTTGGGAAGAACAGCCTTTGGGATTTGTTGTTGAGAACAACCACATTGTTCCTTCCTTGAGGGCTCCAAACAACCATTTAGCTATCTGCTTGGTGGGTTTTGTGGGCCTTGATGGGATGGAAATGTTTTTTTTTCCCCACAAACAGCTGATGGCACAATAATTATCACATTAGGGGTTTAATTGGTTGGACTACGGATGTTGGAAGAAGTATCTCCAATCTAAGGTCTCGTTTATGGCCACCCAGGAGAGTTTTGTGTGTGTGTGTGTGTGTGTTTGTGTGTGTGGTCCTTCTACCAGGTTTCTTTCAACCAACAACACCACTTGTTGTAAAATGCTAATAGCCATTGGGTGAAGGCCTCTTGTTTTTTTGTTTTTTGTTTAACCAGAATAACAGAGTTGGAAGGGATCTCAGAGGCCTTCTACTCCATCCCTCTACTCAAGCAGGAAACCCTATACCATTTAACAGAATAAAAAATTTGGAAAGGACCTTGGAGGTCTTCTAGTCCAACCCCTGCTCGAGTAGGAAAGCCTGTACTGAAATTTGCCTGAAATGGTATAGAACCACGATGGTGAACCTATGGCACGCATAACACAGGTGGCACGCAGAGCCATTTGTGCCGGCACACGATCTGCAGGAAAACTTACCTCACCACACATGCATGTACCTCCCAGCTGATTTTCGGCTGGTTTGGGGCTTTTTTCGGCCTCCTAAAGGCTTGAGGAAGGCTTCCGCAGGCTTTGCAGGCTGAAAACTAAGCCCGTTTAGTCACTTCCTGTTTTTCCGAAAATACCAGAAGTGACAAAACAGGGCTAGTTTTCGGCCTACAAAGCCTGCTCAAACCTCTGGGAGGCCGAAAAAGGCCTCAAACTCACTGAAAATCAGCTGGGAGGCACAGTGAAGGTAAGGGGGCGGTGGGGTGGGAGTGGTGGGGTAGTGATTGCATATGCATGCATAGGGAGCATGGGGGTGTGTGCATTGGTTTCTGGCATGCAAGTGTGAGCGTGCAAGTGTACACACAATTTTTGGCACAAAAGCCCAAAAAGGTAGAGGATCTGGTATAGGATCTCCTATAGGATCTCCGCCACTGGTATAGGATCTCTTGCTCAAACAGCGGGTTGACGTAGAAGCAGGGATGGTACTCACATTTTTTAACAACCGGTTCTATGGGCGTGGTTTAGTTGGTGGGCATGGTTTGCTGGTCATGTGACTGGCTGGGCTTGACCAACTCAACATCACTCACATTGAGGCACGCATCTCCACGCCTGGCCTCTCATGACTGTGGGGATGCTGCAACAGTCGTAAGTGTGAAAAAGGGTCATAAGTCACTTTTTTCAGTGCCATTGTAACTTTAAATGGTCCCTCCACGCAAGCAAAGCACCAGCAAAGGAGAGGAAAAAAACTCCAGAGACGTTCCAGAGACAGGAAGTCTCGTCCTGCCAAGAATGTAACAAGGGTTAACGGAGAGGCAGTTTCTGTCAGCAACACCAGAATGTTTCCTTCCTGCCTTCCTTACAGGATTAGACCAGTAATTTCTTCCAACAACTGGTTCTCCGAACTGCTTAGAATGTTAACAACCGGTTCTTGTAAATAGGTGCGAACCTGTAGAATCCCACCCCTGCCTAGAAGACCTTCAATGTCCCTTCCAACTGTGGCATTCTGTTATTCAATTCTCCTCATCCTTCTCCATGGCCTCGCCAATATTGGACCCATCTGCTTCTTGCCTCTGTAGGACATTATTTACTCTCAGCCCACATTTCCTCCATTCAAGCTCTTGACTATCCCCTCATTTCCGTTGCTTATTTAAGATGCCCGCGATTCTGGCCATAATTGAGGTGTAACCCAACAGCAAACATAGATGGCAGGTTAATCCTGGAAGCGGAGCCGAGAAAGTTAGGCACACGCCTGCCAGACGTTGAGTGTTGAGGTTACAATCTTCAAAAGGGTCAATCAGTTGAAGGTCGACCATGTTCCTACTGAGAAATGCCTCCTTCCCTGTGTCGAAAGAAGAGGAACTGGGGTGTTGTCTCGAGTCTGTTTGCAGCCTGAGGTGCACCCTGCAATTGTGGCTGAGCTCCACTGAAAGAGAGAAAAAGCAAAGGCAGAAATTACAGGGTGTTGTGGACTGAGAAGAAAAGATTGCTTGGCAGTTCCTAACAAAGTCCTGTGCCCAGACTCTCTAAAACATGGGAGGCTAAATTTACAAAATCTTAGGGAAGGGCATTTTCAGGAGAGAGAGAAAAAAATCTATCTCTCCATTTATCCAATCTATCATCTATTTATCCATCCACCCACCGATCATCTAAATAAAAGTTATGTATGTATGTGTATGGATCTCCATCCATCTATCTTTCCATCTATCCCCCACCCCTTCTTTCTTTCTTCCTTCTTTCTTTCTTTCTTTCTTTCTTTCTTTCTTTCTTTCTTTCTTTTCTTTTCTTTTCTTTTCTTTTCTTTTCTTTTCTTTTCTACCCATAGCTAGCTAGCTATCATATCTATATCTAGCTATCTCTCCTTCAACCCACCTATCATATCTATCCATCCATCCATCCATCCATCCATCATCTACCTACCTACCTTATCTATCTACCTCTATCTATCTATCTATCTATCTATCTATCTATCTATCTATCTATCTATCTATCTACCTTCATTTATCTATCTCTCTGTCTATCATCTGTTTGTCTATCCATCCATCCGTCCACCTGTCTTTCTGTCATCAATCTATCATCCTTACCTAATGACCGGATAGCACAAAAGAGATCTTTCAGAATTGTGCAAGAGCGCAAAGCCCAGCACAACCTCTCCCAGGCTTCCTTGTAGGGCAGATGCTTTGAAGAGTTAGCTCCTTAAAGCATCTCCTTCTCGAATGTGGCCGTTAAAGCAGCCACTTCACTTTTCCAATTTGCTCATTAAAAGAAAAACAACTTTCAAAGAAAGGCTTGCTTGTGCTTCTCTTATCTTTTATCTGAGATGCAGATGCAAAGCATGAAAAGCGATTTCACCTGCTGTTCAGCAAAATAAACAAATACAATGTTGGCTTTGTCTAAGTCAAAGTCTGCATATATTTGACCTTTTTACAAGCCCATCCCATTTCATTTGTGCAAGGATTTGTGGAGCTTTTAAAGAAATGCTCAAAAATTCATGTGTTTTTAAATGCGTCTTTGTTTGAAAGAGGCTTGTTCGTATACATTGCAGTCCCCTTGTGCAAATGTTTTTGTACAGTTTCTTTTTCCTGCTCTGTGTCTCCAAATTCGAAGGAATGCAAAGGCAGAATTTTAATGGCATCAGGGAGCAATTAAGTCAGTTTGATTAAAGAGACCTCACAAAGGAAATATTTGAAATATACTGATTGTTATAGCTGTGGTTAACTAGGAGCTCTGAAGAAAGCAGTTTTGGACACTCTATCAAAATGAGTTAGGAGGTTGTAGCTTGTCTACAACCTATTCCTCAAAAAAGCAATGGTAAAGTATATATCTATAGTAAACAATCTACTAGGAGGAAGTAAAATAGAGTACCTATAATACAACATGACCTACCTTGGGAGAAAAAAAATAAAAAGGTCATATAAACAAGGAAGATCAAAATCAAGAGAGGATTGATCATTTTTATATCTTAACCTTAGCTGAAGGTCCTGAGCATTAACCATCATCTAGCCAAAATATATCTGTGAACAAGAGGTAGCAGCACCTCTTATTTCTCTTTGATTTCTTTTTAACCCATGCATTTATTAGCTGCAGAGACCATTCAACTCCAAACGTCTTTGAGCAGGTGATGTGTAAAAGTCAAGGACAATAAAAACGTAGGGATGACTAACTCAAGCAGTGTTCAAATATTTCAGTGGTTGCCACAATGAAGAGAGGATTTATTTTTATTTATTTTTATTTTATTTATTTTGATTTGTCAAGCAATTATAAGATTACAGGTATAAGTATAGACATAGTTATGAATACATGAAATGGATACATATAAGAAAAATAAAAGAAACAATAGGACAGGGACGGTGGGCACATTGGTGCACTTATGCACACCCCCTACAGATCACTTAGGAAAGGGGGGAGGTCAATAGTAGACAGTCTTAGGTTAAAATTTTTGGGTTTTGGGGAAGAAACCACAGAGTCAGGTAGAGTCTTCCAGACATTGACCACTCTGTTGCTGAAGTCGTATTTCCTGCAATCAAGTTTGGTGCGGTTTACCTTGAGTTTGTATCTATTGTTTGCTCTTGTGTTGTTATGGTTGAAGCTGAAGTATTCATTGACAGGTAGCACATTGCAGTGTATGATTTTATACACTATACTTAGATTGGACTGAAGGCAGCGTACTTCTAGGTTTTCTAGGTCTAGAATTTCAAGTTTGGTGGCATACGTTATTCTGCAACGAGTAGAGGAGTGGAGGACTCTTCTTGTGAAATATTTCTGGATTTTCTCAACTGTGTTAATATCAGATACGTAATGCAGGTTCCAGACTGATGAGCTGTATTCAAGTATTGGTCTAGCAAATGTTTTGTTTGCTCTAGTTAGTAGTGTGATAATACCAGAGAAGAAGCTACGTAGGATTAGGTTAACAACTCTTAATGCCTTTTTGGCTATGTAGTTACAGTGGGCTCTGGCACTTAGATCATTAGAGATGAGAACTCCAAAGTCCTTGACATGGTTGGTTCATCAACAAAGTCTTGACTATTCAAAGACTATTCTTGACTATCAACCTATTCTCCAAAGCCACTGAAGGCAAGATAAGAAGCAACCAATGGAAGCTAATCAAGGAGAGAAGCAACCTAGAAATAAATAAACAAATTCCTGACAGTTAAAACAATAAATCAACTTGCCTCCAGAAATTGTGGGCGTTCCATCACTGGAGGTTTTGAAGAAGAGATTGGAAACAACCATTTGTTTCAGATTGGAAAGTAACATAGGTTCTCCTGTTTGAGCAGGGTATTGGACTAGAAGATCTCAAAGATCTTCCAACTCTGTAATTCTGAATATAGAAAGAGAACAGAAGAGAAGGGAAGGAAGGGAATATATGTAAAGTTCCACTGGGGATAATTAAATCTTATCACAGCTTGTGTAGGGGATTGGATTAGTAGAAGACCTGCCAATTCTGCTCTTCTGTTAACTCAAAACTGAGATTTTGCACGCCTACTCATTAAGGCGTACTGTTGTCCCTGATTCATGGACTTGTGTTCCAAAATCTTCATATTATGAAGCACCGTCTGAGAATTCTCTTTTGATTAACTACCTTTGATGACACCCATCGTGGTCTGTCATTGGGGCTTCTATAATTCATAACACGTCAAGATTGTTGGATGAGTTGGGTATATTTGGAGGAAGCATCTCATCATCCTGTGCCTTTTGCTACCCTCCCCCCAGCAAAACATCCAGGAGCAGACATATATTTTACAGGTGGTGATTAAATTCCTGCAGTGACATGCCCAGCATTTTGGGAATGTCATCTGCATAATGAATTTATTTATTGTTGCCAAGAAGGCAACAATATTTTTGAACATTTGGCACATAAATAATCCTACATGTTTTGTTGCATGGGTGTGCATGCGAGTGTGTGTTTTCATCCTTCCTAATGTTTTTTTTTTTCCCCAAAGCTTTCTTCTCTTTTTTTCAAAAGGTTCCTGGCCATGCAGGCACTTAGGGGTGGAAAAAGAGAGAGAAATGAAAGATTTTCCTTGATGGTCAAGCTAGGAGCAGGATAATAGCAAATGATCACACCGCCAATTTACAGTTGCTGAAATAGATGTTTGGAGAAAACCATTGGGGGGGGAGATCTGAGGACAAGCAGACCCATGGAAATCAACAGCATTTTGTCTTCTTGATGAAGGCATTTCTGACCACAAAGATGGACAACGCTTAGCTTCCGCCGCCAAGGGACATTGCCTCTAATTTCATGCAGTTCTTGACTGATTTCATGCAGTTTCTAACCAATTTCATGCAGTCTTTAGGCATTTCATGCAATTCTCTGGAGAAAATAGGAACTTTCTTTCATTCAGTAACAGAGTTGGAAAGAGGTCATCTAGCCTAACCCTTTGCTCTCACAGGAGACCTCATCCTATTTCTGATAAATTGGTATCCAGACTCTTCTTAAAAGCCTCCAGTGATGGGGCAATTTGTTCCACTGTTTAATTGTTTTCCCTGTCAGGAAATTTCTCCTTAATTCCAGGTTGCTTCTCTCCTTGATCAGTTTCCATCCAATGTTTCTTGCCTTCTGATACTTTGGAGAATAGGTTGACCTAGAATAACTGTGTTGGAAGGGACTTTGGAGGTCTTCTAGTCCAACCCCCTGCTCAAGCAGGAAACCCTGTGCCATTTCAGACAAGTGACTATCCAATCTCTTCTTAAAAGCCTCTAGTGATGGAGCAACTTCTGGTGGCAAGCTGTTCCACTTCTTGCCTTCAGATGCTTTGGAGAATAAGTTGACCCCCTTCTTCCATTCGTGGGATAGTTGGAGTCAATGGTAGACCCAGGTAGTGTAGTGAATTCTCAACTTATAACCATTCATTTAGTGACAGTTCGAAGTCATTGAACAAAGTGATTTAGGGCTGTTTCACACTTATGACCATTGCAGCATCCCCAAGGTCATGTGGCCAAATTCTTGGCCACTGACTCACATTTATGATGGTTGCCCCATCCAGGGGTCATGTAATCCCCTTTTGCCCCTTTCTGACATGCAGAGTCAATGTGGGAAGCCGGATTCACTTACCAATGGGTTACTAATTTCACAGCTGCAGTGATCCAGTTAACAATGGTGGCTAGAAAAGTAGTCCAAGGGGGAAAAAAACTCCCTGAACCCCTGTCTCATTTAGCGATGGAAACTGTTGGACTCCATTCTGGTTGTAAGTCAAAGGAAACCTATATTTCATTTTGTGAAAAATGCACTTCAGGTTAGTTTATGGGTTGCCAAGCTCAAAATCTCAGAAACTAATTAGATTCTGCTTCTCTAAATCAGCCATTTCTCCTCAACTGCATGAAACAGATTTGCTCAGAAGCATATTGTTTCCTTTTAAAGAATCAACACCCCTATTTTTATTAGTGTTGGGCTTTATTTATTTATATAAATCGGTCTTAAAATAATTTGCCACAATGCAAGAGTTCGTGGCTTGTGTCAGTTTCAGTTCTAGTTTATTGCTTCTGTTCTTAGCTCAGCCAAAGTGGATCAGGCCATTGTGAGCATCTTTCAGATCACCACACACATTTTCAAGCTCTTGCTAGAGATTTTGGGACATAATAGAAATGTGAATATTCTAGTGAATGAAATCTGTGGAGATTTTCCATCATCCACGTCATGGCTGTCCCAAAGGTGCTTTTTCTGTTTAATGTTTTTTTTATTGAGTTATAAAATATTATAAAATACAAAAGTAAATAGAAAAGCAGTGAGGAGAAAAAAGGGGGAAGAGAAGTGAGGCAGGATAAGAAAAAGAAAAAACAAATGTCTCTGTTGCAGTAAAATAAGGCATTAACATCAAATCACAACATTTTGTTTTTTCATAATAATATGAACTAGCCATTTCTGTAAAGATCTGTCAATCTACTTGGTGAAACCCCACATCAAAGTTTCATTCTTTTTCACTTCAAGCACCAAGTTCAAAAGCATGAAAAGGTGCTTTTTCAAGAGACAACTGGATTTTCTGGTTTTCTTTTATTTTCTTTGAAGACGTTCAGAGAAGTTTCACCTCTGACTGGATGGTGGGGAATGGAAGGATTTATGTTCCTTGTGAACAGATGGCCATTTGCATTCTTTTAGAGAGTTGTTGAGGCCACTTGGAGGTTTGTCTGTGTCCTCAGGGTTACCTGAGCGGTGCAAATGTGCGTGGAGCCTTCTTGGAATTGTTGAAAGGACTGTGTTGTAGATTGGAAATAGATGATGTCATATCCCTTCCCTTGTGTTGAGAGAGGGCTGCTCAGTTTGGACAAGGATGGCCTCTTTGACCCCACTTCTTTCAAACCAGAAGTCTTCTCTGTCCAAAATGTGGACTTTGCTGTCTTCAAAAGAGTTGTTGTGGTTCACCAGCAGCCTGTGCAGACAGCAGCAGAATCGGACAGTGGGGAAGAACAGGGACCAATCTGGGAGTCTGGAGAGGACTCAGACAAGGGTCCTGCATCCGATGCAGAGATGGGGCAAGGACCATCTGGGAGTGGGGTGCTGCCTCCGTAACCTCCAGAGTCTGGCAGAAGCAAGGCAGAGGGACTCAGGGGAGCCTGTTCCCAGTGTGCATTTGCGCAGAGGTGCCAGAAGGCAAGAGCAGTTAAGACAAAAAGGATGACTTGGGAGTAAAGCTTGGAGGTGATTGCCCCTCCCATAAGGGAAAAAGAACTGGTCAAGGTGATGAAACCTTTGCAGGAAGCAAAGTTGTTCACTCTCGATTAAACCTTGAAGCTCTGTGTGGACTTTATATACTTTGGTTGGCTTTTTACAGTTAATTTGGCACTTTAGTTGTTGGCAGCCATTCAAAGGAGAGAAAGGTGCTTATCTCAAGGAACTGTTTGGGACTGATTATGGGCTGGGAATGAACATAAAACAAGAATTGTTTGGAGTAAGTGTGTGCTTAATTACGGTCTCAGGAAGCTTTGGTCAGAACAAGAGTGGCCTTTGTCTTTTGAATGCAGCTGGACCACTGAATCTTGTCCCAATGGGTTTGTGCCATGCATTTAGGAAGTGGCTGTTTTGTTTTCCAAATGTACAGATCTGCACATGGCTCACTGCATTTGTACTGCACATAACGAATGAAGGCAAATAATGGGTAATATTGCAGGATCCAGTCTGAGCTGTCACCGGAACAGAGGTTCTGTCTTCTGAGCTTTTGGACTCGTGCTGGAGCCCATCCTCAGGGAACTTCTGTCTAGCAGAGTGTGTGCTTTGGCCTAATTCTGTTTGTGGTATTTATATATGGTGTTTGGTTGTGTTCTGCTGTCACATCCTTGGCTCCTAAGTACTTGATAAGCTGGTGGTAAATCAGCACTCCTGTTCACTGACAAGGGGCCCATTTCCCAGGCTTCAGTCACTTCCCTGGTTGTTTTTTTGCCTGCTCGTCCAACAATCTTAGTAGCTGCAAAATTGAATGTATGTCCTTGTTTGCTGGATTGAGTGTTCTAAGTTTATCCTGAAAGAATCTTTAAGCAATGAGGTGCCTTTTAGCTTTGAAGACTGTATGATTAGATCACCATTATAGAGTTGCTATAATGATTGATGTCACTTAGGACTTTCCATTCAGGTCATTCAGGAGGAAAAATGAAAGAAACAAGTCTTTGATATGCAGACCTGGTATAGTAAGAGTTGTCCCTTAGGTTTTTCTGAGTAACTGTAACTAAGCAGAAGTGGTTTGGGATAGAGAAATTATTATTTATACCTCCAAAAGCTGTCAATGGTCTTAGGAAGATTTCTTGTCATTGTTGGGTCTTCTTCTTTGCTTATGCTATAGGATATTATCTGAAGTTGATTGACCTCATGGGTAGAAAGACTGATAAAGGAAGTGGCAGCTTGAAGAATGCAATTTCTAAAGGAATACACTGATGAATAAGTGGATAAGTAGGGAGTTGGAAGGTGAAGAGATAGGGTGAATGTGAACATAAGGAAAGTAATAAACTGAAGGCCAACTAGATGGTCAGATGAACGGATAGATGGATGGATGAACTTTTTATTTCTTCTTAATTATATTAATGAATATAAATCTAAGAAAGTTAAAGGAAGATAAGCCGAACCAACCAGGTGAGTACAATGTGATTATGCGGGAAATAGATGGATGGATGGATGGATGGATGGTGTGTGTGAGAGAGAGGGGGGGGGAGAGGGAGAGGGAGAGAGTTGAATGCATGAAATTATAATGAATTTAAGCCCAACCAACCAGATGGATGTATATTTATTGTTATTTATTTCAATAAATGGATGTGAATCTATAAAAATGCAATGAACGTAAGCCCAGCCATCCAGATGAATGTATGTGAGCGTGAATAGGTAGATATAGATAGATAGATAGATAGATAGAAAGATAGATAGATAGATAGATAGATAGATAGATAGATAGATAGATAGATAGATAGATAGATAGATAGGCAGACAGGCAGACAGGCAGACAGGCAGACAGACAGACAGACAGACAGACAGACAGACAGACAGACAGACAGACAGACAGACAGACAGACAGACAGACAGATGACTGCATGGAAATGTAATGAACTTAAATCCAATCAACCAGAGCAACAGCAGGGTAGGAACGCCAAACCACATTTACTGCAGAGAATTGTAATCTGTGGCTGGCTAGGTTCAGCAGGGAATTAATAGAAAAAGTTAAATTTCTGACAATACACCCTTCCCGTGGAGATATAATGAGCACTTCATGTATAGCAAGAAGGAGTAACATTTGCTTTCCAGATAAAAGCTGTGCCCTTGAAGCGAGAGTTCCCTCCTCCCCTCCAAAATGTCTTTTTTTAAGACCCCCCCCCTTCCCGGTCTTCTCTCATTGCAGATAAGTTTAGCCTCTAAGGGAGCTGAGGAAAGGATGCCAGCCTAGCTTTTGTCAAAGCTATCAGTCTGTGGGGTTCTTTTGACAGAGAAGATTAAAAACAAAGCCAAGCCAATTGACCCACAATATCCAAACAAGATGCTAAGGTCGTGGAGAAGAATGGGATTGTTGGATTGTGCATCTCTCTGTGTGTGTGTGTGTTTGTGTGTGTGTTTTGTAGCAGAAAATAAGTCCAAATTACAGTACAGGTGGTCCTGGACTTGTGACCACAATTAAGCCAAGAATTTATGTTGCTAAGTGAAAAAAATTCACTGAAACTATTTTTCTCTTTGCACACACAAAGTTTGACACACGAGGGAGATTAAACCCCCAACCAGGGGTGGGATTCAAAAATCCCAGCAACCAGTTGCTGAGTGGGTGTGGCCTTGGTGGGTGTGGCCTACCGGAAGCTCTGGAAGCAGGCCCATTTCCGGACTTCCAGTACTTCTGGGAGGCCCATTTTCCCCCCTCCCAGAACCTACGTGCAGACCCTGGGCTCCTGGAAGGGGAGGGCTGGGCTGGGCTAGCTGGTTGGTTCAATACCAGTTTTTGCCAAATTTAACATCCAGTTCGCTTGAACCGGTCCAAACCGGTTGAATCCCTCTCCTGTCCCCAACCCTTGTGTTCCTGCACACATTGGTATAAAACCCAAACACTTTTTTAGACTGGCTTCAAGCCAAGCGTGTCCCAAATATTCATCATTCGGTGAGGCCAGTTTTCTAAGAAGAAGTAACCCTGGCTTGCAAGACATGAATCTGACTGTCTGTGGGAAAACCAGATTGTGGTTGTGTACTTCTGGGAGCAGCACTGGCACAACAACCCAAGGCTTTACATGGATTTACAATGGAGTTTCAGTCTCCTTCCACAAACCCAAAACATGTAATGTTTGGCTAAACATTCTTCTTTCGAGCTTAACATGCTGGGAAACCTCACCCGTGGGGTGAATGATGGTGGTTTGGTGCATTGTGCAAACTCAGGAAATGAGTTAACTCAGTTATGGAGCCTGTGTTTGTGTGGGCAGCTGACTCAACAAAGAGGAAGTTTCCCAAACAAGGTTCTTACGACAGTTTCCTTAAGATTTCCCAAGGTGGAAGGGTTAAGAATGTTAGCCACAGAGCTGATTTCCAAGTTAGAACTTCATCCCTGGATATATTTGAAGGGAGAATTTCATTTCTTTGCACCACTGTCTGGGAACCAGCAAAGAAGCCGTTCTTTTCATTAATAGCAGAGAAACTTGCAAATAAATGTTCACCAAAAAATCTCCAGAAATCTGACAAGGCTGTGACTCAATGATTGCACTAATTGTGGGGTCCTCGGTGCTCTTTGAACTTGGTCGTTCTCTTGCAGACATTTCATGACCCAACTAGGCAACATCATCAGCATTAGAAGGGAGTAGGGTTTGTGGAGGAGAAGGGGGAGGAGGAGGAAGGCTACTGTGGGGCCATTGGTGTTCTCTGAACTTGGTTCAGGAGGACGGGAGGGGGGGAGGGGAAGATTGTGGGGTCCTTGATGCTCTCTGGCAAACTTCATCAGTGCATTGCATTGAGTTACTCAATGCATTGATGATGTTACCTGGTTGGATCACAAAACATCTGCAACCAAACTCTGAGTTTTAGGTCCTCCTCCTCTTCCTCCTCCTTCCTGCAAATCCCACTCCCTTCTAGCACTGATGATGTTACCTAGTTGGGTCAGGAAACATCTGCAAGAAAACCACCAAGCTCAGAGAGCATCCAGGACCCCACAGCTCAACCCTGAGCTACAAAGATTCTCTTCTACCAATTACACTAACATCTAATGTTTCCAACGTCATTCACATGCATTGCAAATGTGAGTTTTCCTTCAAATCTGGCTTCCATTCCATTGTAGACCAGAAAGTTATTGTGTGTATACAGCCTGTCCCTTCACATAAAGCTAGCTAATCGATGCACTGAGATTATATCACTGTGAACATAAATGCCTCTTTTAAAAAAACAAAAGACCATACAACAAATTTTGCGACGGTGGTATGCATCAAAGCTGATTTTAAGTCAAAGCTGATTTTAAGTTCAACAAAATCCGATGATATTGATGTTTGTCCTAATCCTATTTACTTTGGTTAGCCTCAAGACTGTGTGTCTGCCTTCAGCCAGGAAAAACTTACACACCCTCCATCTTGTGACTTTAAAATATTTTGCTTTCTCTTTTTTTTCCCCTGGTTTGTTTTCCAAACACACCCTGGCCCTCTCTTGTTTTTACGCCAATGTGCAAGGCTTTATAAAAAGCCTGCGTGCTTAAAACCACGTGTTTTCTCACAATTTCCCCACCATGTAAGCAATTTTCCTGAATGTGTTCCTTGTTGTGTGCTGTTTTCCTAGTGGAGAATTTAAACACAAAGCCAGCCCTAGGCGGGCTAATTGTTCAGAAAGGCAAGAGGGAAATTCAGCGGGTGTGCGAGAACCAAAGGAAAATTTGGTTGTGGGTTGCATATTTGATGGGAAAAGGATGAATTAAGCCAGCATGCATTGAAAAATGTAAATTAAAACTTTTTTTTCCCTTCTTCTTCTTCTTTTCTGTGTCTCTCTAACTCAGTTTCAAGTTGGGGGTAGCTGGGTGACCCTCTGATTTCTGCACCCCAACCCGGAGGTGATGATAGGGAGCAAAAGGATCCCCCAAATTAATGTGGCAAGGCTATGTTTTGTACAGTTTTTTTTCCCCAAAATCTCCATGGTAATACAAGTCGCACCCATTTTTAGGGATGGATATAAATCAGGGATTCCCTCTTTACCATTTTGTCACTCAGGTGTTTGTTTTTCTCTTTCCTTTGTAGGCAAACCAGAGAGCAGGAAACACCCCCTGATTTCTTTTATTTTTCTGACTACGAGAGACACAATGCTGAGATTGCAGCATTTCACCTGGACAGGTAAATGGTGGGAGGGGGAGGGGGGTAAAATGGGGGCAGGGGAGTGAGCTGAATGCAATGTTTGGACGTCCAAATAATTGAGTCAGATTTTCAGTATTTTGCAACAGGATTGTGTAGGAGGTTATTCTGCGGTTGTTGTTCTTCTTCTTCCTCCTCCTCCTTCTCTTTCTTCTTCTTCTTCTCCTCCTTCTTCTCCTCCTCCTCCTTCTTCTCTTCCTCCTCCTCCTCCTCCTTCTCCTCCTCTTCCTTCATCATTGATGGTGATTTCTGATATACCTTCAAAGGTAGAGAGTTCCACAAAGTAAATATTAGCACTGGGAAGACCTATCCTTGTGGTGAACAAGGATAAATTGTCCTTTATAGGTCCTAGGACCTATATATCTGTAGCACTAAAAAGAAAACATCCTCCCAAAATCTGAAGGACTGAACTGGTACATCCTAGGAGAGGTTCCCACGAGACCATTTCTCAAGTTCTTTAAGGCCCTGTGTGTTCAAATCTCAATAAATCCAACAAGCAGAATGAACAAACCAAGTTTTAATCTTGACTTATTCCAACTCCCTCTTTTTTGCATTATTTTTTGGCACATTATTATGAGGTCTAACTGACTAACCCATTACGATATTTAAAGCCCATCCTGCAGAAGATTTTGTTTTGTGGGATTTAGCAGATTAAAATCATCTCTTCCTGTTTTTTTCCCCAGGATCCTGGATTTTCGTCGTGTCCCACCAGTTGCAGGCAGACTGGTTAATATGACCAGAGAAATAAGGGACGTTACTCGTGACAAGAAACTATGGAGAACATTTTTTATCTCACCAGGTATGGGAAGACTTAGATAATATCCTGGGCATCAAAATAGGTTCCAGGTAACAGGAAGCAATTAAAACAAAGACCATCAGCTATCGCATCTATCAATGTTCAGGTCCACCAAAAAGGTTTGTGGCCATCCTGATCTTGTCAATTTGTCAGCCTCGTGATTGAGCCTCTCAGATGCATTCAGCAAAATTGAGGAATAATTTCCATCCAGAGGGAAGCCAGGGATCTAGTGGGCAGGATCCAATCGGAAATGTTGGCTTCCCAGTGGATCCTAACCTTCCTGTTTCTGCACTCCTGCTTTGTTTATCGCTTTGTGGTTGTGTGTCTGAATTGCTGCTTCCGAAAAGCAGCGTTCCTTACTCTGGTTATGTTCATCTGCTTGGGGGCTTTGGCAAGGACAACCCCACTGACTTTAGTTAATAACAGCAACAGCAGCAATCCCAGAAATTAAACCCAGAAGATGGTGGTGCCGGTATAAACATTTGAATCAAATCCCAATTTACAACTAGGTGAAAGGCTTGATTGGCCGCCTCTCGTGGTCCGAAAGGAGATAGTGTTGTGTGTGTGAAAAGCCTGAATTATATCAGCTTCTGGAGAGGAAAGGGATCTTAAACCCCAGTGTGGCGTTTCATGCCTCTGAAAATCCACAGTTGCTTTGGTGATGTTCTGTCTTGGAAACCATTCCAGGTATACCTTGGAGCGCGCTTTGCATCTCCCAAGAGGCTGGAATCTTTCACTCCATTTTAGGAACAAAATTGCTGCTTGGTTGATGTTGCTGGGCTCAAATCTCTCGGTACTATATTCAGGAGACCTTGCTGGAAAATTCTCAGGATAAAGACAAGAATCGGGGAAGCCTAATTCTTATTCCCCGTCAAAACAAGAAAAAGTCCACTGATAAATGGACTTTTTAAATGGATTTAAATGTTTAAATGGGGGAAGGAGGGAGGGAAGGAGGAGTGGGAGAGCAGAGAGGGAAGAAAAAGAGGGAGGGAAGAGAGATAGAAAAGAAAAGAGGGAGGGGAGGGAGAGAGGGAGGTAGGAAGGAAAAGGGAGAGGGAGGGGAGGAAGAAAGGAAGAGGGAGGGAAGGAGGAGTGGGAGAGCAGAGAGGGAAGAAAAAGAA
>BLBF01000067.1:8641542-8659624 GCA_015471245.1 Laticauda colubrina
GGAAGGAAGGAAGGAAGGAAGGAAGGAAGGAAGGAAGGAAGGAAGGATAGCAATAACACTTAGACTTATGTACTGCTTAATAGTGCTTGACAGCCCCCTCTAAGTGGTTTACAGAGTCAGCCTCTTGCTCCCCAACAATCTGGCTCCTCCTTTTACCCACCTCGGAAGGACGGAAGACTGAGGGTCATAAGTAAAGGACTGTCTGTATTTAAAAATGAAACAGAGAAGTGAAGCCCAGGAAGGTATGGGTGCAGAAACTGACCTGAAGGGGCTGCCAGCTGCAAGAGCCCTTCTAATTACAAGCGGTGAGTGACAGGTTTCGGTTTGATACATGCAGGGGAACAGATATGGGAGGAACCTGCTGAGCCAAGCTGCATTAGCGTTCGTATCAATGCCCTCTTTCTCTTCCTGGGGATCCCCTCGCTCCTGCCACCCCACCCCCCAGCCTGCTAAGTTTGTAAAGGGGGAGTTTTGAAGTCACGAGGGGCAAAAGTGCTTGAAGGACAACCAGGGAAGGGTTTGAAAAACCAATAAGGCAGATTAATTCCACCCACCATCCCTGCAGTTTTGTGGATGCAGCTCCTTGAGAAGGGAGATAGGAAGGGGGATTGAGTCTTAAAACCAAGCAGTTTTGTTCTCTTTCATTTAGTTTTAAGGATGGGGCTTATGCTCGTTAAATGCCAGGTGTTCCCTCACTTTGACGCAAATATGTAAGTCTTTCCAGACCTGCAAAAGATGGAATGACAGAAACAGCCCAAGAAAAAAAAATCACCATCCAGTGTTCATTGCAACACAAATCTCCAGATCAGTGGGAGGATTCAAATTTTTTTAATACCGGTTCTGTAGGCATGGCTTGGTGGGTGTGGCAGGGGAAGGATACTGCAAAATCCCCACTTCCCTCCCCACCCCCTCTAACCTGCTTTCCAGCTCTGTTCTCCTGTGCAGGGCATTAAAAGGAGACCCAGACAATCAGCTGGGACTCAATGGGAAGCAGAGAAGAGATGGGGTTGGTGAGGCCAGTCAGAGGTGGGATTGGCCGGTTCTCCGAATGACTCAAAATTTCCGCTACCGGTTCTCCAGAACCAGCCAAAACCTGCTGAATATCACCTCTGCCTCCAGGGACTGGTAAACTCATTAACACACGCATTATAACTTTTTGCAATACATGCGATCTTGATTCCAAGGAGGCGAGGCAATGCAGCTGAAATTCTGTTCAGCAATAGCTTAAGAGTGGAAAGATCCCGGGAACACCTCTCCTCTTTCTCAATTTATGCCTGCCCATTTGTCTCTCCTGTCTTCTGCTAGAGACCGCTCAACCTTCCAGAAAATTTGGACTTCGACTCCCAGGATTCCCCAGCCAGCATATCAAGAAAATTTTAAGATGGGTGGCCTTCAACCCCCCAGAATACCTGGCTGGCTGGGGAATTCTGGGAGTTGCAGCCTACACCTGTTAAAGCTTGAGAAATGCTGTATGAGCTCTGTTTGGTTGCTGAATTAGGAAAAGTGCTAGTCATGGACTGAAGAAGGGCCAAATATTGTCTGCAGAGGGCAGCTATGAATAAGGAGGAGGAGAGAGGAGGAGGAGAAGGAAAAAGAGGAGGAGGAGGAGGAGGAGGAGGAAGAGAGGAGGAGGAGGAGAAGCAGAAGGAGAAGGAAGAGAGGAGGAGAAGAAGAGAGGAGGAAGAGGAGGAGGAAGGAGAAATTCCACCTTAGCTGTGCTTTCCTATCCACTTGAGATCATCATATATTCATGGTGAATATAAAAAGGGCTTGAGGTCCATTTACCTGGTATGCAAACACACAAATAACCCCTCCCTGCATCAAATCTTCTTTCTACATAAACATTGGTGAATTATGAATGAAGGCTAGCAGCCCTTAACTCCCCTGCTTATACATTTTTTAAAAGCAATTTCCCATTTCTGATTATGATGTTTTCAGCCCTCCAAGGGCAGACTGCCTTCAATTGCAAGAGAGCGAGGAGAAGAGCTGAACATATGCCAAGTTTCTCCGTCGGAGGATGTTTCCAGATGTATCTTTGAACGCTGCTGTCTTGCGGCCTCTCCAAATTTTCCAGGAGGGACCAAAAACCACTGCAGTCCTAGCTTCAGTGATGGGTTGAGAAATGCCAGCTTCCTTCCATCTGTTTGCAATACTGTTGGTTAAAGGTTTGATGTTCTAGCAGAAGAACTGAAATGTTTTTTTTTTTAATGAGTTACTTATTATGAATGTTCTCAGGAGCCCAGGACCTTTTCTTCTGTGGTCACAAGGGACCTAGCCATCCTCATCTTCTTTTAATGACCCCATAATCCCTTATGGGGTGAAGTCTGGGCAACTGAATAGAGCTGAGTGTTTACTGGCTGGATGCCTTTCCTGTCGCCAATGTGGAGTTTTGTTCAGTGGATATATTCTTATTGTGCCCAGAGAGAGAAATAATTCCTGATTGTGAGGTGAGAGCTCCACCTCTCAGCCACTGCACCACTCACAAGGGACCCAGCCATGTTATACTAATAATGTAATGGTATGTGGGAATCACCGTTTGGAGACAGAAGGAAAAGACACAGGCTAGACAATGGTCAGATAAGAGGCAGCTGAGCCCTCAGAAGGAAAGGGACACTGTAAACATCTCGGAAAAGGCCCTCCCAAGTTTCTTGGACAGTAAAGATGAGGAGGGGAGATGTACTTTCAGATTTGCAAAACTCTATTAATGCAATGTTACAACATAGTTACAGCTACTACTCCTGGGTGTGCTTCTTCCCTGGAGTACCTCGCAAAGCAGGCAATTATAAAATGGAACCTTTAAACTTTGAAAGGCTCCCTCTTTGGATGAAGCCCATTTCCCATCTCTTGTCTCTTGCAAAAGGCTGCAAAAACGGCACCCTTTCTGGGTTTCTTTTTCAGACCTCAGGATGTTGATGTGCTCTTTGGTTTCATGCCCACCCATGGAACACACCATGGTTCCAACTAGGCTGCAGCTCCTCCTAGTGATTAACCTAGAATATTGTTGGCTTGAGATGTTCAGTCTCCTATCCCTGGAAATAGATTTTGGAAAATGATGAGTGACAGGGAAAGGGACACACTGGCGTCCCTTACTAACTGCAGAGGTGGCTGATCAATGAAATGGGCACTGTGACTTCATGGGATGAAGGTCCCATTTCAAATTTGCAAGGCTGAGTTTATTTATTTTTATTTAGTTCAGTTTGTCAAGCATGTAAGAGGAAACAAGTGTAAATATGAACGTAACTTATAAACACATAAGCATAAACAGGTGTAAGTATATACATAATAAATGAGTACGAATAAATGGGACAGTAGGACAGAGATGGTAGACATGCTGGTGCGCTTATATACTACCCCTTACAGACCTCTTAGGAATGAGTGAGGTCCATGGTAAACAGTTTAAGGTTAAAGTTTTGGGGGTTTGAGGATGTAACCACAGAGTCAGGTAGTGAGTTCCAGGCATTGGCCACTCTGTTGCTGAAGTCGCATTTTCCGCAATCGAGTTTGGAACAATTTACTTTGAGTTAGTATCTATTGTTTGCCCGTGTGTTATTGCGGTTGAAGCTGAAGTAGTTGTTGACAGGTAGGACATTGTAGCAGACAATTTTGTGCACTAAGCTTAAGGTCTTATCCCAAGTTACACTGGGATGTTGGAACCGCTGGGCAGAAAGGAGAGAATTTATCTTGCGATGTTGCGGTTTGTGTTTTTATCGTTGACTGGGGACACTGATGGAGAGAAATGGAGGGACTTTGTTCGCCCTCTTATTTCATTATTTATTTAGTCAATTGATAGGCGGCCCAACTCCCAGGGATTCTGAGCAGCTTACAAAATGTTAAAAATGTATTATTTAACAGTGGTGGCCCAGTGGTTAGAACACCGTATTGCAGGCTAATTCTTCTGACGGCTGACGGCCAGCAATTCAGCAGTTCAAGTCTCATTAGTTCAAGGTTGATTGTCAGCCTACCATCCTTGCGAAGTTGGTAAAATGAGGACCCAGACTGCTGGGGGCAATATAGATATAAATATCTATATTTATAAAATAAAAACAAGAAAGGAAAAGAAAGGAAAGGAGAAAGGAAAGGAAGAAAGAAGGAACAAAAAGGAAGGAAGGGAAAAGAGAGAGAGAGAAAGGGAGAGGGAGAGAGAGAGAGAGAAAGAAAGAAAGAAAGAAAGAAAGAAAGAAAGAAAGAAAGAAAGAAAGAAAGAAAGAAAGAATCAATCCAGATTGGAACAACAACAATAAAAAAAAAAAAAAAAAAAGGAAAAGGGATTATCTGCACCGCTGCATTTTGGACTGGTTGAATTTTCCGGATGGTCTCCAAGGGCAACCCCATGTAAAGCACATTGCAGTAGTCAAGCTGAGAGTTGACCAGGCCATGAATGACTTTCTGAAGGACCCCTTTTTTCCCCTCAAGGAAAAAAGAAGTTTTCCAGTAGTTTCTTGAGATGGTGGGTGGGAGGGAATAGGGCTTTATTATGAGCAACCCCAGCAACATCGATTCTCTCGTTTTCTTTGTTCTTGTTTCTATCTTTTTTCCCCCTTTTCTTTTCAAAAGTTATGTTCGTATTCTGCCCATCCTTATCAAGGAGTCCTTCTCTTGGGCTGTGATTGAGGGGGATCCTGCTTGAAACAAGGTGAGGCTTTGCTAAACCAAATTCTTATCAGATTGCACCCTCTACAGGAAAGCAAGCGAACGTAAGCTGAGCTTCTCTCAAAATATTTGTTTCTGGGTTTGGAGTGATGCTTCTACTGTGTTTCCCACCCAGGGAGCAAAAGGTTAGCAAATGCTACTTTAGGGTCCTTGTGGGAAATGCAGGATCCTGGCTGGCTTGTAGTGACAGAAATTTAGGAATAAACAAGGTTACAGGAGGTGCAGAGATACAGGAGAAAAAAAGAATTTCTATTTATTTTTTCCACCCAGGGCCATGGGAGAGGTTTGCATTTTAACAGAATATACAGAATAACAGAGATGGAAGGAACCTTGGAGGTCTTCTAGTCCAACCCCCTATTCAGAAAACCCGATAATATTCCAGACAATTGGCTGACCAATCTCTTCTTGAAAGCCTCCAGTGTTGGAGCATCCACAACTTCTGAAGGTAACTTGAGTTCCAATGATTAATTGTTCTAACTGTCAAGAAATTTCTTCTTATTTCTAAATTGGTTCTCTCCTTGATTGGTTTCCATCCGTCGCTTCTCATCCTGCCTTCTGGTGCTTTGGAGAATAAGTTGACACCCCACCTTCTCTGTGGCAGCTCCTCAAATATTGGAAGGCTGCTATCGTGTTGCTCCTAGTCCTTTTCTCTGGACTAGCCATACCCAATTCTTGCAATGGTTTTTCATAAGTTTTTAAACTCCACTCCCCTAATCATCTTTGTTGCTCTTTTCTGCGCTTTTTCCAGAGTCTCTACATCTTTTTTATAATGTGGTAACCAACATTTCCTAGCTCAGAGAGAGAGCTAGAGAGAGACAGGATACTGGCCTGACTTTGGGAATATGTAATATGGGATCCCTGACATAACACGTGTTTTAGGTATCATAGCAAAGCTGCCTCCCTTCTTTTTTCTTCCCTCTCCTCCACATTCCCTCCCTCCTCCCTTCCTTCTTTGCTTCCTTTTTTCCATCCTTTTTCTGCCTCTCTCCCTCTCTCCTTCCTGCCTTCCATCTTTCTCTTTTTGCTTTCTTCCTTTCTTCCTCCCTCTCTTCCCCCTCATCCAAACTCCCTCCCTCCTCCTGTCCTTCTTTGCTTCGTTCCTTCCATCCTTTTTCTTCCTCCCTCCCTCTCTCCTTCTTTCCTTCCATTGTTCCTTCCTCTTTTTTCTTCCTTCCTTCCTCCCTTCCTTTTTTCTTGCTTCCCCTCCCTCCCTCCTTCCTTATTTACCTTTCTCTCTTCTCTCTTTCTTTCCTCTCCCTTTTGCTTACAATTATGAAATGATACCCACATACACATAAACCCAACTTCGTGAACAGATAACAGTGGCGGGTGAAAAGTCCTTTCCAAAGCTGCCATCATGATTAAACATCCCAATTTCATGTGAAGCTTTTCTTTCCATTTGGGTTCATGTTGTTTTAACCAAAAAATATTAAAAACAAATCTTCCACGACATTTTTATCATTGGCTTAATCACCCAGATCAAATGGTTTTTATAGCTTTGCATTCTGGAGATATGCATTCCAAAAAGGCAAGGAGAGAAGGGGGAAAGGGAAGGTGAAACAGCCTAGAAAAGAAAATCTTAATTTTACAATCACAGCCTGGCTGGGTTACAGTGACACTGATAAAATTGTAACAGCCAAACGGAATGCTAAAGGAATACAATGAGTCAGTTTCTTTTCTGCAAAACACTTGAAATCTGCGAAGTGCAATTGAAGTATTAAAGTTATCTCTTTATTTGGGGGTGAAGGGGTGTTACCTTAAACAGCCAGCACAGCAGAAAGAGACTTCAGGTTTTCCCGTGGTAGAATTCAAGACATTATGGATTTTGGTAATAGTTTGATAAGATTCTATCAATGCTTCTCTTCACTTATTTCAAATATGTATGGGGCAAAATTTCCTGCAATTCTTACAAGCCTTGCGTGGGTCTCAGAGACCATAAATAATTATTGAATTGCAATTTTTAACTGGTTTTCTAGAAAGGGTAAGTGGCAATCTTGGTATCCAAATTGAGAGGGGAAGAGAGGAGAGGAGAAGAGAAAGACGAAAAGAGAAGAGAAAAGAAGAGAAGAGAAAAGAGAAAAGAATCAGAAATGGATAGGATAGAATTAGAAATGGAAGGAGAGAGGGAGAAGAAGAGGAAGAGGGAGAGGGAGAAGAGAGGAGAGGAGAGGAGAGGAGAGGAGAGGAGAGGAGAGGAGAAGAGAAGAGAAGAGAAGAGAAGAGAAGAGAAGAGAAGAGAAGAGAAGAGAAGAGAAGAGAAGAGAAGAGAAGAGAAGAGAAGAGAAGAGAAGAGAAGAGAAGAGAAGTCTCCATGTGATCAGGATCCCTCACCTAACTTGGAGAATGCATAATGATAACCATAAAATCCCAGGAAGCACAAGTCAAATGAAAATTCAAAGGCGAGACCTGGATTCACAACTATCTTAACCAGCTTTCTTACTCTGTTTTCTGAACCCAGTTCATTTAATCATGGTCCAACGGATGGCGCAAACCCAGACCACAAGTTAACTCTATCTTCAAATCCAACACATTGTTGTTTTCTTGTCCCTTGGGGGGAAAAAATTAAAGCAGACCAAAAAACTTTTTTTTTTTTTTTACTCCTGGTGAGTTCCCACATTCCCATCCTGGTTCAAATCCAACAAGAGTCTTCCAAAGTACCGGCAACTTTGCACGAGCCAATCCTCTTTGCATGATCTCCTGGACCTTTGAAGTCTCCTCTTACCTCCACCTCCCATCAGAATAGAGCTGGGAGGGACCTTGGAGGTCTTCTAGTCCAGTCCCCTGCTTGAGCAGCAGGCCCTACATCATATACCTTCCAAGGGACTTTCCCCTCCTTTTCCTAACATGCGAACTGTTGAATAAGCCACCTTTCATTTGACATCCTGAGTTGGAAACCACCCTAAAGCATCTGTTTCTCTCTCTGTGTGTGTGTATTTGCATGTAGAGTGGGAAAAGCAGGAAAAAGGAGAGGGAGAAAGAGAGAGGGGGGGGGGGAGGAGGAAAGGAGAGAGAGGGGGGGGAAAACAAAACTGAGAAGAAGGAGGAAAATGATCAAAATTGTTACAGGACTTGATGCCAGCACACACAGTTATTAGCTAATTCATCCTCTAGATCAAAGCCCACACATGGAGCTCTCTTGCCTCCAGCTATTGTGCTTTGAAATTCTTTTTTTTCTTTCTTTCATTTTTTGGGGGGGAAAAAAAAACCCTTTTCCTCTCTGACGGTGGTTCTCTTTTGAAAGCACCCGCCCTGCCCCACCTTCCGTTCAATTGTCATCCCCAATTTGTTTTAAACCATAGGTGCACTGTATACAGAATTGTCGCAAGAGTTTTTGATGGTGACCCAGGATTTTAAGTTCTTAAAAAGTGAGAAAGAAGGGGGCAGGGAGGGAGGGAGGACAGACAGAAAGTCAGACAGACAGACATATACACACACACACAGAAGGACTGAAAGAGAAAGAAGTAAAAAAATAGAGAGAGAAATAGTAAGAGAGAAAGAGAGAACAAAAGAGGGAGGGAGAGAAGGACTCTGAAAGAGAAAGTAGAGAAATAGAGAGAGAGATAAAGAAAGAAAAAGGCGGAAGTACAGAGAAGGACTGATAGAGAAAGAAGTAAAGAAAGAGAGAGACAGAGAGGTATAGAGAGAGGGAGACAAAGAGAGAAAAAGAGGGAGGGATGGAGAGAGACAGAGAAGGACTGAACGAGAAAGAAGTAAAGAAATAGGGAGGGAGAGAAATAGTAAGAGAGAAAGAGAGGGGGAAGAGAGAGGGAGAGAGAGAGAGGACTGAAAGAGAAAGAAGTAAAGAAATAGAGAGAAATAGTAAGAGAGAAAGAAAGAAGAACTGAAAGAGAAAGAAGTAAAGAAAGAAAGAGAAATAGTAAGAAAGAGAGAAATAAAGAGGGGGAGGGGGAGAGAGGAAGAGAGAAGGACTGAAAGAGAAAGAAGTAAAGGAAGAGAGAGAGGGAGAAAAAGAAAGAAAGAAAGAAAGAAAGAAAGAAAGAAAGAAAGAGGGAGGGAGGGAGAGAGAGAGAGAAGAACTGTCTGAAAGAGAAAGAAGTAAAGAAAGAGAAAGAGAAATAGTGAGAAAGAGAGAAATAAAGAGAGAGGGAGGGGGAGAGAGAGGGAGAGAGAAGGACTGAAAGAGAAAGAAGTAAAGAAATAGAGAGAGAGAAATAAAGAGAGAGAGAGAGAAAGAGAGAGAAAGAGGGAGGGAGGGAAAGAGAAAAAGGACTGAAAGAGAAAGAAGTAAAGAAATAGAAAGAGACATAGTAAAAAGAGAGAAATAAAGAAAGGGAGGGGGAGAGAGAGGGAGAGAGAAGGACTGAAGGAGAAAGAAGTAAAGAAATAGAGAGAGAAAAATAGTCAGAGGGAAAGAGAGAGAGAGAGAGAGAGAAGGACTGAAAGAGAAAGAAGCAAAGAAATAGAGAGAGAGAGAGAAACAGGAAGAGGCAAAGAGAGAAAGAAAGAGGGAAGGAGGGAGAGAGGCCAAATGAACTCCAGGCCCATCCCTCCTGGGCGGTTCCCCTTCAAGGACTGGACCCAGAAGAAGAAGCCAAGGCAGAAGAGGCCACCCCATCTTTTCCAGCCTATTCACCTTGCCTGCTCCCCACAAGCGAGGACGCCTGAGAGTCCCTTGCTCTCCTGGGACCACCCAAGCAGATTTCCCCCCCCCACCCACCCACCCCCAGCCACCCCCCCACCCCCAGTGCCTGGTTTACCAGGGTAAAAAGTCGCTAAGTTGAAAGCTTTCTGAAAAGCTTTGAACCTTCTTGAAAGGGTTCAAGAAAGATTCTCACCCGCATCCGAACTGGGTGAGAAGGTGCCTTTCTGACTGGCACCACGTTGCTGAACGCCAGGGAGGATGGAACAAAACCAACCTATGGGGAATAATCTTGCCTGGGACTGGAGACACCCCCCCCCCCCAAGGAAAGTGCCAGAGTGAGAGTGTCCTCTGTGTGTGTGTGTGTGTGTGTGTGTGTGTGTGAGAGAGAGAGAGAGAGAGGGGAGGGGAGGGGGGGGTCGGGTTGGAAGGAAAGAGAAGGAGCAAGGGAGGAGTGGAGCATTCATAAAGAAACACCGCTCTCCCACCTCTTCCCTCCTTCTCAGGAGCTAAAAAAGAAATCCAAGGGGGGGAGAAGAAAAAAAAAAAGAATGTTTGATAACACACAATATCCTTATAACTGCTTTAATTATGATGGAGAGGATTACCCAGCCTGCACTTCAGATGAAGAAAAAAGATTCACCAGACCTGCTTACAGGTAAGCTGAACTTTTTAAGCTGGGTGTGCATGGGTGTGCATAATTTTGGAGCCTGGTAACATATTTCCTTCCTTTCTTCCTTCCTTCTTTCTTTCCTTCCTTCTTTTCTTTTTTTTTAATTTCTCCCTCCTTCCTTCTTCTTTCTTTCTCCTCTCTCTTTTTTCCTCCCTCCCTCCCTCCCTCTTTCTTTCTTCTCCCTCTTTCCTTTTTCTTCCTTCCTCCCTCTTTCTTTCTTTCTATCTATCTTTCTTTCCTTTCTTCCTTCTTTTCTTCCTTCCTTTTTTCTTTCTTCTTTTCTTTATTTTTTCTCCCTCCTTCCTTCTTTCTTTTTCTTTCTTTCTTTCTTCTCTCTCTTTTTTCCTCTTTCCTTCTTTCTTTCTTTCTTTCTTTCTTTCTTTCTTTCTTTCTTCTCTCTCTTTCTTCCCCTGCTCTTCATAAAAAATCTTAGCAAGGAGTAGGAGGCAAGATTAGAAAGTTGATCGGGTTTGAGATTTTTCTTTTCGTACAGGAATAACCAGCCCCTGAGTATTTGTAAAATAGCTCTTTGGTAGGAAAAAGAAAATGATGGGAAACCTTAGACTAAGGTTCTCATTCTGTTAGGTCAAAAAAGAGTGAATTTCATGCTGATGTGCACCCCCAAATCTAAATGGGGTTGTGGAAGTTGAGTCTGAAAACTGGTATCTTAGCTATATCTCTTAAATCCCATTTTTTCAGTTGCTTTTAGACTTTTGCAACTGATTGGTCCCCTCCAATTAATTCTGATGGGTTAAATTTGCACCTTAAATTTGCCCTGTTTTCAATTTTTGGAGAAAAAAGAGGGGTTTTCCAATTTTTCTCCAGACAAAAACGATCTGGACCCACTGTTCTAACTCTTTAGATGTTGCTTTTATGATTAAACTTCTTCTTGGATGAACACCCTAAGAAGAAAACAAAATAATAATAAATTAAAAAAACAATGAAAGAAAGGGTGCCCTTAGTTGTTAAGTTCTACCAGGTGAGATATTTGCATTAAATGGATTTATTCATCCTGACCCTGATTAAAAATACCCAAGGAGTGAATTTAGCTTGTTTGTAACTCACTTTTGCTTTCTATGCAAAGAAGTCAGGGGTGCAGAATCTGACCCAAATTCTGCCCTCCCCCTAAAAAAAATGCATTTAATCCTTGCAAATTAGCCACCAAATAATTACTTATCAGGCTAAAAGTCACAATCTGCTGCAGCTCACAGAAGTTACAGCTCTCAGAAACTTTGAGTTGACGAAGTGACTGTGTCTAAGCATTTTAAAATAATCATTTTTTCCCCTTCCCTACAGAGAAGAAAATACAGATTCTATAACAGAACGAAGCTGCGATCGTGGTCACTTTATATCTGTGGGGAATATAAGCAGGATATTTGCTTCTTATTTTTTAAAAAATTAAATTTTTTCAGAGCTGTTGCTTCCGTTTGGCCAATATGCCTGACTAATCATGCTTGCAATGTGGACTGAGAGAGAACGCAAGACACCTGTATTAGGGATAAAACTTAAAAATCAGATTTCTACCTAGAAACAGGGCACTGACACCAAGCAAGAGAATGGCTGCCTTTGCACATTTCTTATAAAGTACATTTTTCTGGGTATAACGATACATGGTTCTTTGATTGTGTTTTTTTTTCATGTGCAAGCTACCCAGGGTAGTTTGGGGTTGTCAATCTATCCAATAATATGGCACTGATGAAAGTTCAACTCTGAGCTACAAATATTTG
Organism: Laticauda colubrina; assembly: GCA_015471245.1. Classification (NCBI taxonomy): domain Eukaryota; kingdom Metazoa; phylum Chordata; class Lepidosauria; order Squamata; family Elapidae; genus Laticauda; species Laticauda colubrina. Next base: position 8,653,193 of record BLBF01000067.1, read on the forward strand.
CTTCTATCAATCCAATAATAACAGCATAGAAACTAAACTAATTACATTCTGCCTTTCAAACACAATTTGTGAAAACTATCAGTGGTGTGTCCATATCTATATGTCTATCTCTGTTACATCCATCATCTATCCATATCTATCTATCAATCTCTATCAAGTATCTATCTATCTATCTATCTATCTATCTATCTATCTATCTATCATCTATCTATCATCTGTTTCTATCTTCTATCTATCTATTGATCTATCCATCCTTATCTCTCTATCATCTGTTTATATGGTCACAGTTGTGTTTTAATCAGCAGATCAAACTTAAAAATAATAATGGTTTGCTGCAAAATGTTCAGTGCCTTGTGTTTGAAGAGACTTACTAAGTCTTCACTGAACACATTGAAGATAGCAGCCTCTGTGCTACAAAGTCCACTGAATTATCCCATTTTCGGTGTCTCTCTCAGCCACTGTCTTCCCCTTTGCATTCAATGAGGTCCTGATGTTCTTAATTTGTTCATCTTTCTCTGGGCAGCTACATAGCTTTAATCGCCATGGCCATTCAGCAGAGTCCTTCCAACAAGGTGACTCTTTCTGGCATCTATGATTTCATTATGAAGAAGTTCCCGTACTATCGGACGAATCAACGAGCATGGCAGAATTCCATTCGTCACAACCTGTCTCTCAACAGCTGTTTTGTCAAGGTAAGCCTTCAAGACACACCTTTGCAAACATGTGCCCTCTGTCCATGCACTCATCCTGTTCTGGGTTGGGTCATTCCTACAATTTGCGGTTGCGGGCATGAGTTGGCTCAGCCTTGGTTGTCTGAGAAAGTCTTTCAAATTACTTTCTGTGAAGTTATTATTGGATTGATAGAAGAGCATAGTTGTAGCTCAGGGCTGAACTGTGGAGTCCTTGGTGCTCTCTGAGCTTGGCGATTTTCTTGCAGACGTTTCATGACCCAACTAGGGAACACCATCAGTGCTAGAAGGGAGTGGGGTTTGCAAAGTGCAGGAAGAAGAGGAGGATTGTGGGGTCCTTGGTGATCTCTGAGCTTGGTGGTTTTCTCGCAAACGTTCCATGACCCAAGTAGGGAACATCATCAGTGCAACATTAGTGGACGGATTGATTAAATTAAGAGGTCACTCAACTCCAAACTACCCTGAGTAGCTTGCAAGTGAAGAAGTAAGGAAATCATAAAACAGATCAAAGAAGAACCACATTAGAGATGATAAGCAAGAGATAATGAATTTGAACATTCCAATCCTGGTTATGGCATTTTTTAAAAAAAAAAGCTAAACAAAACAAAACTATGGTAATTTTGGAGAAAAACACCATCCTCATTTGAAGAAGAGGTGGAAGGAAGGAATGGCCATTAAGTGGAGAAGTTTTAAAATACAAGTTCAGCCATTTTGCTGGAAAAGAGAAGGAAAGAAAAAGAGAGGGAAAGAAAGAGACAGAGAAAGAGAAAGGAAGGGAAAAAAAGAAAGGAAAAAGAAAAGGAAGGGAGAAAAAGAAAGAAAGAAGGAAAGAGAGAGAGAGAGAAGGAAGGAAGGAAGAAGAGGGAGGGGGGGAGAGAAACAGACTCTGGAGCAGACTGAAGGGTATATTTACCTCCAATTTCTATAATTAGAGAGCCTGGATTTCAGCAACGTGTCATAACTGTTTATATGAGCCTCACATCTAAGTGAAGGCAGATGTGGAGAAGGCAACATTCACAGCATACATGCTGAGAGGTCAGGGCCACAAATCTAAATGGGCAGCAGTGGTGGACAACCTGTTTCTGTACAGCTGGCCATCAACCTTCAGAGGTCACCATCCTCATGGTGGCCTAACCTCCTCCAAGCTCCAGCGCGTGTCCAAAGGAGCTTCCCCTTCTGCACGGAAACCCATTGTAGAGCCCAACCTTCTTCAGATCTTTCATGTTTGAAGATCTCAAACCATGAGAGTTTCCAGACAGGGTGGATAGATCCTTTTTAATTGACAGTATTGCTGTTTTTGGTTGAATGAATGCAGGTTCCCCGAGCCGAAGGCAACGACAAAGGCAAAGGAAATTACTGGAGTTTTGCCACCGGGTGTGAATCCATGCTGGATTTGTTTGAAAATGGGAATTACAGGAGGCGAAGGAGGCGGAGTGTGAAAAGGGAAAAAAGGATGGCTGGAGAAAGAGCTGCCTTGCCCACCTTGTCTTCCGCCGATGCCGTCTTTCCCGAAATCTCCTGCCCTGGGGAGAGTTTGGAATCCCAACCACTCCAATCTTCAGAGCCCGGTGAGTTTTTTCCAAGAGCTGCCGCCAGCCGACAGAGCCCAAACATCGGAAAATCTGACTCCGAAATTAAATTTAGCATTGATTACATTCTTTCATCTCCAGACCCACTGCCAGTCCTGCGATCCCCATACCATGTGCAAGATAATAAATACCACCTCTTGGATGTTCAACAGGTTCAGTTTTGGACATTGTGAAGCAGCCGGGACAGAAAAAAAATCACAAAATGACTTGCAATAAGGCGAATTCCAGTTTTGTGGGGACCTGCACCCTCCACCCCAGGGTTTAAACCATCTTTTGGGGTTGGGGCTTGCTGGAGAAGACAGTAGTACTCTGGATGGGGATGTAGTACTCTTGCTTCATGACTTCTGGTGACATGGGGGCATCCAATTGCCTAACACTGCTTGAATCCTAGGAGGGAATGAAATTCTTAAAGGTGGATGGAACAGTAATGGTAAACCCTACACAGATAATGGGGTCCAAAATGTTATCAAGGAGACTGGATGCTGTCCTAATATTGACTTGGAACATTAGAATATAAGCCTGCCTTCCTTCCTTCCTTCCTTCCTTCCTTCCTTCCTTCCTTCCTTCCTTCCTTGAATACATCTAGCTAGATGCCTCCCTTCCTTCTTCCTTGAATATAGCAAGATTCTTCCTTCTTTCTTCCTTTAATACATCTAGCTAGATGCCTTCCTTCCTTCCATCCTTCCTTCCTCTTCCCAACTTCCTCTTTTTTCTTTATTTTATTTCCTTCCTTCCTTCCTTAAATACATCTAGCTAGATGCCTCCCTTCCTTCTTCTTTGAATACATATAGCTAAATACATCCTTCCTTTCAGCCATCCTTCCTTTCTCCTCCCCTTTCCTCTTCTTTCCTTATTTTATTTCCTTCCTTCCTTCTTGAATAAAGCTAGATGCCTTCCTTCCTTCCCTTTTTTCCATCCATTCTTCCCTCCTTCTCTTTTTTCCTTCCCTTCTCCTTTCTTTCTTCTTTCCTTTCTTTCTTCGCCTTCCCTCCCTTCCCTTTCTTTTATTTCCTTCCTTTCTTTCAATCTCTCTTTTTCATCCCCTTCCTTCCTTCATGTGTTTTTCTTCATGTCTGAAATGGCCTGCTATGTTTTCTAAAGAATCTGCTTCTTCAATCATTGCTCTAAATTAGACATGGCCCCCAAAACAAATACCAGTGTTTATAATACCCCTTGTCTGCCATCTTGACTTTTTAGACCCTTCTTCCATGGAAACTCCAGGATGTGTGGCATTTCCTGTGAGACCCACAAGATTGCCATGCTCCCAGTTTGACAAGAGTCCATTTTAATGGCATCCCTTCCTCAAACTCCAGAATGATCAGCCAATATAACAATCTGACTAGAAAAGTTGAATCAGGGACAAAAGGTTAAATTGTTAACTGATTAAAGTTTGAGGTTTCAGCAGGTCGATGTCCCTTTTCCCAGTGTGCTTAAGTCAACCCGAATGTTTCGTATTGGTGTATACATGTGCACTTTTTCTTCAAATATGCATTTTTGTACATTTTTGCAACTTCTCCCTCATTGCAGAATAAGCAGTATCTTCAATGCAATGAGGGTTTTGTTGGCATTTTACCCCAGTTTTTTTAAAAATGCTTTCCCTTTTTGCTTCTTTGATATTTTTTTTAAACCTAATGTAAGTATTAATTTTAGGAGAGTATGCCTGTGGGCCCAGTTCTATAAATGAGTTTGGGACAGGCAGATTGCTCTCCCCACCTCTAATTTATTGGTAATCCCATCCCATTGATTTATGGATTGTGAATCAATAAAGCTATATATTAAAATTATACACTTTAAAATTTATTGAAATGCATGGAGAGAGTTTGCAAGGGCATCCCAGTTCAGAAGATAACGCGGGAGTTGTACCATAATTTTCTGCTTCCTTGGAAGATCAGTTTTCCAGCTAAAAACTAAAATAGGAATTTCCTCTGTTTATAAAAAATGGGAAAATATTGCTTTATAGCAGGATTCAGCAACAAGATTGTATCTGTTCCCAAATGACAGCAGGTTCAATCATGAGTAAGCATTTTTGAAGGGGAATCTTTTCCCCTCCTCTCCATTCAGGTGGTCCTTGACTTATAAGAGTTCATTGAGTGACCATTCAAAGTTTCAACAGCACTGAAAAATGTGACTTATTTTTCACACTTATGACCATGGGCAGAAGCCCCGTGATGATCAAAATTCAGATGCTTGGCCACTGTCTCCTATTTATGATGGTTGCAGTGTCACTTGATCCCCTTTTGCGATGTTCTGACAAGCAAAGTCAACGGGGAAGCCAGATTCACTCAACAACAGTGTTTCTAGTTTAGCAGTTGCAGTGACTCACTCAACAACGGTGGCAAGAAAGGTCTTAAATTGAGGCAAAATTCAACAAACATCTCACTTAGAAGCAGAAATGTCAGGTTCCCTGGTGGCTGTAGGATATGCCAAAGAGATAAATTCTTGTTTTACTAAACGGCCACACACCTTTCCTCCAACTTTATCGTTGTGCTGTTCTACACTACACACACAATGCTTCAGTTATTTGTTCTGACCAAGGCTTCCTGAGATTGTAATTAAACACACTCTTAGTCCAAACAACTCTTGTTTTATTTCAGCGCTGGGAATTATGTGCATTCCCAGCCCGTAATGAGTCTCAAACAATCCCTTGAGATAATCACCCACCTTTCTCTTCTTTGAATTGCTGCCAACAACTAGAGTGCCAAATGAACTGTAAAAAATCAATTGAAGTACAAAGTCCACACAGAGCTTCAAGGATTAATCTGAACAGGGCGAATAACGTTGCTTCCTACAAAGGTTTCTCTACCTTTGCCTGTCCTTTATCCCTTAGGGGAGGGGCAATCGCCTCCCAACCTTACTCCTGAGTTGCCCCTTTTGTCTCAGCTGCTCTTGCCTTCGAGCAGCTCTGCGCACACTGGGAACAGGCTCCCTTTGTTCCTCTGCCTTGCTGCTGCCAGATTCTGGAGGCTCCGGAGTCAGCACACAACTCTCAGATGGCTCTGGCCCCATCTCTGCCTTGAATGCAGGACCCGAATCCTCCCCAGACTCCCTGACTGATCCCCGTTCTTCCCCACTGTCCAATTCCGCTGCCGTCTGCACAAGCTGCCGGCAAACAACAACATTATTTGCTTGTGGTTATTATTCCCAGCTCACTCGTGTCATAATTACCTGATGCACAATTATTACGCAAATGCAGAAACTGAATCGGCAGGAAAACAAGGATTAAAATTATCTCCAGACTCTGGCGTTTTGATTCTCTTTGACTCTTCCAAATTACTGTCTCCTTTTTTGCACGTAATTTTCTTTGGCTCCCTTACCTTGGTAAGATCAGTCCCTGGTTATTTTATTTTATTCATTTATTTGGGTTGGGGAGTAAACAACACAAAAGGAAAAGGTTAACATTCAGTGGAGACATCCATCTCCATTCCGAAGAAATGAATCTAATCTACGTTGAGATATTGCTATTGTTTGACCCGATTTATGTCCAAAAGGAGAGGAAAAGTTCTTACGGCCCTGACACTCTTCTCAAAGGCATTCTGGGACCACCGGATGCTGCTGTGTTTGCTTTTCAAAGGAGATCAATCATCTTTCCAAACCAGGAAGGGGGAAAAAAAAGAAGAAAGAAAGAAAAAAACCCAAACCAGGGACATTTTTTAATTTACCTGGTGTGTTGCACGCTGACGATTTCCAAAACGAATTCAGGCCCTTGAAACGAATGGCATTTAATATGAAAAGTGTATGGGCAAAACATGACCTTATTGAAATGCCGGCACCATTACGGAGCTGTTCCTGGTCTAATTATAATTAAATACTTTATGCTTTCCTTGCAAATCCTTTTTTGATCAATCACTGATATGAACATTAATATCACACTGCCCCTGAGCGCCGGGCTCCCTCAGAAGGGTTTACGGATCAGCGGGTTTCCATTAAGGAGGATGTGAGGCACCACGGGGGAGCACGTCGTGGACAAACCGTTAGTAAGTGGCCTTGACGTCAGAATAAAGATGAAGGAGGAGAGAAGAAACTTACAGATTTTTTTTTTCAGGACTCAGGAGTTATCCTTCCATTCCTAGTTGCTGTGCTTCAGCCCTAGCACATAAAATCTCTCCTTCTCCCTCCCTTTCTCTCTCCCTCCCTTTCTCTCTCCCTCCCTCTCT
>BLBF01000067.1:8703352-8729514 GCA_015471245.1 Laticauda colubrina
AAGAAGAAGAAGAAGAAGAAGAAGAAGAAGAAGAAGAAGAAGAAGAATCATCTTTAAATAAAAATGTAAATAAATAGAAAGTGACAATTAGCTGGAAAAGGGCTGATAGCTTTTTGAAGAAGGGTGATCTTGTGAATTCAAAAATGAAAAGAGAAAACATCACTAAAGATCTGGTTTGATCCTACCATATAGCAAAATGGTAAATCTTGACATTAAATGAGCAAGAAATATTTACTAGGAGTTAACTTGACTCTGTACATATTTCAATCCATTTGCAGAGTTTAATCCAGTCTGGATCTCTTTATTTATTAGGAAATTAAGATCCTGGACACATAATTTCATTTTTTACAGTCACAAATAGAAGCCTTTTCTCCCTCCACATACATACCCCCACGTGCGATTGTGCCTTTTCTGTGTCCAACGAGGAAAGGCATCTTAGGTCTCAATGCACAAATGGTTTCTTCACACCAGCCTTTGTGTAGGAGGAAGCTGTGCAGAAGTTCTCATGATCCTTTTAAGTGCCAGATCAGCAACAATAACAAAGCACAAAAGCTAAGTGGCAATGTATTCATGGAAAGATCATGAACCAATTCTTTTCAAAACAGCTCAGGAGATTAGCTGGACTCCATTAGTAGAAATATCTGTGTTCAGGCTGTAAAATTTAATGACCAAATAGACAAGAATTTGGCAAACTTAACACCTGTGTGACCTGATGGAGCCACCTGAGGCCTTCTTGAATTCCACTCTAGTATACCTTGGAGGTGGAGAGACACCATTGGCATACCAACCTGACCCAAGGCACCTCTGTCCTTCTCAATTCTGTTGCTGCTGTTCTTATTGCGATGATCGAGCACAACTGGGATGTTGGTGGCATTTTGTGAAGGGTATCATAAAATAGGTATGAGAAGATGGCCTCCACAAAACATCTGCCTTGGGAAAGCTTGCCTGGAAGGAAATGAGGCAGGTGGGCACCCATTCACACAAAACATCCATTTCTACATTGCTTCAATGTTTTGATGGCCTGATTATGTCTAATGGGATGTCCATTGAAGAGATAAGATGAGTATTGACATTTTTGGACTTTGGTCTCAAGAGAAAACTCCTGAGAATGTGATGGACAGCCAAGAAAACAAATACTAACACTTAGACTTATATACTATTTTCCAGCCCTCTCTAAGCGGTTTACAGAGTCAGCTTATTGCCCCCAACAATCTGGGTCCTCATTTTACCCACCTCGGAAGGATGGAAAGCTGAGTCAACCTTGAGCCTGGTGGGATTTGAACTGTCAAATTGTAGGCAGCTGGCTGCAGAAGTAGCTTGCAGTCCAACCACTGAGCCACATGGTTTGTTGAAAAAAATCAACCCAGACTCTCATTTGTGGCCCCGAAAATATGCTCTTTCTGTCTTGCAGTATACTTTGCAGAAGACCCCTGATTCAAACTAGAAAAAAATATCATTGTGGTTATTATGGTTATTATCACTATGAATAGCTTTTAGGCCCTCTCACTCACTGCTTACTCTGTGAAGAGAAAACATCAGGAAACATCATCATGGAATTTCACAACTTCACAGAAGTTTCAAGTCAAGGTCTCCATTTTCTTCCTCTGAGAACAAGTCAGTTTTGAGTGCCACAGATGTCTTGGAAACTGTTCTCCAAGGACAGTCATCATTTTCATCACTTATGACAGAATAAAATAATTGGAGCATTCTGTCTGCTCTAAGATTGCATGGTTATATATTATCTTGCCAGGATGCAATATTTTTCCTTGTCATCATGATGTCAGATGTTGAGACACAGTGGGCAGCAGAAACATCTGCTATGGGTTCATGATTGTGAGCTCAAGAAGAGAATCTTCAGTGTGAGACAGATTTTTCTTCTTCTTCTTCGTTTCAAGCCATGGGCAAAATAACCATAGTAACTGTGATAATAAAAACAGTCATTTCAAAAGTCCTACATTTGAACCCTTCATGTTGAAATGAAGAACCTCTTCAGAGCTTTGCATGGCTTTGCCATCCAGTCAACAAAGCACAAACAGTGATGTAGCTTTTCAACAATGTAAGTACTACTTGTTTCATTCTCTCACTTGCCTTGTCTGGGTCTTCAACCTGAAATATCTCAGTAATATCAAAATAATATGATTTAGCTTCATCAGTCCTGGTGGAAATTAAAAAGGACCAAACTTGTACTTAGTTATATTTAGATAGATAAGTTTCACCAACAGGGAGAAAAATGTTGTGTGAAGTCATCTGATCTATAGAGCAAAACTTGCTTGCATCTTTATGATGTTTCCAAATTTGGTCATAAGACTTCTCAAGTCAGTAAGGGAGCTGAGAGAGCACCAAGGACCCCACAAATTTATTCAATGTATATTTTTGAGAAGGAATACAAATGCAATCAGGTTTTGATTTGAAGGGCAGCTGCAAAGATGAAGGGGTCAAACTATTTTCCAAAGAACCAAAAGGCAAGATGAGAAACAATGGATGGAGACTAACCAAGGAGAGAAGCAACCTAGAACTAAGGAGAAATTTCCTAACAGTGAGAACAATCAACCAGTGGAAGAACTTGCCTTCAGAAGTTATGGGTGCTCCATCACTAGAGGCTTTCAAGAAGAGACTGGATGGCCATTTGTCTGAAATGGTATAGGGTTTCCTCCATGTTCAGGGAGTTGAAGACCTCCAAGGTCCCTTCCAATTCTATTATTCTATGTTCTATAATTGCACATGTGGTGGCAGATATTTCTTCACTAACTAAAGCTGATGAAGCACAAACAGATGTTGTTCTTGACTGGCATTTGAGATGTTTTCATGTCCCTCCACCCAGTTTCTATAATCCTTTTTGCTAATTGCAAACTTGGCATCACCTCCCAGTGCAAGGAAGTTAAAAGGGAGAAGGACAAAGACATTAGCATGACACTGCAAGTTTTATTAGGGCCTGAAATTATTTGTGGTTTCCTTCCCATCCCATTTCAGAAAAACCGACTTCCCCATCTTCCGTTAGAATTCCAGGCCTTCCAGAATGAAAGGCTGAGATCATACCAGTTTTAACGGTCTTGGTTTTTTTTTTTCAAAGACAGTGATTTCTAAATTGCTTTCCACCATCTGCAGGTAGTTTCCCCTCTAAATATATCCAGAGCAGTTAGAAATACCATCCCTGGGAAACTGTGAACACCTGATTTTTCCAGGCAGGATGCTTAAGTTGTTACAGGACAGCAGGGATCGTCGTAAAAATAGACCTTTGGAAAATTGCACTAACCTTACAACTGCTAGTAGTGGGTGTTAAGCAAGAGGAGACCATGGCATACATACCAAAAGCCAATCTGCTCATGCTGATTTGTAGCTCAGGGTTGAACTGCGGAATCCTTGGTGCTCTCTAGAAGCACTGATGATGTTACCTAGTTTGGTCATGAAATGTCTGCAAGGAAACCACCAAGCTCAGAGTGTACCAAGGATCCCACAATATGTTGCTGTCAGAAACCCTACAGCTAACTGAGATTTCTTCCTGGAAATCTAGCATTTAACAGAACAACAGAGTTGGAAGAGACTTTGGTGGTCTTCTAATTTCAGACAAATGGTTATCCAACATCTTTTTTAAAAATGGTCTGTATACTTCAAATTCCTATTTCATCAGGTTCTTCTTATCTCATCTAACCAAGGCTCAAGATGTCCACAGGTGCTACCCAATAAGGCAGTACAATTCTGATGCCGGCAGGGTAAGGAATCCACTCCCAATGACAGCAGTGAGATCATCATCATTGAACGCAAATAGTCATTGGCCCCACCTCACTGCACCATACATCATCTCCGCGTTGCCATGGTGACTGAACTTCTACCTTTCAGCATCCTTGGATCTCACCACTCTTCATGCCTTGCAGGACAAGACACAACTCAACCCTAGGATAATGAAAATCTGCAGGGGTAGGATGCCAATTTTAGTGTAGCTCCAAGGCCCTCTTTCTCTTAGATGTCATCTCCCCATAGCAAGAAAGCCAAACTGAAAAGATCTCAACTAACCAGAGAGCAACAGCAATAAAAGAGACCTGGGTTTAATTGTCTATCAAAAGGGTTTTTTTTTTCTCCTGTGTGTGAGCAAATAGAACACAAGGAATGGCACTTAATTCCTATTTTTTTTTCCCATGTGTAATGAAGAAGATGTTGGCAAGCCAGGGGTTCTTAACAGCTGAGTATATCTCAAAGCACATCCAGTTTCAATTAGACATTTTCCAGGTTGCAGGCCCCTACAAGCAAGTCAACCCTGCTCCAAGCAGATCCAAATTTTGGCACCTTTCCTGAAAAAAACGGTATAATCAAGGATGGGTTATATTTACATGATTTGCCTGGGTGAGCAAAATGCAAAATGAAAAGTAGCGAAGGAGGGAGAGAGAGGGGAAATAATAATCAAAGTCTCTCTGTGTTGTAGGATCCAAAAGATCACACCTCCAAAATCTCCATCTTCACTTTTGTCTTTGACTTAACTTCACCATATTCATTCATTAGTGGAACAACTTGTCTCCAGAAGTTGTCAGTGCTCCAACACTGGAGGCTTTCAGGAAGAGATTGGATGAGCATTTGACTTGAAATGCATAGGGCAGGGGTCCCCAAACTTGGCAACTTTAAGAGTTGTGAACTTCAACTCCCAGAGTTCTCCGGCTATCTGTGGCATAAGGTTTCCTGATTGAGCAGAAAGTTGGACTAAAAGACCTGCAAGTCCATTCCAACTCAATTATTCTGTTATTATCTTCTTCAATTGGCAAGTTCTTCTTTGCCATTTTCTCCTGGATTGTTTACAAATTATTCATCTCTTTTTTATTTTTTAAATTTTTTATTTGTTTATTTTATTTTGTCAAGCGATTATAAGGTAACAGGTATAAGTATAAACATAGTTATGAATACATGAAATGGATACATATAAGAAAAACAAAAGAACCAATAGGACAGGCATAATAGGCACTTTGGTGCGCTTATGCATGCCCCCTACAAACCTCTTAGGAAAGGGGTGAGGTCAATAGTAGGCAGTCTAAGGTCAAAATTTTGGGGGTTTGGGGAAGAAACCACAGAGTCAGGTAGAGGATTCCAGACATTGACCCCTCTGTTGCTGAAGTCATATTTCCTGCAATCGAGTTTGGTGCGGTTTACCTTGAGTTTGTATCTATTGTTTGCTCTTGTGTTGTTATGGTTGAAGCTGAAGTATTCATTGATACTTTGATATTTGACATTGCAATGTATAATTCTATATACCATACTTAGATCGGACTGAAGGCGGCATAGTTCCAGGTTTTCTAGGTCTATTTAATTTAATTTAAGAAAACTCTTTCTCTCCATAATATTACCAGGTAAACCACCTATTTGAACTGGATGGGTGCCTGAAAAATGTCTTAAAAATTATAGCTCCTTGCAAAAGCTCTGTAAAAAGTTGTTGTAAGCCGAACATTGGCCAAGCTTATACAAAAGCTATTGTTCTCCAACTCACTTTCTCCTCTGTTGAGAATTGGCAATGGAGCTTTTCAACATCCGGATTCAATGAACACAGGAACTCAACCTTCAGAATTTATGGGTTTTAATCCCCTTTTTAAAATTACTGCCCCACTCCCAAAATGTGCCCAGAAACTGAATGGAAGTGTGGAAATTGACATGCTGTTGTTTTCAGCTCTGAGATCAGAGTATGGCAGCTCTGTTGACCAACGAAAGGAAGGGCACCAAGGAAAGTCACCTTTCTTGCTCCAGACTTCGAAGGCTCCTCTAGAACTCATGCCTGAAGGATTGCAGCCCTACAAGACACGGTCTCTCATTGCCCAAGGTCTATCCTGAACATTGTGGAGAGATTGGAGGATTTATTTATTTCGCACCATGTTTATAAAAACACAGCATGAACCGTTGTTTTTATTTTTGGTATTCGTGCTGCTGTTTCTTGCCAGGAGATCCTTGCCAGGCCCAGCAGTCTGAGGGTGTAGACCAGGGATGTCAAACTTGATTTCTGAGGGCTACATCAGGGTTGTGTTTGACCTTGGAGGGCTGGGGTGGGCATGGCCATGGTGGGCATGACACGGGACTCATGTCAGGGTACATGGTGGCCAAGTGCTAATGCAGGCCTTGAAACCTTCGCTCATTCTCATTATAATCTCCTTCCTTCCTTCCCTTCTTTTTCCTTCTCTCTTCCTTCTCCTTTCTTCTGCCTTCCTCTCTTTCCTTATTTTTCCTTCCTTGCTCTCTTCTCGTCTTTCCTTCTTTGTCTTTCCTCTTTCCCTTTCTCCCTTCCTGTCCCATCTTGCATGCTCAAATGCAGCGACCTCCTGCAGCCCTCCACCACAGAGGTGGTATTCAACCGGTTCTGACTGGTTCTGGAGAACCGGTCGTGGAAATTTTGAGTCGTTCGGAGAACCAACAAATGCCACCTCTGATTGGCCCCGCCTCCATCTATTCTCTGCCTCCCAAGTCCCACCTGATTGGCTGGGTCTCCTTTGGTTGCCCTGCACAGGAGAACGGAGCTGGAAAGCAGGTTAGTGGGGTGGGGAAGGAAGGGGGATTTTGCAGTAACCTTCCCCTGTCACACCCACCAAGCCATGCCCACCAAGCCACAACCACAGAACTGGTAGTAAAAAAATTTGAATCCCACCACTGGCCCCACCTCCATCTATTCTCTGCCTCCCAAGTCCCAGTTGATTGGCTGGGTCTTCTTTGGTTGCCCTGCTCAGGAGAAAGGAGCTGGAAAGCAGGTTAGTGGGTGGGGAGAGAATGAGGATTTTGCAATAACCTTCCCCAAGGAGTAGGGAGGGAATGGAGATTTCACAGTATCCTTCCCCTGCCATGCCCACCAAGCCACGTCCACCAAGCCACACCCACAGAACTGATAGTAAAAAAAATTTGAATCCCACCACCTCTCCACCACCAAAAACACTCCACCCCCGAGCTCCGTTTTCATTGGCAGAGGCACCACCGGCCAGTCCTTTGCTGTTTCTAGGCCAGATCCCTGTGGGCCGCATCCAGTCCATGGGCCTTGAGTTTGACACTCTGGTGTGGACTATTTAGTCATGGCTATTTAGCAGAGGGTGTACTATCAGGAGGATAGTCTACATTGCACGCCATATTTGAGGCTGGAACAAGGTTTGTCTTGTGGGGTCTTTCTCGTTGGATTCGGTTTTAGGGTGCTTCCTAATTCAAAAAGATGTTCAAATGCTGGAAACAGGCTAGAACTCACCCAAAGGGGCTCTTTTGTAAAAGGCAATTGGATTTTCTTTGTTTTTGCTTGAAGACATCTCATTTCTCATCCGAGAAGCTTCTTCAGTTCTGACAGAATGGGGGGGAATGGAAGGATTTGTATTCCTTGCAGTCATCTGGTTGTTAGCACTCTCTCTGAGAGTCATGGAGGCCACTTAGAGGTTTTGCTGTGTTCTCGGGGTCACCTGAAACTTCCAAGAGGCCTCCATGACTCTCAGAGAGAGTGCTAACAACCAGATGACTGCAAGGAATACAAATCCTTCCATTCTCCCTCATTCCCTCAGAACTGAAGAAGCTTCATGGATGAGAAGCGAAATGTCTTCAAGGAAGAACAAGGAAAGTCCAGTTGCCTTTTTAAGGAAAAGCATATTTGGGACAACTATGATCTGAAGGACTGAAACTCTCCATAAACGGTGCCAGAGTTCCATGCAACTGTTAGGAAAGCAGTCAGGAGGGATGTGAAAAAAAGGAACAAGGGATGTAGGTCATCCCTCTCCCACCTTGCAGAGGTCATCTTCTTTGCTGGGATCAAACTTCTCCAACGCTCGTCGCCACTTCCTGATTCCACACTCCACTTCCCCCAGCTTTTACACTGGCATATTATTTTGATAACCTGCAGTTTTCTCCTCACATAGCAATTTCCACCTCCCACTCCATCAACCCAGAGAAAATGTTTTCTCCTGAGGTCTCCGGGAAGGATGGAGTCAAACAGCAGGAGTGAGAACATATAAATGAGAGCTATTTTAGGAGCAAAAAATTGACAGGCAGGAAAAGACAATGAAAGTTTTGATAATCTCCGGACTCCCTGAGAGGTATGTGGAAAGAAACAGGTGGGGAGACAAGAAGAGGCATGTTTTCAAATAAATTTAACCCTTTAGCAGGAGGAAAAGAATATTAAAAAAAAATTACCTTAACACCGGGGAAACTCCAGTCGTTTATTTTCCAATTGAAGAGGTCAATATAGATGCTCAGTTCTGAACACTGTGAGCTGCCTTGTTTGACATTTCTCATGCCTTATTGAAAAAATGAGCTTTTTTCTTGGGAGGAATGGTGTTTATCCAATCGATTGTTTTAAAAATAACACCTGATTTTTTTTTTTCTTCTGTCCTCTTATAAATCATTCTCCAAATTCTCTAAATTCTCCAGAGCACCTGAGGGTGGAACAAGTAGCAATGGATGGAAAGTAATCAGGGAGAGATCCAAGCTAGACATAAAATTTCCTAACAGAACCATGAATCAGCGGAATGGCTTGCTTTCAGAAATTATGGGTGCTCCATCACTGGAGGTTTTTAAGAAAAGACTGGACAGTCAGTTGTGCAGAATGATAGAGTTCTATTTGAGCAGGAAGTTGGACTTAAAGACCTCCAAAGTACCCTCCAGCTCTTTTATTCTGTGATGTTCCAGTTTGGGAGGTCTGTGAGTTTGGTTCTTCTCTACCAGTGGAGAAAAACAGATATCTTTGAAATCATAATGTTGCAATTTTTACAGGCTGTCATCCCACCCACTCACTTCCCAAATTTCATGCTTCCGATTTGCATGATTTGCATGCAATATTTCCTTAGGATGCGGTGGCTCAGTGGCTTAGACGCTGAGCTTGTTGATCAGAAAGGTTGGTAGTGCGGCAGTTCGAATCCCTAGTGCCGCATATCGGAGTGAGTTCCCATTACTGGTCCCAGCTTCTGCCAACCTAGCAGTTCGAAAGCATGTAAAAAATGCAAGTAGAAAAATAGGGATCCCTTTGGTGGGAAGGGAACAGTGTTCCTCCATGCGCCTTTGATGTTTAGTCACGGTGGCCACGTGACCACAGAGATGTTTTCGGACAGCACTTGGCTCTTCGGCTTTGTTACAGAGATGTGCCCTGCCACCTAGAGCTGGAAACAACTAGCACGTATGTGCAAGGGGAATCTTTACCTTTAATATTTCCTTTCTTTCAACAAAGCTATACTCACATTCTGCTTCTTCATTGTGGTGGCAATAAAATAGATAAAGGTGTCCTTTCACATCTTTATCTGTGCTTTAAATAACAACAACACATGATGAGCATAGCAACACATCTCCTGTCTCTTCCTCCAACATAATACCCTATCTTTTTGAATTGCTGCCCAGTTCTGTGTGCCTTTACCAACACAAGCATTTGCTGCCTTTCATTTCCAAGCTTAAAAGAAGTCTACCAAGCAATCTTGGTTCCTCTTGGTCCTTAGGTTTGTTTGTTTTTTCTTATAAATCTAGGGACCCGGACTATCTTTGCTATCTCTAGAGACATCCTCCGTTTTCAACCTCACCAACTTGAAGAAGCATAGGACTTCAGCTTCCAGAATTCCCCAGGCACTGAGATATTAGCTCATTTCAGACAAGACTGGTGGAAAGTTTTGTGCAGAGTTTCAGGAAGGATGTTTTCCAGCCTTATCTGGAGATGCTGAGTTTGATCCTAGGACTTCCCGCCCACAAAAGAGGTCAACCTCCACTGAGTAAAGATCTAGAAGAAACTGACTAAGCCTATGGCGATAACCTAAGTTTTGTGACTTCAAGACTTCAAGGCTTCCTTCTCTGAGGGATAACACAGGGATAGTCATTGCGGTATCTTACAAATTATGATGATAAAATTGGTGAGATCATTTCTGTCTAGCACCTTAAGAAATCTGAATGTTTACTTAGCAAGGTCCTGATTTCCAACAGCTTCTTCGCCTACTGCTTTACAAAAACTGAAAGTCCAATCTGAAAGTTGAGGCCCTGAACAAACATCATAACACCATCTTTTATACAGCTGATTTCCAGAAATAGGGAAGTTACATTTCACAAAGCTATTACCTTTTTTGGTGTCCTATCTTGTATTTAGTCTACATGTCCATTTGTCTATGGAGTTGCACCTCGCCTTAGCTTGCATGTCATTTTGTCCCTGTAGAGTTAGATCTTGCTTAAGCTTTACATGTCCTTCGTCCCTACTCATGGTTTGTCTTGTTGTTGCCAGATCTTGTAGCCTCCAGTCTATTTCTAAGTCCATGTTAGTAGAGTTCCTTCATCTCTAACGGACACATTGCACAGTTACATTCTTCTAAATTTTTATTATTTTCTAGGATATGGGGGATGTGTTGCTTCTTAATGGGTGATCCATCCCAATGACATCATAGTTTGATTCTACAAGGAATCTGAGCTGAGATCGTGTATAGTAGCAGGGGTAAAGAACAGAAAGACCTCAGAGATGAAAATGGTGTATGCCACCAGAGTCTTCAGAAACCAACCTAGACAGATTTAGCTTCAGTTGAGTAGTATTATCTGAGCAGTATTGATTAATTGGACTGATGAGTGGGTGGGTGTTTGTGTTCCCCCAACTTATCTTTCATCACAAGCAATAAAAGGCCTGACAAGCCCAGGATGCATTGCAGGGACAATGACATTGGGTGTCTCCATGATTTGGGTTTCCAAATGTCCTTTAAGGAAAAAAATCTGTTTTTAATACAGCTCAGTTTGCCGATTCTATGGTGATATATGGCCTTGCGAATGAAGTTCTGAAGAGCTTAATTTGCAGTGGCAGATAGGCCTTAATGGCAGGAAGGAAGGGAGGAAGGAAGGGAGGGAGGGAGGTTCCTAGACCTTAGAAGATCCATCACACCAGAATAGAATTTCTGTCACTAAGTTTAAAGGCTGTGAGAAATCCGAGGGGAACGAAAATAAATGGAGCAAGAAAAGAGAAGGGGGGGGGGGACTGAGACAGATGTGACATGCTTCACTGACATTGCAAAGAATCACAAGAGTTGCAAGCAAGATGCCTCTCTCTCAGGGACATTTGGTTGGGTGGTCAAATCAAGAGTCCTTTGTGATGCGACTGTATCATCTGTCAAGGTCAGGAATTCACCCAGAGGCCCTTCTTTGAACAGGAGGAAGAATGAGGAGCCCAGGAGTCATACCTGAGCATCAAGGTATGAATCAGAGCTCAGGAACCAAAAAGGGGAGCCCACCATGAACTGAAGATGAAAATCAAGAGGAAAAGGAAATACAGAAGAAAGGAATTGTAGAAAGTTAACACCCAGCCCTCTCCTAGAAGAATGAAATGTTTAGGAAATATTAAAAAAGCAGAATATTATATTTCCCTAAAGGGAGGAATATACTCTTGCATATAGAAAGCAGTCCTCCACTTTTCTTAATAGCCCTCAGCAGATGTTAGCACTTAAGAGATAGAGAGACAGCTAGCTCTATTCCTAAGCAAATACCCTCACCCAAGATCCAAGTAGGAGTAGCCCTCAGCCACAATAGGAATTTCCCAAAGCCCCTTCATTACATCATCTCAGGTGCAGCAGTTCAAACTTCAACCAAACATAGCTCAGACAAACTCCTAGGATTTGTACATGGCCCCATGGGAGTCTGACAACAACCAATAGAAGAGATGTTCTTGCACAAGAACAGGAAGCTCAATTGCAAAGCCCAAGAGAAGGTATAAATGACCCCCGCCCCAAACTCTCACCGCCGTGATGGTGAACTTATGGCATTGCCATTTGTGCTGGTACATGAGCCGCAGGCAAACTTACCTCACTGCGCATGCGTGTGTCTTACAGTTGATTTTCAACTTGTTTGAGGACTTTTTCGGCCTCCCAGAGGCTTGAGGAAAACCTTTGCAGGCCGAAAAATAGGCCCATTTCATCACTTCCTCTATTTCCGGAAATACCAGAAGTAACGAAACAGGCCCATTTTTCGGCCTGCAAAGGCTGCAGAAGTTTTCCTCAAGCCTTTGGGAGGCCAAAAAAGGCCTCAAACGGGCTGAAAATCAGCTGGGAGGTACAGTGCAGGTAAGGGGGTGGTCTGGGAGGGCATGGGGAAGGATTGTGCATGCCTGTGCAGGGCATGCAGAGGGCACACGCATTGTCTTCTGGGTGCTTACATGTGAGTGCACGTGCGCAAGCATGTGCACAATTTTTGGCACAGGAGTCCAAAAAGGTTAGCCACCACTGATATAGGGTCTCCTGCTTGAGCAGGGGTCTGGACTAGAAGACCTCCAAGGTCCCTTCCAACTCCATTATTTTGAAGGAGACATATTTGCCCCAAAGAAGCCACAGTGTTTACCCTGATATTCACTGTATTATATGTATTCTTTTGTGTATTGCTGCATTGGTTCATCTTTACAACACGACCTATTTCCCCATTTTCATAAAATCAGTATGCAAAGAGAGATAATCCTATTTCAGCGAAGAAAAATATTGGGTTTCCCCAACCAATCTCCCCTTCGCTCTGCTTCTCACAAACTACCGATGAAGAACTATTTTATTTATCAAGAGAGAAACTTTGCCCACTGATTGGTTGCCATCACAACAACCTGCCATCACATCAGTGACAAACCCAAAGAAGGATTTTTTAAAATATATATATAATTTCAAGGATTTGTTTTCTAGCCTTAAGTTCATCCCATCTCATTTCTGCACGAATTTCTTTACCGGTAATTCTGCATTTCAAATTTATGTATATTTTTTTAGGATGTCCTCTCCCCCCATCCAACGTATGTAGCCATTCTTCCCCCTCCCCTGTATTGTACCTTTTCACCAACAACTTTCCACCAAAATAATGTACATATTTTCAGCATGACATGCTTTAGACTAGGGCCACATTTTCCCTAACTACTGCATCGTTGTATTTCGTTATTTTGGAAAATAACATCTGGAAAAGCGCATACATATCAACAGTCACACTAATCTCCCAGAAAATATAAAAAATAGGGGAAGCATGAGTTAAAGAAATTTGCATTAAATTATAATAAGCTGGAAGAATTTCTTTGCCTTCTCCCCCAGTTTTTTTAAGGAGGAAATCTGGGACGGTTTCTATCATCTTGAATTTCTGCAGCTGCCCGTTCCTTTCATGTCAATGCTATACATTCCTTGTGTGATACGTTTGACGTAACTCACCCTCCAAAGCCAGTCGGGCCGAATCCAAAACTATTTTGAATTGCAACCATCTCCATGGAGACAGGTAGTCTTCGACTTATGGCCACAAACTGAGCCACAACATTTCTCTTGCTGAATGAGACATGGGTCAAAGTGAAATTTGCCCCATTTTACTACCTCTTGCCACAGTCGTTGAGTGAATCACTTGCAATGATTAAGTTGGCTGTGAAGTGAATTTGCCTTCCCCATTTTGACTTTTGCTTGTTGGAAGGTTGCAAAAGAGTCATAACCTCACCCTGAACATAAAAAAGACCAAATAATTGATTATAGACTTCAGAAGATGCAAAGCAGAGCCTCTCCTACTATATATCAATGGAGACTGTGTGGAAAGAGTTCATAGTTTTAAATTGCTAGGAACTTATATTTCTGACAACCTTACTTGGTCAGTCCACACTATGGCCATTGCAACGAAGGCCCAACAGCAACTGCACTTTCTGAGGTTGCTGAAAAAGAGTAGTTTGGGAAAGAAGTTGCTGGTTACTTTTTACCGGTCTACCATTGAGAGCATTTTGGCACACTGTGTAACAGTGTGGTGTGCTGGGTGCTCTGCAGTGGATAAGATGCTCCAGAGAGCACAAAAAGTCATTGGTTGCTCTCTTTCTTCTTTGGGAGAGATTGCGAAGACCAGACTCCTCTCTAGAGCACTAAAAATCTCCACAGACCATTTTCATCCTGGACATTCATATTTCGATCTGTTACCATCAGGGAGGCATTATAGGTGTCGTAAAATGAGGACTAATAGATTGAGAAACAGTTTCTTTTCCAAGGCAGTAACTGTCTTGAATCAAAAATGCACTTATGGTTTAGCATCATCATCATCATCATCATTATTATTATTATTATTGTTGTTGTTGTTGTTGTTGTTGTTGTTGCTGCTGCTGCTGCTGCTGCTGTTGCTGTAGCTGTTGCTGTTGCTGTTACTGTTGTTATTTTAAAACTCTGTAGTGTGATTGTGATGTGGTATTTGAGGCACTGTGCTGGAATAGCTTTAAAATGTTATTGTGTTCATAGAATGCAGTGACAATAAAGGTATTCTTTCCATTATTCTATTCTGTTCTATTCTATTCTATTCTATTCTTATTCTGTTCTATTCTATTCTACTCCATTCCATTCCATTCTATTCAAAAAGGCATCCTGAGACCATCATAAATACGAACCAGTCAAAGGTTTTATTTGTTGTTTTGTGCTTGTGTTTGTTTATGTTTCTTGTTAAAAATTAAAAAAAATGGGGAAAAAAAGCAATAGGAACTGGAAGGGACCTTAGAGGTCTTCTAGTCCAGCCCGCTGCTCAAGCAGGAGAACCTATACCATTTTGGATAAAAGATCCAACCAGTGGCCAAGCATCCAAATTTTGAACATCTGACCATGGGGATGCTACAAAGGTCATAAGAGAGAAAAACAGTCATAAGTCACTTTTTTCAGTGGTGTTGTAAATGGTCACTAAGGGTGTAAGTCAAATCAAACATTTATTGTCAATGCACAATATGTGTGCAATGAAATTGAAAATAGTAATGAATAATAGTAAATAAAAAGTTGAAGACTACCTGCATGTAATGACATAAGCAGCATGACTTGAAATAGATTGTGTGGTATAAATCAATGCTCTCCACATCAAATTACAGATTAACAGAGTTGGAAGGGACCTTGTAGGTCATCTAGTTCAACCCCTTGCCCAAGCAGACCCTATACCATTTCTGACAAATGGCAGTCCAATCTCTTCTTGAAAGCCTCCAGGGATGAAGCTCCCACAACTTCCGAGGGCAACTTCTGTTCCAGGGGTTGATTGTTCTCCCTGTCAGAAAGTTTCTCCTTATTTCCAGGTTGACTCTGTCCTTGTTCAGTTTCCATCCATTATTCCTTGTCTGGCCTTCATGTACCTTGGAAAATAGCTTGACCCCCCTTCTTCTCTAGGGCAGCCCCTCAAATATTGGAAGACTGCTCCAGTTGTGTATTTAATAAACAAATAATTCCCTCAACACTGTCCAACTATTTACAAAGTCTGCACTACTATTGCTATTAATCTTCTCATCACTCCTTATCACCCCTCCCCTTTGTGACTGTATGTCTGTAATTTTGTCGCTTGTATTCTTACAATTTATATTGACTGTTTCCTAGTATAATTTGATTGCTTATTGTATCCTATGACTGTCATTAAGTGTTGTACCTGATGATTCTGAGAGCATTTGCACCAAGACAAATTCCTTGTGTGTCCAATCACACTTGGCCAATAAAGAGTTCTAATTCTATTCTATTCTATTCCATTCCATTCTATTCTTCTTGTACCCTAGGACTATCATTAAGTGTTGTACCTGATGATTCTTGACTCTTGTTGAATGTCTCTTTTCTTTTATGTACATTGAGAGCACTTGCACCAAGACAAATTCCTTGTGTCACACTTGGCCAATAAAGAATTCAATTCTATTCTATTCTAATTAGCCCATTAACCATCTTAACTCCAGATGGAGCTTAAGGCTTTCAGTGGCCATATGCCTTCTAGGATCTTAAGTTGTCCTCCTCTGGTGAACATCAAGGACATAAATAAGAGTCTATCAGGGGTGGCTACCACCTAGCACTCAGTGTGCACATTGATGTGTTGGCCCAGCAGGTGACAGGAGGAAGCAACACAATCCCACCCTTTCAAAACAACAACAACAACAAAATCAGGTCTAATGGTGTGGTTTGGAATGTGTGTTGCACTCACGGACACGCATTGCAGCTTCTGTGTGAGGAGGAGAAGAATGGGCTTCCCTTCAGCTTTCTTTCAGCCATAAATTGGTGATGAAATTCCACCTAAATAGGTGTGTTTATAACTGGGCAGGAAGCACAGAGTGCTGATCACTTTCCAGAGACAAAAGTTACTCATTGTCAGAAGTCCATGGTTTTAACCTGCCCTCTGAATTCTTGCCTTCTCCCCCCCCCCCCATTGCTTACAGATAAGGCAGCACATTATTCTGGTTTGCTAATTGCCCTCCATCATCTCATTTGTCAACTCCCAAACAGTTTTCCTTTAACGAGCCAAGGAAAGCATCTCCGGAATTTTTTGGACGCCTGAGCTCTTAAGCTTCTTGATTACCACCTCCAAAAGTCAATGGCTGAACAAATAAACTGTCCAGTTTCAGCACCCGATGGGTTGGGTGAACTGATATGAAAAAACCAATCAGCTCGATAAGTGAATCATTAACCCCACTACAAGGCCAGGCTTGCTAACAGCAATTAACCAAGTGGGTGGAAGCACCCTGGCTTGAATTTAGGAAGGAGGCTGTGAGGTCCTACCAAGCTTGCTAAGAGATGGTTTGAAGGCCATGTTTCTTGTCCTGGTCATTTTGCTTTTCGCTGTTTTGTTAACCTAACTGAAGAAACATCAAGGAATTAGTTTGAGGTGGACCTGGGCTTGGAGTTGGACATGTTTGAGGGTTCAGCCACCTGAGCAGCCTGTATCTTAGCTTGGTTCTTTGGATGGCCAACAAGAGCCATGAATATGGTGGTCAGAAATCTGCAATAACTCATCACACTGTTAAAAATTGCCTCTGGGATTGCCTTAAACACCCATCTCTGCTTCACAAGTTTGGGCCAAGGAGCAAGGAGATATGTGCATGAATGATGATCTTCTCGATGTTGAGATCCATAAATCTGAGATGATCAATGTTTAAAAATATCATGGGAACGGATGCTTAACTATATCTTTTGATTTCAGTGGGACCTTCTTCATTTTCCAACTGTGCTCTACATACTTTGAAATATCTTGGCTTGCTTTTGAATAATGTGACTCATTGTATTTCTAGAGTTGAAGCTGAAGACAGTGAAGTGTCATGTCTTCTCTATGTTTTACCTTTTGGACAACCTTAGGAGATAGAGAAGATACAATGGTGGATCTACTAAGCTTCAAGCTATTTGATGATCTCTTCAGCTTTAAATCAATGGTCACCTTGGTTCCTTTGCTTTTTTTAACAAGGTTTCAAAACACATTGCAAAAGTTAAAAAAACAAACAAACAAGCAATATAATTTATTAAAATGATTCAGTTACCATTCATAATTACAACACAGCTTTTTTTTAAAAAAATAATCATTTTGAAAGTTTTAAATTATTCACTAATTTCAGCTTGGAGTTTGCACAGAATTTTTTCCTCCATTTTGAGATCCTGTTGTGTTTTCTTGCTTTGTCCAACACGTATTTAACTTACTGCTTACTCTTTGACTCTGTCTGCTAATCTCACCTGCCTTCAGGGCAAAGTTGATTTCAAATCTATGGTTGTTTTTCCCATATTTGATTTTCAGCCCCTCCAGAAATCAAACACACAACTAAATAGCTACACTAGAGAAATAGAAAAACTTTCCTCAACAATCTCCATCGATGGTTTGCTACTGGTCTTGTAATGATGAGTGCTAGATTGACTAGAAGATATTTCCTGGGGGGAATATCTTAAGAAGTTAAAATGAAATCTAGGATAAGTTGCCACATAATAGTTCAAGTTGAAAGACTGGCCCAACATCCAAGTAATTTTGGCCATAATTATCCACCACAATTACCTGCCAAGGTAACTAGAGACAGTGACACAAATCAGTGTCTCTTAGAATCAAAGACTTCGATGCTTCTCCAGAGATTGTGGATCGTCATACTAGGAAAAAAAAATCGAATAGATAACTCTTTCTCTAATTGTTGCCAGAAGTGAAAAAGTAAGCTTTGTTTTTTGTTTCTGTTGCACTTAGCTCCTCTGGAAATTTGCACAAAGAAGAAAAAAGAAGAAGAAGAAAAGCTATCGCTCTCGATGCCAACAGACATCAGCAAGCTGTTGGAGCATTTCAATGCCTCATGTTTTCCCTTTTGATTCCTTCCAGCAGCCGTGTCGCTCCCAGGATGAAAGAGACTAGATTCCATTCCCTGTAATTAGTGGTTTGAGAAATTTACTCAATGGTTGCGCCTAAGCACAAGAAAGACACTGTGTTTAAGAGCACCCAAAGGAGGCAACGGGTACGGGAACGAATTGGAACCACCAAAATGTCAGCTGTCAAACGATCAAGGACGTTCTCAGATCTTTTCATCTTCTTTTGTGACTCTTCCAGAAAGATGTGGCAAATCTAATATAAGGAAAGGCTATCTTCCTTAGGGAGGGGAAGTGAACCTGAAGACTTTGATCTTGAGAGTGAAGAAACTGAGTCAACAGAATCAGAAGAACTGAGGAGAATCCAAAGCTAGGCTAAATTGTCTTGGGCCAGAGGTCTCCAGAGGGCCTATTTATCAAGGCATCCAAGCTCAAGATACAGAGACAGATTAACAGAGTTGGAAGGGACCTTGTAGGTCATCTAGTCCAACTTCTCCATCCAAACAGGAAACCCTACATCATTTCTGACAGGTGGCAGTTCAATCTCTTCTTGAAAGCCTCCAGTGATGAAGCTCCCACAACTTCTGAAGACAACTTCTGTTCCATTGGTTGCTTGTTCCATTAGAAAATTTCTCCTTATTTCCAGGTTGAATCTCTCCTTGTTCAGTTTCTATCCATTATTCCTTGTCTGGCCTTCAAGTGCTTTGGAAAGTAGCTTGACCCCTTCCTCCCTGTGGCAGCTCCTCAGATATTGCAGCACTGCTATCATGTCTCCCCTGGTCCTTCTCTTTACTAGACTAGCCAAGCCCAGTTCCTGCCACCTTTTGTCATATGTTTTAGCCTCCAGTCCCCTAATCATCCTGGTTGTTCTTCTTTGCACTCTTTCTAGAGCAGGGGTCTTCAAACATGACAGCTTTAAGACTTGTGGACTTCAACTCCCAGAATTCCTCCTCCAGTCCTGTAACCTCAGGAATTCTGGAAATGTAGTTGTAGTTTGAAGACCCTTGTTCTAGAACCTCAACATCTTTTTCTATAATGTGATGACCAAAACTGGATGCGGTATTATAGGTGTGGTTCTCAGTTGCTTCTCCTGAAGGACTCTTCTTTAGAATATCAATTTACTCTTATAAATTGATTTAATAACACTGAGGAGGACCCAAAGTTCTTTGAGAGAGGCAGCCTATTGGAGCAACCTTCTTTTTCCAATTTCACTGAATCCAAGGGAGCCCACATGTCTGAAAAGGCAGTCTGAATCAGCAGACAGATATAAACATGACTGTCTGGAGAACCATGGGTGAAGAACTAGTGATGAGAAAGGGTCTTTTCATGAGTGAGTATCATGAAGATTGGGAAACCCTCCTGTAAGAGAGTGAGAGGAGAGAGTTTCTGAGAAGTTGCAAGGACTCATTGTCAAAGCAATCCATTGACATTGCAAAAGAGCCATCCAACTACCCCCAAAAACAGCATTCATTACATCAAACAGCTCAAGAAAGAGAATAAAATTTGCTGAGAAGGTGTGAAAACCATTTCAGATCTTCACTCTTTTATAACCCTGTTTTAAGTGTGTTCTTGGTCATGTTGCACATTCCAGGTAATATATAAATATTAATTAACTTACCCTTATAAAACACTGCCTGGTTCAAGTCCCTTGTGTGAGAGCTGCAGTTAAAGCCATAATTATCCAACAGTCTGATGTGTTGGTTTTTTTAATTAAGGGATAGGCCTTTCATTCTCTCCCAGCCTCCTCCCCTCCACCTCCTTGTTCTTTGCTGTCTTCCAACGCTTCCAATCCAGTGAAGAAAACGTGATGTTACATGCAGCTGTAAAGATTAGATGATTTGGGAATGGCTTGAGGGGGCAGCCACATGCCGAAAGTTGGAAGGTCCCATGTCAAAGCAAAAGATTCAGCAACATATCAAACAGTGCTTCCTAATCAAGGCCAATCAAGCCAGTGGGGTTCTTAATTTTCAAAAGCCATTCCGAAAAATAATTAAAAACAAAGGTAAATATTTACTCTCATGGAGCAAGTATGCATTGTGCACATATGTATCTGTGTGTCTGGAGCTATAGAGATAGAGGTGATGGGAGATGGAGATAGGGAGATGGAGATGATGATGAAGATAAAGATGATAGAGATGGAGATAGAGAAATGGAGATGAAGAAGATAATGATGGAGATAGAATGATGGAGAAGAGAAGAAGGATGGACATGGAGGTGCAGATGGTAGGACTAATGGAGATGATGGAACTGATGGAGATGAAGGAGATGATGGAGGAGATGGAGATAGAGAGAGGTAAATCTCCTTCAGCTTCAATAATAATTTGTAAAGTACAGTAGAATGAAATTATTTAGAAAGAAGGTTTTAGATGTTTCTTGATGCTTCTTCTCCTTCCAGAAAATATAAACTACTCTTGGAGTTTTCCACTGCATATTGAACCAGAGCTACCCAATTCCACCAAGACTGATTGAGCTAGTTTGCCATCATCAAGGAAGTGTTGACAGTCTTCTTGGTAAAGAATGACCAGAAAGCTGAAGAAAAGGAACTCTTATCTTCTGCGTTCCATATCAAATAAAACCGAAATGTCTTCCTCAAGGAGCCAAACAACTGATGTCACATCCTCTTGACATGAAGTCTGGTTCACTCTAAAGCATTTTATGTGACTTCAACCACATGGGGTGAGATGGGACAATCCAGCTCATGTGCATTACTCTGCTTCGTTTAGAGTGAAGTATGGTGGCCTTATTGCATTTGAGGGAATTTTCTTCCCAGTTGGTGGAACACAAGACTGGATTTGGCTCTCAAACTCATTCTTGATCGTGGTTATGCAGCCCTTGCCCTGGACACTTGGCAGCAACTCTTGCTGAGAGAATTCATTGCTTCTTCAGCTCTTTGTACTGTAGCCAATGGTCTTCAATAAAGCTTCTTCCAGTTGTATTAATGTAGGTCAAAAGAGCCCACCATCAACATACACTTGTGGACACCTTTCCCACCTCTATCCTCATAATCTTAAATGTAAGCCCAAAGTCTTTTTCTCTCCATTGTCCATGTTGGAATTCCTGGTTGACAGGGTGCCATATTGCAAGCTTCAGATGTGCTTAATGAGCTGCCTGGGGTTGACTGAATCTAGTCAAGGCTTGATTTACTCTTTCCTGCATGGAAGAAGGCAATTGTTCTCATTGCCAGGATGACTCGAGGCCGACATCGAACATCGCTTAATTGGAAGAGAAAAGGAAGTTCAAGTGACTCAAGCTTCCTCATCTAATGTTCCCTAGAACTGCCAACCATCCTCAGGATCTGGTGACTCATACATCCTCTCCCAAGGCCTAAGGCTGAAGACAGCAATCCATGTATTCCAAATTGGCTGATCCCCTTCCAAGGCAGGTAGGCAGATCGATTGACCCTGGATGCAACCTAGCAAACTTCTGGAAAAAAGGGAAGGAGAACATGCTGAGGTCAATCTGAAGAAGGCCATATGCAAAATCCTGAGAACATGTCCCAAGCATGGATGAAGCCCGCAAGACCTTCCAAAAGTTGTCTCATGAGTTGTCGATGTAAGAGAAGGAGTGGTAGAACCTCAGGATGGAGTTAAAAGAGGAATCATCCTAGAATGCCTAGTAGCCACAAGAAGACTAACTTCCCTTGAATTCCATTGACCCATACCTAACTCTGAGCAGGTGCTAACAGTTAGTTGAGAAGATTCCTGTGCTTAGGCACAAGTAGCAATAAATCAGTTTAATTAGACCTTCACATGTGGACCTGATCTAAGTTGAGATGGAAGATATTCAATGCTTAACACCTATATTCACACAATATGCTAGTCTGAGTTCAAATGGAATTGCTTCTTCATGGTTCAACATGTTGTGGAAACCCAACCATTACTTTATTAGATAGTGTAAGCCAGACCTTTAGTTTCAACCACCATATTTCATGGAGTATCATCTGTTCTGGGTACACAGGAGTTCTTCACCTGCCTTGGGAGTTTAGCATGCTGTCTAAAGCCAAGCAATATGTCTGAGAATGAGGGAGAGAAATACAGTATTTCTCCCCCAGCCAAGCTGGAACCTCCACTTGGTTTGCAACCATAATGGACAACCTTTTACAAAGTCCATATCTGTCTGCACTCTATTTAGCTCAGCAACTTAATCTCAAGGAAGAATCCCAAGGAACCTCAACATAGTAACATTTCTGGTGGTCTAAGAGGAGAACATTCAGATACTTCCACTTGGTTAATGGAGAACCTAGCTTTTGGGGGGAGGACCACTTTCAGCAATGGTGTCCTTCACTTCACTTCTCCTCAATGAAATGAAACAGCAAATGTATCCTATTTATACATGTGGACCAAGGACAAGTCTACCTCTCAGAATAGATGCCCCCAGCCAGAAATACAGAATGGAACCTGGGATCCATTGAGATAAAAGTCGAGGAGCTTATAAACCATCTCAACATGGAGAAGGTGAGTAGCTGTGAGACATAACAAGACATATTTTTCTACTACAGCAAAAGGGAAGGGAGGGGAGAAAGGGGAGAGAGAAAACTAGGTGATCATACAATTCACGTACTCAGGTTAACAAATCAACATTTGCACAGCAGATTGAACTATAAAAGAAAATAGGTGGCATGCATCCAAAATGCGAAGGCACATGCATAGATACACAAAAAAAATGATGTTAAATCTAACCAAGCGAGCACTTAACTTTGTTAAGGAGCAAGCTAAGAGTACAGTGCAAACACAGCCATATAGCAGATCAATAGCATCCACACACTACTTAAAAACCACTGACAATGGAAACGGCCATCTTCTCTAGAAATCTGTTCCATGACACAAGAGTTATTGTTCCATTCTTATTCTTCCTAAGTTTCCAATCCTCATTCTTCGTGCCTTGCCTATGGACCAACGTTCCATGCCATGGGATGTGCGAACTCCAACTCCCAGAACCTCCCAGCCAAACATGGCCATTCCTGAGAATCCATCCAAAGAGTTGAAAATCCTAGATTTGGAAAGCTGCCGTATTTGTGTAACAGTGGAGAATGCATTTCTTCCACCTTCCATCTTATCACCCTTTAAATATTTGGACTGGAACACACCAACTCCCAGAATCTTCCAGACAAAAGTGGCTATTCTTGAGGGTTCTGGGAGTTGAAAGATCTGAAAAATACCCATATTCATACAATAATATAAAATACGTTTCCTCTACATTTACTATCTGATGGCTCTTCAAATCTTTGGATCCGACCATCTATAGGGCAACATAAACTTCTTCCTCCCACTAAACGTACCCAATTCCTTCCATTTCTCCTTAAAAAGTTTATTCTCTAAGCTTTTTGGTAGTTTCTTTTTTAATTTTCCTTGTGATGCAGTCAAAGATATCCTTCTGAACATCTGGTAACTAAAATTTGGGAAAAATTTCAACTATTGTCTGAACAAAGCAGAGCTGAATTGTTTCCATCATCTACTGTGTTTTGGGCTAAACTAAAGATGGGATGAAAAGTTGGACTGTGTGAATTTCATTGCCTTTCCATTATGAGTTGGAGCAAGAATATATAAGTATGTTTTTCGGCATTCCAATGACTATGGTTACCAAAAAAAAAAAACCACAACTACATTTCCAGAATGCAAAAATGTTGATAAATAGTTTATAGAAAGGGTGTCGGGGAATTTTTGGGAGTTGAAGTCCACAAATCTGAAAATTGCCAAGGTTGGACACTCCTGGTCTACAGCTTTGTCCAAGTGTCCAGAAGATGTAAAAAAACTTTTTGTTCTAGACTCTTCAGTTAATCTCTTCACATTGCATGACCTTGGCTTGGACCCAAAGTCAATGGAATGACCCTCACCGCTGGTTTTGGTCAGCCAATGACTTTTCATTGAGAGCAAAGCCTACTTCAAACTCGCAGGAACCCTTATGCACACATTTCATTTCTGTCATTTGTGCAGGGTCTAGAGCTTCTAAAGCATTCCTGAACCCCCGAGTCATCCAGCAGACATATAAATTAAGCAGCCAAAGTACGACAGATTAGAATTAATGGTCGTGCTCAAGGTTTTTAAGCCCTGGTTAGACAACTCTCAACAGAGAGCAGCAGTCTTCCAAGCGAGCTGGATTGTGCGCTGCAGAGAGGAAGGGGGCGAGCCCGCCTGCTACTGTCGATGGTTTAATTGGGAAACAAGGGGGGGGAAATGCTTGTTCTCTCGCTTTTAAGTCACAAAGCACAAAGCCGTCAGTGTTTGTAGCATCGACAACAAATGAAAGGAATGTAAAGTCACATCTGTGGGATTTCTTTTATGGGAAAGTGACTTAAGAGGACACTGTTCCCAAGACAGTAGTTTCCCAAAGTCTTTGTAAACATCAGAGGGAGCGGGAAAATTCTTTTGAGGGTGACTCAGACATGGCTGGGATCCAGGCTTAGATGAAGACTAGGCTCTAAGCCACACCTGGTAATAGCTAAGGACTTAAAGGGTAAATGGGGAGACCCAACATAATTTGATCCAGAAGCTGGAGGTGTAAAATGAATAGAGGAACTGGATTACTTCTTCCAATCCTTGGTGAATTCTCTCTTTTGATCCTTCCCCCGCTTTGCCAATGGGACCTGTTGTTTGGGCTAAATAAGAAGCTCCATCAAAAGGTTGGACTTTGTATGCACTATGTCAAGTCCTCCTGGGTTTAATTCTTCTTAATTCACATCCGTGACATCCATCCTCTCTTTTGCTGCATGAGCCTAGGCCAGAGTTTCTCTATCTTGGCCACTGGAGGACATGGGGACTTCAACTCCAGAATACCCCAGCCAACTGTGGAATTCTTGGAAGGCCACATGTCCTCAAGTGGCCAAGGTTGAGGTCCACACAGCTTCCAGATGCCAAGGTTGAAGTCCACACATCTTCAGATTGCCAAGGTCCATGCATCTTCAAGTGGCCAAGGTTGAAATCCACACATCTTCAGGTGCCAAGATTGAGAAACACTGGCCTAATCTCTTCGGGCTGTCTTGCAAGGAACTTGCAGATTAAAGGTGACATTTTTTCTCATGAGACTTCTTTTGCAAGTCTTGGAGCAAACTCTACCTCTTTCCCTTCCTTTTGACTGTCTCTGCCCCTTTTCTTTTCCACCAGGCCTCCATCTGCTCATGAGATGGTCTTTGGAATGCTGAAACAGCATATGGTTGACAGGGGATTCCACGATGTCTTAATAGGTCAAGTCTATATTTAAACATTGCCATTCAAAATAGAAGCTAGTGCTCATCAGGCCTGAATAAGAGCAAAAAGCAGCAGAGTTTGCCAAGTTTTTTTTCCCTCTTGGGGAGTTGCTTCCCCCCACACCCATGCTGCAACTATTTTGAGTTTTGAAGTTAAAAAGATCAGATTCTTCCCAAAATAGAGTGTACAGGATTTCTGTATTCCTTGCAGCATAAGAGGGAGGAGGTGAAATTATATACCCAGTTGTCAGTAGCACCCAGCCAAGCCAAGAACCTGCAAGGGAATAGCAATAGCACTTAGACTTATATACATACTGCTTCACAGTCCTCTCTAAGGGCTTTTCAGCCTCTTGCCCCAAACAGTCTGGTTCCTCATTTTATCCACCTTGGTAAGACGGAAGGCTGAGTCAACCTTGAGTTGGTGAGGCTCAAACTGACGAATTGCAGGCAGCTGGCAGTCAGAAGTTGCCTGCATTCTAACCACGGCACCACCATGAATGTTGTACAAAGACCAGATATCCTATGTTAATGATCAATTGCAGGTATTAAAAAGAAATGTCACCCAAATGGTAAGATGGGCAGCCAATAAATTTTATGAATAAATGAATAAAAACTTCTCAAAAGAACAAAGATAGACAGGCAAGCAGGCAGACAGGCAAAAGAGAGATTAAAAAGAAAGAAAGAGAGATGGATGGATGGATGGATGGATGGATGGATGGATGGATGGATGGATGAATAGTTGGATGAATGGTTAATTGGATGGACAGACAGATTAGATGGATGGCAGATGGTGATAATAGAAATAGATAGATAGATAGATAGATAGATAGATAGATAGATAGATAATAGTGAGAAGGAGAGAGATGATAATAGAGAGATAGATATAGATAGATAGATGATAGATGATAGATAGATAGATAAATAGATAGATAGTTGACAGATGAGAGAGAGAGAGAGAGATACAGAGATGCTGAGAGAGAGAGAGAGAGAGAGAGAGAGAGAGAGAGAGAGAGAGAGAG